>JAVYIG010001096.1:0-387484 GCA_035222895.1 Strongylocentrotus droebachiensis | reverse complement strand
TCAGTCTCCAAATATTATATTAGACAGTCAAAGAGGGAAAACAGAAATGACAGGGAGTAAAAGGGAGAGAGACAGAGAGAGAGAGAGACAGAGAGAGAGACAAAGAGAGAGATTAGAGAAAGAGAAGGAGGTAGAGAGAGAGAGAGAGAGAAACTACAAATTCATAACAAACTCACGAATCCAGTCCTGACACTTGTACTACACAAATTCTTCTGTTTTCCTTGATGTCCAAAAGCCATAGTCATAACATGTCACCAGCTATCTCAGATAAAAACCATAGAAAATTTTCCCAATGCAGAGACTATTGAATTGGTATCAGGATTAACTTTACTTCTACCCATTTTTGCTCCGATTGTAAAGTGGGGGTATGAACTAGTCACTATACCTCTCACATTTACGATCATACATACATTATGATCGAGGTGTGTTCACACTTGTAGGTTTAACCTGACTTAGTATGAATACATAAAGATTTACTACTTCTATTAAATAATAATACGACCATAATATCATCTAAATGCTTCATAAACATAACTAACACCATACAATATAAATGTGATTAATACGTAGATAAATATGCTAGGTCTGCATCCCTAAAATGATAAATCTGGTTTTATAATAAACATATCATTGGTTCTAATATCACTAATTGCATTCACTTCATCATTAAAAAATCATGGGTTGCAGCACTATCATGTAATATATCAATGGAATAATAATAATGAACTTACAAGACAGACCAAAAGAGATTAAATGTTTGAACCTTCTTAATACCTGAAATGAAATGAAGAGGCTGGTCAGAATGTGTGTTCACTGTGAAGCATCATGTGTAGAACTGATACGATTATTAGGCAGGAACCACTAACCAACACCTTCGTTTCTAGTTTCATTTGTGAAAGAGGGCACAATTTGAGTCACTTCTTCTTGAAATCAGGAATTGGGTTTCTGCACTATTGCAGCAAACAGTGAAGAGTGTGCAAACTTTTTAAGTTACTGGTGTGTAAAATATGTGACGATAATAACAAGATATATGAATACACAATTTTGAGGGAGGCCTATTTTCCAGGGCCTTATAATACAGTAAGAAGGTAGCCATCCTATTGTTCATGGAGTATTGTAAATACTCTTATTTTGCTTACCAAAGAAATGTGATTCACCCCAAATTCAGTCTGAATTTTTTATCCATATCATATATCGCAGAGTTGAAAGAGCTTTTGTGCAAGAGAGTCGCATTAAAGGGCAATCCATGCAACCTTAGTAATAACTTCATTTTCAAGGCAGAAAAATAAGAGAAACAGAATGGAGAAAGAGGACTTTGTGGCTTCTATCTGGAGTAAAAATTCAAGACCGGGAAGCCCTAAAGCAGCACTTAAAATGCTTGTATTTATGCCAGATATAAAAGTATTTGGGGGCTTCACAGTAAATATTGGTGTACGGGCCCATTTTGTCGACGGGCGGGTTTGGAGGACGGGGTGGGCGGGAGGTAAAGTCTAGCTCCAATTTCAACTTCCAGATTCAAGAAAGAAAGTCACACTGTATTTACTAGAGTACCAATCTTTTCAATTTTATTGTCATATATATTAATATATACATATAAAGGTTACTATGTGTATTACACACTGCTGCAAATTACCTCATGGGAAGGTTGTGTTTTTGAGAATATGAATTGGATTATTTTAATTGGCCATTGTTACTGTATCTTGCAGAGCTCAATATTAATTGTTTCCGGTTGGGGCCCCGATGATAACAGGCATTCCGTCCTGTCGTTTATTTATAACCTGTACCCGCCTGTAAATTAGGCATCTGTTCGCCTGTGTAATACAGTGGAACTGTTTGCCTTCTTTGTATGCAGAGGGGTGTTATACGTATATCCTGTACTCACAGTTCCAAATGGGAAGGTAAACTCTGTTCGCCCTCTTTAATGCAGGAAACAGTGTCGCCTTTTTACGGGCTGTGGGGGGTTGTACACAAGTTCTCGTCTGTTGGTGGCCCTGATGCAGAGAGTACTTTGGATTGGACATGCCGGCTCCATTATCCAGTGTTTTCAGGTGCAGATACTTGTATACATTGATCAAAGATTCGAAAGTAATACCGGGTCCCTTCCTGGGGTGGATTGGAGCAGTGTAACATTTAAAGTAAAAGTATTCTATATTCAGTTGGGAAATTTTGTGTCGTAGTTGTTGCTATTGTCATGATGTTGATATTCAGGGTAACAAGATTCCATCCTCTATTAAATCTCAAGTACCCGCAAAAACGCATTCCGTTTCATTTTGTTACTGTGAATGTAAAGAGGCTTAGCGCAGTGTTTCTTATTTGAAGAAAAGAACCCGGCTTTGACGGAACACTAGTACAAAGAAGAACGTTTATTATTGAAAAGGAAGTAAAAAGAATTGTTGGAAGTGTTCATTCACTCTCACTTGTTTACATGACCCTTCGCAGATCCCATCATGCAGTAGCTGACGCCGCTCGAAGACCATCTAATAATAAAGACCATTCTGTAGCTTGACCAAGTCAGGCGTGTCCGTTTTTATCTGTCATCATCTCATGTTGAAATATCACAGAAACTGCATTCCAGACATTGTTGTGAAGGTACCTTACGATGAAATAGTGTTTAGTGAATGAAATGTGAAGTACTCGAGAGAGAATCATTTATAATTGACCAATAATTGTAATCATACCCCGCTTCATTGGATGCATATGCGCTGTTCTTCTTATTTTTGTTCTCTCTCTCTCTCTCTCTCTCTCTTTCTTTTCAGAATGAGTTTTCGAGAGTAGGTTTTGACTTCCTTTGATAAGTAACAGCACTCTACATGATTTTCTGTATATTCTGTTTCATATAAGATTAAATTGCATACAATTCATAATGTATCTTTATAATGAATTTGTTCCAAACATGCTAAAAATTGAGGCAGTCACATTGAAAATGAAAAAAATACAGGCGAGCTCTCAAAGTATTGTCGAAAAAAGAACTCGTTTACGAATGAAGCGATTGCCCTGTGTTCGTTGATGATTCATTAGTTAAGCAGACAACATAATTAAGCTGTCAATTACTCACTTAATATCTTTGATAAATAAATGAATATGTTCACAAACGTGCTAAAACCTGATGAAGTTTCGTTAAAATTCAAAATAATACAAGCTATCTTTAAAAGCTTTGTCGAATAACAAAAACTTTCCGGTAAGACAGCGGTCGCCATGTGTTTGTTGATGGTACATTCATTAAGCAGAAAAGTCAATCAAGCTGTCAATTACTCATTTAATATCATCATGAATGTCAAGATCTATATTGATAGTTCAAATCCATTTGTTTCCATTTTTACTAATACTCCCAGCGATGGTACGATAACCCAAATAAAGCAATTTACCTCAGACGCGTGCAAAAGATTTTCTTTTTCATTTGCCATCGAGGTTTAATTTTACCATGTCTATTCCAATCATCTTTCAGCCTGTTAATATAATAATGCCTAACAACGGATATATAATGTTTTCTCATAAATGAAATTAGGCTATCGGTCAAATAATACATGAATATAGACCTGATTGCAATTGGTAGACATGATTTGCAGTCTGAAACATGTAATTAGTGCACGGTGTTGTTCAGAACTCTCTCCCTGCCCCTCTCTCTCTTTAAACAAAAAAGGGAATCGAGACACAAAATTTGGATAGTAGCTAATGGTCACGTCATGTTTGCTTTCCAGTTTCATATTTCGGCATGAAAACTTCATCAATCTGTCAGTTACGTTTCTGCCATCTCGTTGTATCTCATCATTTCTGCTCTTATCTATTTATCATCATCTCATTAGGACGCAATCGTTTGAATTAAACTCACGTAATCACAGAGGCGAAACACTTTCTGTGGAAAATGAATGAACGGGTCATAAATTTGTTCGTCTCTATCTCAATCTACAGTCTGTAGTACTTAGCCTGATGAAGATGAGCATTAAGAGCGGTACATTTCGCAATTAAATACCGATCTTCCGTACTCCCCAAACCTTCATCATCTAATTGGGACGCAAGCGTTGGAATAAAAGGCACTAAATCACGGAGACGAAACACTTTCTGTGAAAATGCGTGAACTGTTCATACATTTTCAATTTACCTCAATCTAGAGTCTGCAGTACTTAGTCTGATGAAGATCGACATTAAGAGCAGTACATTTCGGAAATAAAGAAAGACCTTCCGTACTCTCCTAACCTTTTGTTTTAATAGTTTGAACTCTGAGTATCTACAGGGTGTGTTCTTCAAAATGGCGACTACAGAAGCTTTGAGCATGATTAACGATACCAACGTGGCGGCAGGTAGTGGTGGCCCGATGGGTGAAACAGTTCGAATTTTGACAACTTTTCTCTGCGTGATTTTGAATACGATGGTCTTAGTAGTTATTAAACACCAAAACGATCTCCAAGAATACATGCGAATTCTTTATCAGGTCCTTGCAGTAGCGAATATGCTGTTAGGAATCAGTTGGAGTATTTGGATCATTCTATGGTTTTCACCAGACAAAACTAAAGAGTTTTGCACCATTATAAGTATGGTCTTTCCTTTCGCGTATACGGTGTCTTACATATCTGTAATGGCTTGCCTCTGTGGGGTATGTTTTAATCTTTATCTCCTCGTTACGAGACCACTTCGATATTACACGATTGTGACCAGAACAAAATTTTACTTTACTCTTACGACGACCTTTTTAGTGATTATCCTTGGCTGTGGGATTTATCTACCAATTCCAGAGTCACCCTTCATAAAACTCTTGACGGAACGTTGCTTCGCCCAAGATACAAGTTCAAACACGAAATGGACGACTATAGTTCACACCGGCTTTCAAATAGTTCCTGTTTGTGCAACACTGGTCATTACATCAATATTGAATTTCCGCTTACTACTCATAGCGCGTCACTTGAGAAATTCGGTCAGACATTTTGAAAACTTTCGCAGTACTGTCCCCGTTAATAAAGAAGTAATGACGACGAACTCTCCTTTTACAGAACGTTGTCGTGGTAAGGCGCAAGTAAATCCACAAAATGAAGTCGTTCCTGATCACGACATAAACCGTGATCGACCAAGCAGAAGAGGGATGAAAGGGTTCGCCACAATTTTCTTTATAACGGTCATTTTCTGTGTTGTGTGGACACCTACTGTGATCCTCTATATAGCACCGTTACATCCTGAGGTACAAAATATCTTGGATATTTTGTCAGGAAGCTATACGTGGTTAGAGCCCATTATTTACTTGCTGACGAGCTCCGAAGCGAGGGGATTGTGTTTTGTAGCTTTCCGCCACGTTGCTTCAAAACTAACCGATTTCACTATCACCAATTAAAGACATTCGGGAAGGTGAACGCACACGATAGACCAATAGACCAGTTCATGGTTAGCACATTACTGCAATGACCCCGAATATCCACAGATCTTCAAAACATGAAGAGGTCCCACTTTGTACAATTTGAAATAATCACTCCTACAGCGATGGAGGTGCTACATAAATAGCCTTTGTTTCCCTTTTCAAAGAATACTTCTACCTGTGTATCACGGAGTGCATAAATGAATAATCATTACATTACTTTCATGAGCATTTATCCAGTATTTCGTCTCCGTGTATTTCACAATTTTGTTCTACAATGACCTTTATCTGCTTATGCTCAGACTGCAACCGTGAACTGGCTTATTAAGATGCAGTTCTAGGGGAGTGTAGCTTGGCAAATACTGGATAACGCCATCTACGTCTTCTTTGGACAACTGCACGTAAACGAATGGACTTGATTAACGGTATTCTGTGACTCATTTGATCGCAGCGACATGGTCAGCGTTCGCGAAACAGACCAAAGTTCTCCTCACGCTTCAGTGTCGCATATAGTGTCCCATTGGCCCCGAGTCAGGCCACTGGAATGACACGTAGTCCCGTCAGACTACATTCCATTAAAAAAACAGACGTATCCTGTTGAAGCTTTCTATAAAGAGGTGTTTCTTATTTGATAAAAAACACCGGTATTTGACGGAATGCTAGTTTCAAATAGCACGTTATCATTGAAAAGGAAGTAAAGAAATTGTTGGAAGTGTTCATTCACTCTCACTTGTGTATGTACATGTAACTACAGTCTTACATGACCCTTCATAGATCCCACCACGCAGTAGCTGACGCCGCTCTAAGACCACCTAATAATAAAGACCATTCTGTATACGAAGCTTGGCCAAGTCAGACGTGTCCGTGTTTATCTTTCAACATCTCATGTTGAAATATCACAGAAACTTCATTACATAAATTGTCGTGAAGGTACAATACGATGAAAGAGTTTTCAGTGAATAAAATGTGAAGCACGGGAAAGAGAATCACTTATAATTAACCAATGAGTGTAATCATACCGCGCTTAATTGGATGCATATTCTTCCTCCTTGTTAGTTTGGATCTCTCACTCTCTCTTTCTTTTCAGAATGAGTTTTCGAGAGCTTCCTTTGATAAGTAACAGTGCTCTAAATGATTTTCTGTATATTCTGTTTCATATAAGATAAAATTGCATACAATTAGTTATTTATCTTGATTAAGTTGTCATATTGAAAATGTAAAAAATACAGGCGAGCTCTCACAGCTTTGTCGAAAAAGAACCCGTGTTCGAATGAAGCGGTTTCCTTGTGTTCGTTGATGATTTATTAGTTAAGCAGAAAATTAATCAAGCTGTCAATAATTACTCACTTGATATCGATGTAGTTGTTGATAATTTGATGAATATGTACCCAAACATGCCAGAACTGGAGGCAGACCTACACTGTCGCTCATTATAGTTGGAATATTTTTTTTTTTACCTCAATTTATGGAATTATTTTGACAATGATTTATTCCTAAATAGATGTAGATAATAGTAAACATTCTCAGATTTTATTGAATAATAATTTGCCAGTGTTTGTTTTACGTGACTGCTAAAGCATGTGTATGCTACTATGCTTATCAACTAGGGGACCTACGCCCTTAAGTCATAAATGACAGTAATGAGGATTAATGCCCCACAAAAGGGCACTAATATAGCATATCGACACGATTTTGATCCTGGGGCCTCACAGTTACGAGGCCATTGCTTTGCCACTGAACCATGACTGTACGCAGCAGGGACTAGGGTAGGGGGCAGTTCCCACAAATAACAAAACACAAAGAAAATGCAATAAATTATCAATAATTCATTGCATTTTACCTCGGTCCCCAACATAAACAAATCCTCTGTACGGCCATGCATTATGTTTACGTACGGTACAATATGATGAAATAGTTTTTAGTGGATGAAATGTGAAGCACTCGAAAGAGAATCATTTATAATTGACCAATAATTGTTATCATACCCCGCTTCATTGGATGCTTATATTTAGTTCTTCTTATTGTTGTTCTCTCTCTCTCCCTCTTTCTTTTCAGAATGAGTTTTCGAGAGCAGATTTTGACTTCCTTTGATAATTAACAGCACTCTACATGATTTTCTGTATATTCTGTTTCGTATAAGATAAGATCTTGATGAAGTTGATGATAACAATAATGAATTTGTTCCAAACCTGCTCAAAATTGAGGCAGTCATATTGAAAATGTAAGAAATACAGACCATCTCTCAAATCTTTGTCGGAAAAAGAACCCGTTTACGAATGACAGCGGTCTTCCTGTGTTTGTTGATGATTTATTAGTTAAGCAGAAAATTTAATTAAGCTGTCAATTACTCACTTAATATTGATGTAGTTGTTGATAAATAATGAATATGTACACAAACGTGCTAAAACCTGAGGAATTTTCTTTAAAATTCACAATAATACAAGCTATCTTTAAAAGCTTTGTCGAACAACAAAAACTTTCCGGTAAGACAGCGGTCGCCGTGTGTTTGTTGATGGTACATTCATTAAGAAGAAAAGTCAATCAAGCTGTCAATTACTCACTTAATATCATCATGAATGACATGATCTATATTGATAGTTCAAATCCATTTGTTTCCATGTTTACTAATACTCCCAGCGATGGTACGATAACCCAAATAAAGCAATTTTACCTCAGACGCGTGCTCAAGATTTTAATTTTCATTTGCGATCGAGGTTTAGTTTTAATACATTGTCTGTTTCATGCATCCTTCAGCATGTTAAGAGACCGCCATGCTTGGTCTTCATAAGAAACTAGATGGAACTTCGACTGCGCGCTGTCGAAAGTGATGCCTCCGCCATAGAGCAATTTTACAAACCAAAACGGAAGAAATTTTTCAAATTCAAGTTCGGTTGTAATCCATTAACAGGTTCTCAGAATATCGTGATTACAAGCTATTTCTCATATACATGTATGACCCTTTGATCTTTGACCTCATGACCCCAAATGCAAGATACATACATGTCTTGAGTTTGATGGTAATCCATCCATCGGTTCTAATGATAATGCAATCACAAGCTATTTGTTCATACATAATGAGCCCCATGACCTTTGACCTTGACCTCATGACCCCAAAATCTAATCAGTTCATTGCCTTAGCAAGATACATACATGTCCTGAATTTCATGGTAATCTTTCCATCTGTTCTAATGATAATGTGATCACAAGCTATTTTTGCATACATAATGAGCCCTGTGACCTTTGACCTTTGACCTTTGACCTCGTGACCCCAACATCTAATCAATTAATTGGCTCTGCAAGATACATACATGACCTAAGTTTGGCAGGAATCCATCAATCAGTTCTTGTGATAACGCGATCACAAGCTAATTTGCATACATAATGACCCCTGTGACCTTGACTTTTGACCTCGTGACCCCCAAATCTAATAAATTCATTGGCTCTGAAAATTACATACATGACCAAAGTTTGGTAGGAATCCATCTGTCGGTTCTTGAGATAACGCGATCACGAGAACGGGACGTACGGACGTACGTACGAACGGACGGACAACCCGAAAACATAATGCCTCAGGCTACTTCGTATTAAACGGAGGCATAAAAACACCGACAGCCTACGATTGCATGCAACAAACACGGACATCTAACTGAGATATAGAGAATTCATCTTGTAAAATGGCCCCTACAGAAGCATTAACTACGTTAACTAGTGCAGTCGGCATTAGCACATTACAACAGGAAGCTGTTAAAATTGTCTCAGTTTGTCTGAGCTTGATTCAGAATGCGATCGTCTTGGTTGTTATTAAACATCAAACCGAGATCCAAGAATACATGAGAACTCTTTATCAGATTCTTGCTGTAGCAGACATTGTTTTAGGAATTAATTGGAACGTCTGGCTCCTTCTCTGGTTTTCAATTTACAACACGAACGTCACTTGCTACATCCTGAGCATGGTTTTTTCCTATGTGTTTCACGTTATTTATATTTCCGTAATGGCATGTCTCTGCGGAATCAGTTTGAACCTATACCTCCTTGTCTCAAGACCACTACGATACTACACGATTGTGACCAGAACAAGATTTTACTTCGCAATTTCATCCGTCTTTCTGTTGATAATGCTAATTTGTGGAATATATCTCCCAATTCCATCTTCACCGATCATGAAACTCTTGACAGAACGTTGTTTAACTCAAGATCTCAGTGCAAAGGCTACATGGATGTCAACAGTGCACACGAGTTTTCAAATAATTCCTATTTGTGCAACAATTGTCATCACATCAATATTGAATATTCGATTACTACTCATTGCTCGTCAATTAAGAAATGCAGTCGGACCTTGTGGACAGCCTCTCCATACTATTCGAATCAATCGTGCAGACATTGATCCGCGCAATTCTAAAGATCAGGATCCTATCAAATCGCCAGGGAATCTTCAAATCGATGTCGTACTTGATCGCAACATTAACCGTGATCGACCACGCAGAAGAGGGATGAAAGGATTTGCCACAATTCTACTAACGACGGCCACTTTCTGTATGGTCTGGACACCTTATATAATTTACTATGTGACACCATTGCCTCCGACTTTGACGAATGTCTTGGACACGATTTCAGGGAGCTTTCCATGGGTACAGCCTATCATTTACCTCCTAACAAACTCTGAGGCAAGAAGAATGTGTTGTGTGTCTTTTAGGAAGTGTCTGATAAATTGATTAGATTACATTTAGAGATTGAAAGATTTATTACAAACGATCGAGAACGATGAAAAAATGAATTGCCCACGAGAAAGCTGATGGTTGAATTTTTTTTAAACGTAGCTTTTCCGTGTTGTCCATGAAATTGGCATTAAACACCAATTTTTATCAAGTTTGTCGAAACATTGAAACGCTGAAAAATAGTATCTTAGTACCTGCCGTATTACCTGATAATTGATGATGGATCTTGACATGATAACATTATTTTGTTAAAAAGGTTTTCTAATTTTGTAAACGAAAATATTTCAATAATCATAGCCCTAATAGCCACAGGTATAGAGTATAGTATTAATGACTGCTTTGAGAGAAATAGTTGTTTTTATACGCTCAAGGGAAGGTTAGAATTGTGCTATTTCCCGAGGCGTGCCGAGGGGAATAGCCCAATTGTAACCTTCCCGAGAGCGTATAAAAACAACTATTTATCGAATATTAAAGCAGTCATTAATACTTTTATATGCCGAAAAAAAATAGACTAAAAAATAAAAAATAAAAAAACTTTTGTCGAAGATGGGATTCGAACTCTTGCGTACAAAAGGTGATGTAACTAAAAGCAGCGCCTTAAACCTCTCGGCTATCGCGCTCTGTTTCTTCACTTAGCAGTTTTCTCTAATATATACATTAAAATGGATTGACAATGGCTTCGGTGGTGGATGCTTCGCTTCTGCTCCATTTTACGGCCCTTCTTTTACTTTTGCAACGCATATTGGCACGAACTTAGATCAAGATCTATCGGCAGATGTTGTTTTTTTGTTTTTGGAAGTTTATTTTCGTCTTCATGTCAACAATGCAAGATAAAATTGTCGGTAAGATCGATCGAGATTCAATTGTATTGAAATTACCGACCAATTCTTCGCACACGTACGGTATCCTGGATCGCTCAGACCATTTTTTAACATGTAAACCTATGGGGTAACCATGGAGACTGAACTATTTTCCCGGTAACCATGGTTATTGGGATTTTAGAACTATTTTAACCATGGTTACTGGGAATTTTCGGGAATTTTCGGGAACAGTTAAAGTTTATGAATGCAATTTCGACCAATCAGATGGCTGGATTTCTTAAGTGAGGTATATAATTGTATATATGAATCACCAACTGCATAGACAGCTTGAAATAAATCGGTCCAATAATACAAAGTTATGAGTGTTTCAAAGATGAGATCACTAAATCTATGCGAATCGCAAATTGACAATTTGGTCAGTAGATTAAAACGCATTCACGGACAACTCTCCCATTTGTCGTGTACCATAATGTAATACATTTTTGTTTTTCTCCTAAAGGGGCTTTCACACCGAGCCTTGCGTAGAGTTGCGTAGTGTTGCGTACCGACTACGCCGAGCGTACGCTACCCTACGCCAGCCTACGTAACTGTACAAGGGACGCAAATGGGTACGCGAGATGGACGCACAAAATTAAACATGTTTAAATTTTTCGCGTACCTTCGGCGTAAACACTATACGCAGAAAGTACGCAATGTGTACGCAAGTATACGCAACACTACGCTACTGTACGCCAAGCCTACGCAGCAGTACACTACCCTACGCCAGTCCAACGAAGCAGTAAAAGCTTGCTCATACAATAAGCAACCGTACGCAACCGTAAGCAAACCTGTACGCCAGGCCTACGTAAATGTACGCTACCCTACGCCGAAGCAACATTTTCAGGTACGCAGTGCCTATGCACAGGGTACGTAACCTCACGCCATCGTACGCCAGCATACACATAAGCTACGCAGGGACTACGCCGAAGCAACATTTTTGATCATGAATACGCAGCTCAATTTCGGCGTAGTCGGTACGCCACACTACGCAACTCTACGCAGATCCGGTGTGAAAAGGGTTTTCTCTTCTCCTTTGGGGCACTTCTCAAAATATATAGTGGGTAGCAGATTATCAAAAGTTAAAGTCTAGAAGAAAAGACCTTGCCGAGTCATATATTTTGAATAATTGTGTGTCGAAATAAATGTGAAAGTTGTCCAGTTCTTCGACACAGTGACACTGCCGATTCAGCCAATTTGAAGTGCCCATACAACGTTCAAAATTTCATAACTTTCTCAATTTTTGTCCGATTTCATTTCAAATTTTCTGCTTTTTTTAAGAATAGTTTACTGTTGAAGTTAATTCTCCTTTAAGAGGTAAAATGTTGGAATCGTCCACCCCCTAAAAAATTACGGTGGTTTGCCAACAAGTAATCTGTCTAGGGCTAAACGCTAACTGAACTTTTTCGTTGTCCGCTGTCAATTTGGATCATACAATAATGCTATACCCAAGGGATCTGCCCCCTTCTTGTAACGGCTACTGGCTTATCTAATGCTAACCATGAATTCATTTTGTATAAGTGTCATTACTACCTTCCCGTTTCAATAATTGATGGTTGAATAACCACTTTGGCTATCATTCGTCCAACATTAATTTTGATACATCTACCTTCTACTTGGCTCTTGGAAACTCTTGAAATTGTGCCAGACCGCCTAGCTGTAAAGATTGCGTAACAATATCATGCTCAGGTATAGTAAAGTTTTTCTCCTTTTCTATTTTTTAATTGTTTTATACGGAATAGGCCGTATCAGGACAACTATCTCCCGAAAAATTAACCCCTTGAAAACTACCCCTCAAGGACAATAACCCCCTGGAAAATTATCCCCTAAGACAATTACCCCCTCCCCCCTCCCCCAGGGCAACCGAGGACAACCAACCCCCGAGAATATTTTTTCGGGTGGTAGTTGTCCTCGGGGAGACTGGGGGGGGGGGTGATTGTCATACGGGGGTGGGGTAATTATATACAGTTTATAATTTGTATTTTACTTGTTGAAAATGGAAATACAAATTTGAGCTTTGAACTTTGAATGGCCATTGAGAATCTGTTATACAGCGCGTCCCAGAAAAAAAGAAACCGAGAATTATCGATGTTTTATCATGACTTAATCAGAATTATAATGAATAAATGACACATATTTGTAAAGCTTAGATCCTCTTCTTTCATTTGATGCAACTCATATTTCACGCATGAGCGATTAAAATCTATTTATTTATTACTTTTTGTACATGGTATTTATATATATATATATATATACAGGTGATGACACGTTTTCTCAGCAGTGATTAAATCTATTTCCAAAAAGTCATTTGGCAGACGGTATCTGAATTTCAAAGAGAAAATCATATTTCTAGAAGGTTCAGTCTCTGCCCTTTCATATGACACCTCAATCAGGAAAAATGAGCCAGGAATAACGAAGTTCTGTTTGTTAAAAGTGATGCTTGCATTTCCATAATTTGATTTTAAAAGTTTGTTTTCACTGGCCGTCTGCCGTAGCAGCAAGCAGAATTGACAAAAGACTTAACTCCGTTTCGATAAAAATCAGCCATGCATGAAGTCTTTCATCTATGGCTGATCGTCAACGAAACGGAGTTAGGTCTTTTGTTAATTCCGTTTGTTGCTACGGCAGGCAGCTAGTGAAAGCAAATTTGTATAATGAGCAAAAAGAAGGGAAAAAAGAAAGTAAATAAAAGTGAAATTATGTGACAGAAGACGGGTATACTTTATTTTTTATTTGTATACACATGTACATTAAAGAAAATTTTCTGGCTAAAAGAGTCAACTCTGACTAATTGCTTAATTAAAACCAACAAAGAAGGAAAAGAAGAAGAAACATGGCAGCGCTTTGTACCGCCACAGCCGTGTCGTGGGCGACCACCTTTATTCAGGCACACGCGACGGTCGTTCTTGTAACTCCATTGGTGTATTGAATGGTCTCATATTTTGACAATGGCTTTCTAAAGCATTTCACTCACCTATTGTAGCTAAACGACATCTTAATTTACGAACCCAATAACAGTGTAGCCTACTATTCATGCTGACAATCGTCATCACGGGGTCCACTAATTGAACACTAACAATAAAGCATTCATGACATACAATAAAAGCCAGCACTCATTTTTCTATCACACTTAGCTGCTTTTACGCTCGAAATGTCTCAGAAACTGCTTGGCTTAAAAGAAAAAAAGGCGTTCATGATGTGTTGAATTTTGAATAAATTGAACAGTTTTGTACAGCACTTCCATATTTGCTTACCGTCTTTCCGTGTTGATCGAGTATCTATATGGTTTGTTCTGCAAGATGGCTAGTACCATGATGACGGAAGCTTTGAACATGGTAAACCGTACAAACGTCGGTAGTCCTGACAAAGAGCCTGTTACCTATAAGATATTAATCATTTTCCTCTGTGTGATTTTGAATGCCGTTGTCCTGGTTGTCATCAGACACCAACACGAGCTCCAGGAATACATGCGAATCCTCTACCAGTGTCTAGCTGTATCGGACATGGTTTTGGGTATCAGTTGGAACCTGTGGGTTATTTTGTGGTTCTCTGTGGAAAAGACCCAAAATGCCTGTGCCGCCATAAGTTTAACGTTTCCCTTTGTGTATAATGTCTCCCTCATTTCCGTTATGGCTTTCCTCTGTGGAATATGTTTCAATCTGTATCTCCTCGTCTCAAGACCGCTGCGCTATTACGCAATTGTGATTTTATTTCACTCTCACAACAATCTTTCTGGTGATAATGCTCCTCTGTGGATTTTATCTACCGATCCCTGCTTCTCCCATGATGAAACTACTAATAGAACGTTGTTTGGCTCAGGATGTCAGCGCTAAAGCTAAATGGGCGTCAATAGTGCATACGATTTTCCAACTATTTCCCATTTGCGCGACGGTAGTCATCACGTCATTATTGAACATCAGACTACTGCTCATAGCTCGTCAGTTGAGAAAAGGCATCGGACCTGCAGAGATTTCCCGCCCTTCTGTACACTCAAGTCGTGGCGATAATCCGACGGGCAGGGAAGGTGGAGAGCCATCTACAAGTCATCAGGTCGATGTCGGTCGTGCTCCCGACATGAACCGTAATCGACCACACAGGAGAGGAATGAAAGGATTCGCCACGATTCTTTTTCTAACGGCCAATTTCTGTCTTGTCTAGACGCCAGTTGTCATCAATGCCTTGGTGCCGTTGCATCCCATCTATATCAACATCTTTGATACGCTGTCTGGAAGCTATACATGGGTGCAGCCACTCATTTACCTTCTGGCAAACTCGGAAGCACGGAAACTGTGCTTGGTAGCTCTCCGTAAGTGTCCTATTCATTTCAATAGCAGAATTCAAATATAAAGCAAGCTACGATTTATATCCTATAACGGCCAATTTCTGGGGCCCCTTTGTCTGGACACCTTATGATTTACTTTCTGACACTTTTCAATCCTGTTTGATGATTTTCTTTTTGCGAATGTATTTGAAAAGACAGCTCTTCATTGGTACAACCAATCACCGACCTTCTGAAAAAGTCGAAGACACAGAAACTAATCTTTGTAGCGTTTCGTATTGTCTCCAAAATTAAAGATGCCCAATCGATGGAATTCCATTACAAATGCATGTTCACATCTCGCATACAAATGAAAGTTTCCAACAAACTGATAGGACGTCAACCCATTCAGTTTCTTTCGGAACACGATGTACCAAGAGATTGGAGAGCGTTCAGTTTGGATCGGGAGAAGAAGGTGTTTCAAATTTTTCCCCTCTCTGGGATGGTTAAGTTAATTGATGGTACGCGCATAATGTAAGACCTGACCGTTGTAATGAAGATGACAATAATATTTCTTTTACCAAGGGAAGCCTCATTAGCTCCAAGGCTGTTCTTTCTGAAGGCCCTGTGATAATTATTACCCAAGCAATTGCCAGGTACCCATTTACACCTGAATGGAGAGTGGCAAATGTGGATAAATAATTTTCCAAAAAACCTCATTGACGGGCTAAGATAGGAGCTTTCAACTTAAAGGCCCACTGCACTACTTGTAGTTACTTGTGCCCTCTATATAACAAACAACGCCTAATCGGTGTCCATTGGTCCCTCATGATCCCATTGTTCTTATGTTAATTGAGAGCTGAGTTGATGAGATAACCACCTGTCCAGTGACATTGCAGGGCGGTATAATCCCTCCTGTAAACTAGTACAGATAAGCTTTAATTTGATATCCATTGGGGGAAAAGTGGTGCTCGCACCATAGACGTAATAGAATGGACTATCGACGAAGCAGTTTCTTTGATCCTATGAGTTCCACCGGCAAGGTTTAAATTTCGCGCCGATGCAAAAACCCAGCGGTGGTCCCACCGCAACCCGACAGCTGGATGCGATCACTTGCCCAATCTTACATAATCGCAACAGCAATCTTTGCAGGCGCAAAGTTGTTCGCTGTTCGCTGGTTCTTCCAATCTTTGAGTAGCCTGTTAAATCGTATGAGCGCTCTCCGCATTGCAAATGTAGCGAACAAGTTTTTGTCTTGGGCCTGTTATTTGACATGGTCATTGTTTTCAGCGCTGTATTAACTCACAATTGTTCTTTATTTCGCTGTGTGTATTGTTTCACGATACTTATTTTTCGTACTCATGTGTTGTTTATAAAGTAAACATGGCTGGATTGTCATTAGATGATATAAATATTGAAGAATTGTATGACTGGGATGAGCAATCCACATCGATACAGACGACGGAAGTTACGGAAGGTAAGTCCCATATGTTCAATATTTTGCAATGTTTGTCAATTCCGCATTTATGGACGTCGCGTCGGATGGAGGCCGTTATTTATCCTGATTCCTAGATTCTCAAATAACCTCGTACTGCCACCTCCCTTCTCATAATTGATCTATCTAAATCTGTTTAATTTTTCATAGTCAAATAAGTAAAAACTATGGCTATAGTTTATTAAATATCCAATATTATACTACCCCCCCCCCCCCTGGAGTTCTGGGATTTGTTTATGTTTAATAGTTTGACAGCAAAGTTTGTTTGTGGCAAGCCATAAACTTAGGAGTAGTGTGTCCCATTTAAAATAAAAATCCACATGTACCTCCTTCTTTCAGTACAAACTCCTACCTCTGAGCCATCCACGACGGGAAGTTCTGGACCACAAGAGAAAGCAAAGAAGTCGAAATTAAAAGGTAAGTTTCTCAAATTATATTGGTCTAGTCAATTAGTTGTAGATAAGATTTTAACATTACTGCTTTAATCAGTGTAGCATGTAGTTATTATTCAACATTTTTTTTTTTTTAAGGTGGGGGGGGGGGGGAATTGTGCCAATGTAAAGCACTCGTTTCACTTTGCCAAATATGGAATACTAACTAAAGAGATCATTTTGATTTGCTTGTTGAGCTTTACACTGGCTGGAGAATTATTGTAATTTTGTTTGTTTATATCATCGTAAACCCTATTTAGCATTCATATATTAAAATGTAAGATTGAAAAAAAGAAAATTAAAAAAAGAAATTTACAAAGCTTTACAAAATTTTCCATTATCTGAAAATATTTAAAACTTTTATTTACAGCGAAGAAACCCGTTTTCAACACGGAGCTGGACAAGGAGAGCACTTCAAAAATTGCTGTAGACACACTAAAAGCCGCCTTGGACAAAGCACAACAAGATGCCAAGTTCGGAATGAACTGTGGGTATGGACACAAAGTCAAGGAAATTGCCCACCAGATAATAGTAAGAACTAGCGAGAACGAATTTGAAAACTTTGAAAACTTTGCAAAGGAGTTGGTTGGCAAAGTTGCGGAATCCGTTACTGCTGGTGAGGGATTAATTAGCAGCAAAGCCCAAGATCTGATTTGGATGGAGTTTCATAGAATAAGGACCGATGTAGGGAATAAAGAAAAGTGGACATTGTTTTTAACATCACTTAATATAATCACACAGGATATTGTTTCAAGCCTTCTTTTTCAATATGTACTCAGAGCCATTCTTTGTGAACTCATAATGCACCAATCTACAAAATTTGAAGAAGAAAAAAAAGTTCCCAACACTCATAGTGACCATGACATGCAAGTTTTGCGCTATATAGCTGGTTTTATTCCTTTCTCACTATTGAAGAGGTTCAAGAGATCAAAATCAGAACAAGCACGGCATTATACGGAAATCTTGAAAGAATGGCAGTTGAATGGTGACAACAACCTTGTTGCACCCTCATTTTTGACATACACAGTCACATGGATCAATTTACAAAACCGTGGGGGGCTATTCAAAGTGCATGACGATGCGTTTAGGTTTTTTCTTACACTGGAAAGGGTATCCAAGAGTTTACTACAAAAAAAAGAATTAACAAAGATGAATACCATCAACCTCAACCAAATGATGAAAACCAAAATTGCAGCATGTCCCAATGTTTCAAAGACATGGAATGATATTACCATCAACAGTGAAGTATCAACAAAAGCCCTCTACAATGCTGTTGTTAGTAAATGGATAAAACTTCGTATTAATGCATTTGTGAAAGCTTTTAATATCCTAAAAAAGCAGCAAAAACAGGCTTCAAAGAAAGGCGAAAGAAGTTTGCGGAAAGAATTGCAGAAATAGAAATACAAAAAAGAATCTTGCTGCCATTCCTCCTAGCTTTCCAGAAGTGCCGTGCTTGTTCGGAGTCTTTAATCTCATACTTTTTGGTATTATTCTTTTTACATGTATTTCAGTAATTGTGCATTATTTTATACCATTTTTATAGTTTAATCCAGTGCTTTCAGTGAAATGTTAAATTACATGAAATTTATCTCTTTTCCATGCCATGGTAATAATGCTCTTCTCTCTTATCTGTTGTATCATTTTAAGAGAGTACATATGTTGTCTCCAGCTTCGAACTGTTATGGGATTTATGTTTTACTAAATCACTATACCTGGTTTTTTTCTACTAGTAAGTTCATTAAAAGCTAAATCATGTACTGGTACATGTAGCCATAGAAGTGAGAAGTACAATATAAAACATGAATATGTGTACACATTATTGTCATTTAGCAGGGAAATTTTATTTCTTTATTAAATGATACTGTTTACAGACTGACAGTGAGTAATGCAAAGTTAATTGTACTTAAATATATAGTTGTGCTTCAGACATGCCATGTTTTTTAATGTTATAAATATTTAAATGGTTGACACAGATTAATATTCTCATGCTTAATTCCAACACTTCATTAGCCCAATCTTTGTGTCAAATCAAGTTTTATGCATTCCTCAAGTGGAACTTCATAACTTTTATTTTAAATGTTTAAGGTGTTATGTCAGGGTTAAAAAAAAACAAGTACTGCAATGGGACCTTGTTATCATGAGAGTTTGTCATAGCAGTATACGTCATGAGAGCTTCTAGTAAATGTACACCTAGTGAGTATGAATGTATAATATTTATAAATATTTCAAGAAATCAGTTTGACATGAATTTAGCCATTAAGAAAACAAAGTCTACTGACACAGGGAGTTCCTTCTGTCATTAACATTTTCCATATTCAAAAGTTAGTACATGCATATTATTAATAATATTTTTTATTGCATGTTTAAATTCTATCATACTCATTTCAAACATCTAAATATTATGTGTGAAATGATAACTTATAAAGACAAATCAGACAATTACTACTAGAACTTAGAATTACCAGAGTGTATTTCTTATCATGACTATAAATATGTTACCGATGTTGCTGTTATTTATACTTGTACTGTACATGTATTATTGAAATAAAAAATATATAAATCATATTTTCAAAACAGCAAGCTATTTTCCTTTAAATTCTTATTTGTATGTACACACCTTGTTGAAATTGTATTTAATTTCAAAGCTCATCTTAAGTTCTGAAACATAAGAAAGTTGTCACAGGATTAACAAAATTTCATATGGATATTACTTACTACAAAGAATGATTCCACAGATCATAAGATAAGCTACATACATGTGATATGACAAGAAATCAAGAGATTTCAGTTTTGGTCAACTGGTCTCACTTTTGCTAGTATGAGATTTTCTGGTGAATATGATCATTTAGAGTGGCATTTGAATCAATCGCAACTCTTTATAAGACAGGGCCCAGGTGTGGTAAAGTCTTAAGGCAGGCTTTTGAAATGGTTCTCTCAAACTGGTTTCACTACCAAATCTTGAATGACTAATCATTATGTAATCTTTGAAATAACATTCAACTTTTTAAATCCTCTTTATACATGTTTTCCTTGATATAAATATTGAAATTATAATATGCACGAAAAGCAGCACAAGTCGATTATTACACTCTATTTGAACATAGACTTACTACAGATCAGATTATCCATGACAAGAGGTTACAGATTGCATATACATGTGCATTCTTATTCTTCCTCAGACCATAACCAGAAGTAAGCTTACAATTTTCAAGCTGGAACGTATTGCTTTCAAGATTTACAAGATCTGCATTTGATTTTCATAGTTGCAATTCCTGTCTCCATTTCCAAAATTTAATTTCCCACTAGAAGCCATAATGATAGGCATAATTTAAAGTTTGTGATTATACCTACAGACTCCTACGAAAGACAATGAAGCAGAAATATGATTATTCGTAAAATCATGAAAGCAGGTAACACATTAGCTATCGCATACAATGTTAAAATTAGTCTTTCAGTTTCTGTTTCCTCTTCTTTGGCAGTGGGCAGTCTGATGCATTAGATGATCCCGTTTGTTCAACATTTCCAGCCTTTGATGCCCTGATGGCTGACCCAGCAACCTGAATGGACAGCATGTTGTTAGCAACTTGCTGGACTGACGGATTGTCATTAGATCCCCCAGCTCTCCTCTGCTTGGAAAAATATTCCTCTATCGGATCCTGGGTGAATTTCTCTGAAAGCACATATTGAACTCCATCCTCTTGCAGCAAGTCCTTTGTCAACTCGATAAAAGATGAAACTGCAGGTGTATATTAAGAAAGATAGCTAATGGTTAATGAAATCAAAGCCCTTCTTTGCTTATTCACTGCTGTCTGTTCCAGTATACAGATGTACAATTGCTATCAAATCTGATAAATAAGGTTGATGTCAAACATAAGTGATACAAAACACAGCAATATTCTTATAGGAAACACTGTCTTGCCTTGGATTGAATAACTAAGAAATTTCACTTTTCTTTCTTGCAGGAAAGGGGGGGGGGGTATGGGATCTAATACCACGTACATGTACATATGATTAAATTAAATTTGAAAAATCAATGGAAATTTACAATAATGGCTGGACAAAAATTGATATTACTAGAACATACTACATGGACAGATAAATATATATAATTATATACACATGTACTACCAAATCGTAAAATAGCAGAATGTATAATGACAGACAATGCCGACTCTTCTAATTCAAACCACATAGTGAAGTACCAACAATGCAGGACAGAAATAGTTATTCTAGCTAGCATTGCTACAGCCTGTTTAAACGGCTAGCATAATGTCTTCTTTCCAGCTTTTCCAGCAACCAATCACAGCCTCTTATTTTTGTTTTCCTCCGTTTTTTAGCTTCAGCTTGTATTGTCCGATTTTGACTTTCTGTTCATTCTTGCGGTTTACTCAAATGAGTGCAAGATTGAATGCTTTAGTACTTCTGTATCTGCTGCTAGTCTTCAATATACACATGTATAGCTTACCTGTTATCCTGAAGCCTTCACGTGTTTCTCTGCTGATGCACCGTCGCTCCTTCTCCATAGGTCTTAGATTTGGTGTCTCACTGATCTCTCTTTGCCAGTCTTCAAAGTATTTGAGGAAGACGTTCTGTAGCCACTGTACGAGAAAGAGAATGAGAATAACTTGAAAAATGAAAATTCTCTCCTTCATGGGATAATGAGAAAGCTAGTGTAATTTGAGATCTATTAAACTTCCTCTGAATAAAAAAAAAAAAAAAAAATGTTTACTCAGTTACTCACATCAAATCTAGTGTCTGAGATGCTCTCATAAGGCAGTAAGTTAGCATTTCTTTTCCTCCTTCCTTGTCCGAAACCGGAAACGTTGAGGCAGTCAAAGAACTTGTTCATCAGCTCTATGAATTCGCAGGTACCATCCATAGAGGTGTCCTTTTTCTCTTCTTTCATGGCCTTGAATGCATTGGCGACAGACTGACTCAAAACCTTTGAAGTAATAAGAAAGAAAAATGTACATACAGGAAATTAGTACCAACAAATGTATTTATCACAGAACAAATCTAAATTTAAGCTAAGTCAATGCGGCTAAAAATAAATTTACTCTGGCAAACAAATTTGTTTGAAAAGATTTACTAGCCGATTGCTTGTAATGTGCTAAAAAGGTCCCATATGGAAAGTGTGCTTTATTGTGCAAACTTTCAATTCTACTATTACTTCATAGAATCATCTATAGATCAATGAATATATATCTTTTTTTAAAGTTATATCTATCCTGAAATAACATAATTCTGTTACTAGCACAAAGCAGACATGTATAACTTTAAAAACTTGAGTTAATTATCCTCTTTTTCAGACTAGATATCAATCATGATGAACTGCTTTGGTGATGTAAAAAGTAAATTATTTTTCTGCTTACTAATTTGCATGTAAAATACAAATTAGTTTTATACTCACTTGGGTGGCTAGCTTTACTCTCATCCTAAGGGATGGGTTGAGATACAGGTGATCATGGGAGAGCTTTGGGAGCATGCGGAGGTCTGACTTTGTGTCCCACTCAAAGAGGCTAAGGAGATGGGTCCATCGTAGTTCCTTACCCCGAAACTGAAAAAATGGAATTTAAAATACAAGTAAAAGTATAATTTGATTCAAAAACAAAATAATATCTTGATTGCATACATGATATTGATTCAGCGATATTGATTCAGCATACACATCACTTGGATCTCTTAAAATTATTGTTTTTTTTATTCTACATGTATGCACGATTACTTCAGAAGTGTGTTGCTTGTTATAATTATAACAAACCATGATATTTACATTAGATAATTAACATTCTGATTACTCATGTTTTTTTAGAACATATAATTTATCTCCTTACTTTTAGATTTCGACTCTTACGAGCAGAGCCGGAATTCTCCAAGTTGTTCCGCGTGGTCTTCAGGAGATGGGGAACATCACAAAAGAAGAAGATTCTCCTTTTGGAGTCCAAGGGATGAATAGTCCAGTGGGAGACATCTGATGATGGAGAGCACATCTTGTAAAACTTTCTATTGACGGATGCTCCATCAGAGACAAGCCCTCTTACTCTCAATCCAGCAGCTTCCAGAGCGATGATGCTCTCCATTAAACAGTCATATATGTCACTACTCCGAAGCATACTGGATGGGAAAAGTGCTATTGCCTGCTGAGTAGATGAAAAAATTCCTCTTGCCATAAGCATGAAGGCATGTGAAGCAAGAGGTGGTTCCACTGCTCCATCCACATCCTCCTCACAAACCCTCAATTCCCTGTTGATGTCTCCAACATCAACAAATCCCATTAATTTCCCAGTTGATGAGAATATCAGGCCTGACTTCAACTTCATCTCATCGAAGAGAACACAGACATTACGTCTAAAATCCTCACTGAGGTCCATCTCCTTGACCATTTCTTCTATGATTTCTGTGTGGATGCCACTTTTTGCCTCGGCAAAGTGGGTGTAGCTGTGCAGAGTACTGGAAGCTGGTAGAATTAAGAGCCCACTTTCCTTCAAGAGCTTGTAGGTTGCTGGTGATTTATGGTGGATTGCTATGCACCACCTTAAAATCTTGGGGCTCCATCTAATCTGCCGCTTGTCCTTTACTTTCAAAGCCTTCTTTTGTTCCTCCCAAAGATATCTAACTGCAGAGTTTGGAGGCAGGACTTCTTCTAGCTCTGCAGTTGAACTTTTGATTAGGTTTTCCATCACACCTTCTTTCGTTGAATCTTTGAAGCTCTCCTTCTCAAACATCTGCTTCATTCTTTTCTGTAGACTGTCCAGTTTTTTGTCACTTTTTTTCTTTTCATGTCGAAGTTTCCTTGATCGGAGTTTCAGCTGATCTGGTGTAAGATAAGATAGTTTTGTTTTTGAGCTTGGAGCGGTTTTATCTGTATCCTTTGCATCCTTATCCTTCCAAGATACAAGATCTACTCTCGTAAACGAACACACATTGCATTTTTCATTCTTCATGTCTGCAATTAACTTGCAGTTCACGGAACGTACCGTCGCAGGTAGATGCTCATTTCCCACCTTGACAGCATAGGCTCTGTCAAGCACAAAAGCTCTCGATGGTGCACTGCCCTTTTCCGCAAAAAACTCGACGAAATCCGGATTTCCAACACATATGGTGCAGGTGCCTACTGCCGTCATAAGTTTCTTTGCAGAATCATTTTCCAGGACTTCAGGAATGTCAAGTAGCAAGGAGTTGTCTGGCTTCAAATGTTTCCCTACAATTGAAACATGCCATGTAGCGTCATTATACACGGTAACACATTTGGGAACTGTGCAAATGTTCTCATTTGTTGTACACATGTTCACAAACAATGTCCTATCTCCCTGCTTGACCATAGTCAAGCCAACTAATGAGGCAGCCTCCACACAAGATCCCAGAAGAGCATCCATGTTTACTCTTTCATTATCAACACAAATTGAACAATCTTCACAATGGTCCTTAAATGAAGGCAAGGAAATGTTAACAGTAGCTGCTAGTTTTTGTCCTTTCTTCGTCTTAAACCTAGCAAGCTTGCGGTCACAGACCTTGCATATAAAGGGTGGAAACACTTCATCGTCTTCTCCGACAACTTCAATATTCAATGCCTGGAATATAACTCTGCTGAAGGTCTCTTTCTTGTAGGGTTGCCGATCTGCCTGCATAGCGGTTTTCATACCACATAAGCGGCAATGTCCTTTCAGGTTCTCCTTGTGCCGGGCTGCCATGTTGGCAGTACACTACATGCAACTGAAAGATAAAAAATGAAGGAGAAAAAATAAATATTTCAATATATGGAAATTTAATATCAATGAAGTTGTCATTCAAAACATAAAATTTGTGCAATACTAAGTATGATATTTCAATAATTATATGAACATTTGCAAAAAAAATTAGGTCATGTTTACGTTGGACTTTTCAAGATAAACATTACATGCATCCCCAGGAGCCGGTGTTTATTCAATTGTACTCAGAAATGATAGTTTAGCTGAAGTCACTAAAAATAAGTAATATTAAATGCACATGTCATGGTCTTACTAAGTCTAGGCACAGCCACAAGGGATGGTAGTTTGAGATTTGTTTAATCTTTGATAATCAATAAGTACATCTAAGACTTTATCTGAGATAGTGAGAGAGATGAAATACTCTTTAACATCTGTCATACAGTGGTATTCTGAGAATCATTTTGGCGAGGTGTTATCTTTAAGATACGCCCATTCGTGATGCAATAACCATCAAGTTATGAAATAAAAAAATTAAAATTTCATTGTGTTCAGCAAATATTGTATTGGCGTGTATCCTTCATTTATGAATATTTACGACGAGAATCACCCTCTACCAGTCTTGGACAAGACTGAGTGGAAAGCATTATTTCCACTACGCTTATAAATTGCCTCACACCCAAAAAGCACAGAAACACCTGGCTTTGGCTAGGATTACATTAACTCCAGCTCCAGGGAGCTCCGACGCCGATGCCCAAGGCATAGGAGCTCCAGAGCCTTTTTACGAAAACGATTTAAACAGCAGGTTGGGTCACATTCTTTTCGCAATGTAGAGAGGTAGTAATCTCAAGTTTGACTTTGAATGTTTTTTTTTACTCCTCTGCATTGGCATCATTCCAACCACTTGAAATTATAATTTTGAAGAAGTCTTGATGGGAAAAAGGGTGATTCTTCGTCCTAACGATTCATCCATGTTGTATCATCGATTCAACATGGCGAAGAGAAAGTATGCATGCGCGGTAGCGGCGCCGCAAATATGAATATTCATGATAGAGAGCTCGAAATTGCTGAAAAGGTTGAGGAGGGCTTTGTCTCTTCGATTCCTGCATATTCAGTAATTTTGAGTGAACGGCGCTCTATATCATGAATATTCATATTTGCTGCGCCGCTACCGCGCATGCGTAGATCTGTCTCTTCACCATGTTGAATTGACGATAAAAAATGGATGAATTAACGGGTTAGGACAAAGAATCATCTTTTTTTCATGGAGACTTCTTCAAATTATGATTTCAAATGGTTAGATTATGCTCAGAGGAGTTGAAAAACATTGCAAGTCAAAATTGTAATTACTACCTCTTTACATTGCGAACAAGGTGTGACCCAACACGCTGTTTGAATCTTTTCCTAAATGAGGGGGGGGGGGGGGGGAGGGGGTACTCACATATTATTATGATGACATACGGGGTTGACAGTCTATGGGTCACTTTTTCATAAAAAATCCCTAAACATGGCTCCAGTTTTTTCAAATTTGCCTTTAGTTTACTTCGTGAAAAAAATCCCCCCAAATGACCCTTAAAAATGGGTAAATCTCCCGTCCAAACCAAATCTGAGTATCCTCCTGGGATGATATCTACGACTACGAGATCATCTAGTCTAGAGTCGACTAGAGTCTAGTTCTAACTGTTAGTGTTAGAGATTATTTTCTGTCTGAAAAATAAAACACCCCCTGGGCCCTGGCCCTAGCCTAAACTAGTAGTTGGGCCCTACAGGGGAAAAAAGCAGTCTCACTCGATCTCAGATTAGGCCTAGATCTAGGGTCTAGAGTTCTACCATTAGATTACTTAGTTAGAATTGCAAGACCAAACTAGACCTAGAACTCTAGACAATATAATCTAGAGTCTAAATAAAAATATTGTAAAAAATGCACCCGATGTCTATGAATGGGACTACATCTGAAAGTTTGTGCAGACAACAGCAGCATGCAGCACGCTAGAATTAGTGGTCAAGATCTAACAAAATCACGCATTACCACAGATTTCCCGCGCTCTCATTAAAAAAAAAACAATTCTTTAAATGCCTGTAAAAAAAACGCACGCAAACGCAACAACCAGCGAACGCTATTGATAGACAAACAAAGGATTTGTGATCATCAAAATGTTGTTGGTATCACAGAGAAATGTACGGAAAAAGAAGAAAAAAGGACTTTTAAAACCGTATTTTGTAAGTTCTTGTGATCACTTACCTTGCTTATACGATGAGTATGCTGGACACAAACAAAAATTCGTAAAAAATCGAAAAAATCGCCGATTTGATAGCTCTTTTTTACAGATTAACGTAGATGATAATGACACAAACTGCACATATATATCGAAGATGCACCGGAAGTAGTTTTGTACTGCGCATGGGCAAAAGGCTCCCATGTCACGATTCATTCATGAAAGGAAAAGCCCAAACTGAGCGAAGCGTCGATGCAGTGCATCGCGACTCGGCCGATAGAGGACGGCAAAATCCCGGTGGATCTCATAGCACCAAAGGACCCTTATCGGAGCTTATCAAAACATGCCCGCAGCGTTGCGGTCAGACTTAAAACATAGAGGAAAGTAAGACATAAGAACAGATGGTAGCTATCATTACTTTTACGACTCTTGCCGTTGAATGTCCATTTCTATTACGTCTATGGTATTACGCAAGGATTGACGCCCATGGTTTCATAAAGTGCTTGTACCGTGCGTCCCAAAAAAAACTATACACTTTTGAAATGGCTGCAGATTAAAAATATATATGATTCTGGGGGAAAAGTTTTATATGTATGGAAAGCTCATAAATTCAACTTTCACAAGTCCCAAAAAGTCAAAAAATAATTCATGCTTGGGTGAGCACTGCTCACTTGTGTAAAGGGTATGAAAATTAAGTTGCGCAGGAATTAGCTTTCCAATTTGTGAGAGGTAAATCCTTTGGAGCTTACAAAATTGAGGGTGATTATGATACATTCATGATTTGCTGAGTGAATTTCATGGTTTATTAAACCAAACTTTTATGCATGAGTAAACAGGAATTGCATTTTTTATTGTAGCATTGTAACTTTCCCTGGTAGACTCAGTGGTGTAATTTTAGACCCCAAAATGTGTGAAATTTAGCCAATACTAGCATACCAATTCAGCTCCACTTTAAAAAACACACGGTGCCAGTTAATTAATTATTTAATTAAAAATAACAATACATGGGTTGGCTGGTTGTGCGTAATATAAGCAACACGAAAATGCCAACTCAAAAAGCCAACATCGGCATTGGCTGAAATACGACGTACAAGCCGTTATTTCGTTTTTTTCAAATTTTTCAAAATACCTAATATTTTTGGTGGTACATATGTATTAGAAATCGTTATATTTCAGCCGTCTCTGAACCGATTTTGATCAAACAAAGATGATTTTGTCATTTAAATATTATGTTCTTTCAAGTTTGACACTCAGTTTTTCATTATCTCACAAAAAAATTATTTTGTGTAGCGCCCTCTGCAACAGAACTCAACTATCCCTTTAAGTTTTTGAGTTTTTAATATGATTTTGAAACTATGAGTTCTTATTCAATTTCAATGAAACTTGGACTAAAGGATTATCAATTATCCCCAATCATGTGAGTAGAATTTCAGGTCACAAAGTCAAAGTCAAAGGTCATTTCAGGGCAACAAACTTAGACTTTGTTGTAGTATCAACATCAAATTTTTTAATTTTTAGCATAATTTTAAAAGTGTTTGATCAAATTCAATGAAACTTGCACCCAAGTGGTATCAAGTACCCGGTATCACAAATTATATGACAACAATTCAAGGTTACAAAGACAAGGTCAAAAGTCATTTTAGGTCAGTACAATTGGATTATGTTTTCACAACTTAATATGAGAATGAAGGAATCAATTTTTGTTATTTGTTCATATTTCATTTAAGTTAACAATCTTGGTACAGATTATAGTAAATCATTCTTCTGATGATTCTTAGTCAATACTCACTTTAAAGGGATAGTCGAGTTCTGTTTTCAGACCGCAAAATGCCTTCAAAGTGCATGGTTATTGCTCTTATTATATGACATTTCTAGTGCCCTTTTAGAACCTAAAATTGCTATGAAGGTAATTTTAGACCCCAAAATGTGTGAAAATTTAGCTAATACGATTATACCAATTCAGCTCCACTTTCAAAAAAATACTGTGACCGTTAATTAATTATTTTATTAAAAATAACAATACATGGGCCGGCTGGTTGTGCGTAATATAACCAACACAAAAATGCCAACAAAAAAGCAACATTGGCTGAAATACGACGTAAAAGGCGCTCTTTCGTTTTTTTCAACGGCCTTTTAAAATTATCTAATATTTGTGGTGGTACATAAGTATTAGAAATCGTTATATATGGATATTTCAGCCGTCTCTGAACTGATTTTGATCAAACAAAGATGATTCTGTCATTTAAATTGTATGTTCGTTCAAAGTATTGAATTGAATACAACACTGATTAAACCACATTATTATGATGTCCAGCCTGAAAAAAATATGAATTTCATGTCATTGTATAAGTGAAGAGTAAAGGTCCCTTAAATGATCCTTGTGGCACATTCCTGATCACAGAGTCCAATCAATGACTGAAAATATTGATATCGTAGATCTTAGTAGTTATTACATTTACCTGTGCTGCAATGTTTGCTTATCACTATTCTCTCCTACAGTGGCATTCATTCTTGTGAGATATTGACAAATGTTTTGTTTTCAAAAAATCCATTTTATAATACATTATGTATGAACATCTTTTTTTTTCTTCCATACACAATTAAACTAATAAAATGGGAAAATGGTAAATGACCATTACTACTAGATTTGATATTAATACTGATGTATAACCTTTTGAATAGATGCAAGATTTGGGGAATGAATGATAAGTGTATTTGCTTATAAACTGAACGTTAAGCTGTTTGACTTGGCCTTTTATATAGATATTCTCTTCATGATGCTTTTTTGGTAAAGTAAATAGTTGGATAATAAGAATACTGTATATTTTTCTCCCCAGATAGAGAGTTGGACAATGAACAGGACAAGATACACCCACATATAACAGCATGCAGTGGAGAGAAGTCCCATCTGTGTTCACATTGCAGTAAAACATTTACTGATGAGAATACTCTTATGTTACATCAGAAAACACACCAGGGCGAGTATGAGCTTACTCACCACCTTATAACACAAACAGGAGAGAAACCTTTCAAGTGTTCCCAGTTTGATGAGGGTGTTTCTCAAAGAAGTACCCTTGTTAGCCATTTAAGAACACACAGTGGAGAAAAGCCTCACCAGTGTTCCCATTGTCTTAAAATTTTTTCTCATAAGTATGTGCTTACTAACCACCTAAGAACGCATACAGGAGAGAAACCCTTTAAGTGTTCCCATTGTGATAAAGAACTTTCTCGAAAGTGTTATCTTACTGGCCACCTTAGAACACATACAGGAGAGAAACCCTTTAAATGTTCCCAGTGTGATAAGGCTTTTTCTCATAAGAATCATCTTACTAGCCACCTTAGGACACATACAGGAGAGAAACCCTTTAAGTGTTCCCAGTGTGATAAGGCTTTTTCTCAAAAGAATCATCTTACTAGCCACCTTAGAACACATACAGGAGAGAAACCCTTTAAGTGTTCCCAGTGTGATAAGGCTTTTTCTCAAAAGAATCATCTTACTAGCCACCTTAGAACACATACAGGAGAAAAACCCTTCAAGTGTTCCCAGTGTGATAAGGCTTTTTCTCAAAAGAATCAACTTACTAGCCACCTTAGAACACATACAGGAGAGAAACCCTTTAAGTGTTCCCAGTGTGATAAGTTTTTTTCTGAAAAAAGTACCCTTATTAATCATCTGAGAACACACAGTGGAGAAAAGCCTTATCGATGTCTGTATTGTGATAAAGAATTTTCTCAAAAGTATGTGCTTACTAACCACCTTAGAACGCATACAGGAGAGAAACCTTTTAAGTGTTCCCAGTGTCATTATAGTTTTTCTCATGAAAGTACTCTTATTAATCATTTAAGAACACACAGTGGAGAAAAGCCTCATGGATGTCCCTATTGTGATAAAGGATTTTCTCGAAAGAATTATCTTACCTGTCACGTAAGGACACATACAGGAGAGAAACCCTTCAAGTGTTCCCAGTGTGATACAGGTTTTTCTCAAAAAGGCAGCCTTATTAGACATTTTAGAAGACACAGTGGAGAAAAGCCTTATTGATGTTCCTATTGTGATAACAGTTTTTCCCAATCCGAGATGACCTTACTCGTCATATTAGGACACAAACATGTACTAGAAAAGAAACCTGTAACATGTCCTGATTGTAATGTATTTTCTTATAAAGGAAATGTTACGTACTACACTGCAAAAACAGTGGTGTTAAATTCAACACCATAGGTGTTAATATTAACACCATTCCGGTATCTATATCGGAAAACACCAGTTGGTGTTATTTAACACCAAGGTCTGGATTTGAATGATTCAATTCTACTCTTGGTGTTGCAATTCAATTCTATTTTTGGTGTTAATATAAAATCCTACACCATTTTCTGGTGTAACAATGAATCTGATTTCTGGTGTTATTTAACACCACCGCCTGGAATGAAATAATTTTAATTCTACTCTTGGTGTTGCACTTCAATTCTATTGTTGGTGTTATTTTACACCAATTCTAGAATTAAATAGTATAATTCTGCTCTTGGTGTTGCAATCCAATTCTATTTATGGTGTTAATATAAAATCCAGCACCATTCTTCGGTGTTGCAATAAATCCTATTTTTGGTGTTATATAACACTAAAGGTCTACTACTTTTCTACTCTTGGTATTGCAATTCAATGCTAGTCTCAGTGTTTAAAAAACTCAACACACCATTCTTTCAACACCAACAATTCATTCCAGCTCACTCCATCTTAACACATGCACAGAAAATATTCAAATACACACAAGAAGTGAAAAGAAACAATTTTTTTTCGTAAACAAAAACACATGGTGCTTGTTTAATCAATAAATTAAACAACTTGTTTTCATTCATGTTGAAATCAATGATGCTTAGCGTTTTTATCTTGTATGGTTCAACATTAAATCCTTTTGTCATGTATTCAAAATCTGTGACTCATTTGTCTGAATACAACAAAACACACTTTTTTAAATCATTCAAAATCTGTTATTATGAATCCACCCTTATAAGTAAAAAAAAAAGGATGAAACAAGTAACTAAAAATCATTCAAAATCTGTTATTATGAATCCACCCTTATAAGTAAAAAAAAAAAAGGATGAAACAAGTAACTAAAAATTTTCCAATATAAAAACTTTAAACAATGTCATAATTCCTTTCAAGGAATGAAAAATCAAAGTCGTTTCTAATAAATAGAAACTAAACAGGATGCAAAATGCATGTATAAATGAAGACAAAACAAAAAAAACAACAAACATTATGCTTCTACATCAGAGTGAATTATGTAGCTAATAAGAATTTTGACACATTTCACCTTGAATCCTAGTACATGCATGCTGAAGGAAAATATCACAGAATCTTTTTCATATGAAATATACAGAGTGCCCCCCCCCCCCCAAAAAAAACCTTGGAAACTGCTAGTATAATCTGCAGGCAGACTCTCGGCTTCGGTTTTTCGCAAGTTTCGTAGTGCATATTTCAGAGTCTGCAGTCAGAGACTACTTTCACTCATATCATGATCCCTTAAAGGGAGCATAACTGTATGTGTATATGTAGTCTCTAAATGCAGACTCTACATCGTGCACTATGCAAATTGCAAAACCGAAGCCAATGGTCTGTGCCCGCAGACTAATTATAGTATGACTTTAATTTCTTATGCTAGAACAATAGCAACACTAACAAATCTCATCCAGCAGTTTTGTTGAACAAGATTTTTTTACCACAGGCCTGCAACCATTGAGATTCAGGATGATTTAATTATTTCAGGGGATTTTTATCTCCTAGCTTCACTGCTTGTAAAGGGTTAAACAAATGTTTCAAAAACATTGAAAAAACACTATAAATTCTACATTCATTCTAATATAGGTGAACATTCTTTTACAGCTTTCTGTTTACAAACATATTCCATTTTACATCGTGCACTATGCAAATTGCAAAACCGAAGCCAATGGTCTGTGCTCGCAGACTAATTATAGTAAGGCTTTTTAATGTCTTATGCTAGGAAGCAGCCTTCAAGAACAATAGCAAAACTAACAAATCTTATCCAGCAGTTTTGTTTAACAAGATTTTTTTTTACCACAGGCCTGCAACCATTGAGATTCAGGATGATTTAATTATTTCAGGGGATTTTTATCTCCTTCACTGCTTGTAAAGGGTTAAACAAATGTTTCAAAAACATTAAAAAAACACTATAAATTCCACATTCATTCTAATATAGGTGAACATTCTTTTACAGCTTTCTGTTTACAAACATGTATTTCCCATTTTACTCCTGGGAGAAAAAATCAAAAAGTAAAATTATGCATTTCTATATCAACTAATTCGCTGCTCGTTTTTCCAACAGGATATAAACAACAACAACAAAAATCAGTCCATGCACTTCTAGTTCACTGGCTTTCATGCACAAACATCATAGAATTGTTTTTCTTGTAAGAAAAAAAAAGAAAATATACAACAGCTATTTGACTTCAATTTGGTTTCGAATTAACCAATTTAAAGATGTTAACAATTAAGAGTCCAAAATATTATTGATCAAAATTATTTTTAAAACCAATTGATACCACTAAGCAAAACCAGACATTAGCTTGAAAGCTTTAAATTACTTAAAAAGTACATGCCTTGGTGCTACATACTTCCTCGAGTCTGTCTTCGACAAAGTTGTCATCAAATCTAGTGGTTTGTAGTCAACAAGTTCCTTTTGATTCTTCACTACATGACAACGTGGAAAACTAAATTCTACTGCATAGGCATGATAGTGTGAATTGTAATACACTGTATCTAATTGGACAAGTACAAAAAATACAGTGCTATTGTGTACAATGATATGCTCTATTTGACCAAACAGAGGAAGCTCGCTAACATCATGGCAGACCAGAAGTGACAACTGATAATGTGTTCCATGTACTTTAACCCAGTTGGCATCAAATAATTCAGTAGAAAGATCCTCTACTTGGATTTGCTCTTGCACAATCTGTCCAATATTTTCATCTAAATCTGACAAAAGTAGTGAACTACCTGGCCCAACCTCCAGATATTCCAAAGGATGGTTTGACTGAAGATGGAACGTTAGTGCTGTCTGATGTTTTTTGGCAAGTGATTTACAAATGTTTTTGTAATTACGCACAGATTCTGCAACACGGCCAAAATAGTGATGTTTCGCTTCGTACCTCATACACCATACATGTATGAGTGGCCCAACTTCTCTCAAACACGTTGGATAATGCACCATAAAGTGGTGTTTTGGCAACAACCTTCTGTCAGGAAAGGTTTTCTGGAAATGTGTGTGATGTTCTTCAGTAAGAATAGACAATTGGGCTATCAAGCCTGCTGTCAATTGAGGAGCAAAAATAATGTCCATACAATCTAGTAATCTAAGTAGCAATTCCCAGTAGACATTTCCTTCTTCAATGTCTTGAGCAATTATGAATGGCAGATTTCGAATCAAGCACCATGCTTGCATAGCCTTCTGTCCAACATCATTCCTAGCTGACCTAAGTTTAATAAAGGATGGTTTGTTCTTGTTATCTGTACGGTTTAAGCAATGGCTGGCGACTCTCTGATTCAGTTCATCTTGGGACAAGAGGGGCGGTTGCCTTTCATATATGAAATACTCTAGAACAAGTTTCAGCTCATACTGAACTATGCCTTCCAAAAGATCATGCATTATATCTAGTGAAAAGTTTGCCAAGACATGAAAGTAAATACAATCATTCAATACAGTCTTTTGTTTCACTCCAAACACATGTGACTGGGTAGTTTGAGCTTCAGCTTCTTCTAAATGTTGCTCATAAGTCTGCCTGGTGCGCATATCCATTGAAACCTCTTTGAATTTGTTCTGTGCCTCTTCCTTACTTGTAACACATAATCGACAGTAATAATGAGCAGAAAAGCTCTCTACAAATCCCAGTAGGGAATTAGCACCAAGATTATCAGCACTTATTTGAGTAATGGTCCCCTTCTTCACAATTCCATTAGGGAGAGCAATGCCAACTGTTGACAGGATATTAATGTCTTTTACAATGTGCTTGAGAATAGCATTAAATCCATATTTCTTGGCATCTTCAGCATACCATAGAGCTATAAGATTGATATTGGAAAGATTGGAATTATACTTTGGTGGCAGATTTTTCAAAATGAAATATAAAGCACCTATCTTGTGAATTTTTGTTTTTGAACCAATGGGGTTCACAGTCTCGAAATCATCATAAAAACAGTGAATTTGGAGGGCATTCTCATCTTCATGGAAAAGAGGGGTTTTCTCAAATTGTGAACCATCACAATAATCTCTCATTACACCATCTGTGCTCTTATGGTCATGAGTAGCAAAATGCAATATATCTTTATTGCTTAAAAGCTGCTTCAAAGAATCTAAAATGGGAACGTAAACAAATGTATCTTCAATAGCAATCTGTTCATACTGCTTAGTTCTTTTATTGAGACGACTATCATATCGGATGCCTAACTTGATTTCTTGTGGTTCAACAAGTCCAATTGATTCACAATACTTTGTCCGCTTATATTCTGAATTCAAATTTTCAAAGGGCTTTTCAAGCATAGCAAAATGTGTTTGAATCTCCTTATAAGCCTCGGATTCTATAGGCAGCTTATGTTTTAAGAAAGCAGCTGTAACGGCTGCCGATGCACTTTTTACTACATCACCTACAATCGCACTGGTTGTTTCTACTACATCATTTACAACTTTTCCAGAGTTTGCACTATTTGCTGAAAATTTTGAAATTACATTTACACACTGCCTGTTCAAGGTATCTACAGATAAAATGTCATCTTCATATACATCCTGATCTTCAACAATCTCATCATTATTAATATTGTATTCTTGAAGACTTTCAAGACTTTCTTCAGGAAAGTCACTCACTTTATCATTTTCATTAGACTGCTCTTTATTATCTGGAAAATCGGTTTTAAGGTGAGTCTGCAAATGTCCCCGAAATCCTCGAAAAGTATGAAATGTTCTCGCACAAGCTCCCTGCCCACAGGTCAATACTTCTTTACCATCTTCAATAACTCCATGTTTCAATCTCAAATGTTGAACCAATTTGGGTATTGCAAACTGTTTGTGGCATTTGAAGCAAATCATGGTGCTAACAATTTCGATCTAATTTCACGTACTCTTGGTGTTTCCCGGGACACTCCGATATCGATTTCAAAAATGGCAGTCTGGACAAAAGTCCAGAACTGCCGCAGAGACAAGCAGTACTGCAGGCCAAAGACAAAGTGGGTCTTGAAGAGTAAATCTACTGCTGCTTCGACCGTGCGTGCCGAACATGGAATGGCCTTGTGATCCACAATGATCATGTAGTTGGTGATTCGGGCCTTGGAATTGCCAATTGCCAGAAGGAACGGTTGACTCTTGGTCTCTTTTGTGTTGTCGAGGAATGCTTGAATACTCCCTCCTGTCTGTGTTGAAAACAAATTATTTGTATAGAATGTAACTAGCACTCAACGCATTTCAATACTCAACGCATTTCAATGAACAACATATTTCGATCAACATTTTTAAAAGACAGCCTTACATGTAGTACTGGGGGAAATTGTGTTTTTACAAAAGGGTTATTGGACAATAAAACCAAATCAAATTTACATCAAAGAAAAGAATTGGAATTGGTCCATCAAATGATATAACATCAAAATATCAGATGATATTTTTTGTAATGAAATACAATTTTTCTTACCCTGTAGAGGGGTAAAAATGCAAGTACTTTCAAAGCTTGTTTTATGTATATGATTAAAAAGGGTCTTTCTAATGTGGTCAAGACATTTCAACTTCCACAAAAGGAGTACGAAAAATAAAGATACTGCAATTTCTGCACTATTATTAACTTGCAGCAAATTTGTGGCATGAAATATTCCTTTTCATTTATTGATTCTCCATGTAGGGCTGTGAAAATCAAAGGCAACATGCCTGATATATCACACAAGTTGTTACTATGTTTTCATACACAACATGTTCCTAGTATTTGTTTGCAAATCTTGATGTCTACTGTTCTAGTTTATTTTACTCCGACCAATTTCAAGGCGGGTGAAGTTTTTGAATAGGCCTAAATTTCTCGAGCACCTTCTCTGTCCAAATCAGTCTAAGCCTCTTCATGTAAGAGATCATAAACCAATATAATTGTTCTCTTTGAACACACATCACGATGCTTTCTGAAACTTTTTTTTTAATGCAGCAAGAATGTGTTTTATGTGACAGGGTATTACCGGTACTTAATATTTACAGTTCTCTTTCGTAATGAAAAGCTAAATACCTTCTGAAATTGAATAACCCTCGAGAGAGCTGAAGAAATGGACACTTTTGCTGACGCAGCTTTGGACTTCCCTTGGCTTGCAGGAGGCAATAGGCACAAGAGGAGGAGGATAGCAGATGTGCTGGAATTCCATCCTGTGCATTACAAAATGAAAATGGTTATTATTAAACAGGCTTACATGTTGATCAAGGTGAAAAATAGAAGTTAAATGTACCAAAATAATTACAAACTGACCTGCTAAAATTTGAATCAAAATAGCCTGTAACAAGAAACTATTATAAGAAATAAGTATATAGTCGAGGACTTATCAATATTATAGCCAAAGCATGCAAGTGGCTGTTAATGCAGTTTAGGGGTACTAAACCAAAAATCCAATTGATGCCAGCTTGGCACCCTTGGAGAAATTTTACTGACACTTATAGCAACGCCTTCTTCTTCTTTCTTATGAGAATTTATACAAAGGGGGATGGGAAAAAAGAAATCAATAGGAAAATAATAAACGGGATATTTATGCATGGGAGAAGGCAACATTCATGGCAAAGCACCTAACCTAGATTGTTCTCTGTTGACACATATATAACAAACTCTTTAGTAGCATAAGTTCATGTTTTTTTTTTTACAATTTTTTTCTTGTTCTACTGAATTTAACATGCTTCTACCCAATTTGACATCCTTTTCATGATTAAATCACAAAAATTGCATCAATACTGGAATCAAATGTTGCAATTAACAATTTATCAAATATGTCCCCTATGGGCCACCATATTTTTCAAAGTTAACTAATGAAGAAAAACAAAAATATCATGATTTTCTGAATTCTAAAGCATTTATCTTCAAATAAAGACAGAGTAAACACAAGCAAGCTGCTAATATGTAAATGCAGGGTCCTGTGGGGTCGATTCAAGTTCATATTATAAGATAATAAGCCATGCATATCATATCTGAGGAAGAAAAATAACAAAGTGAACATATAAACATGATGCTTTGTTTCAAAACAGAAGCTCATTCTATTTCAAAAGTAATGATTGGCAATGTGATAATCCTTATAAAGATTCCACAATGGGCCATGCAACAAACTTTTTTCTTCATAATTATATAAATTTCTTCTTCATAATTATATAATTAATATAATAAAAGAATTATGGAGAGCATGTTCCAACTACAAATAACTTTGCCAAGTGGGCATGTAATGTAATTTTTTGTAATTCTCATTGCAACAAGAGTCCACATTATTTGAGATGCCCAATAACCCTACTGTATCCCAGCCTTCCAGATAAATATAATTTGTTGGAGGAGTTGACAAAAAAAAGGGGGGGGGGAATTGTTTTAATTGGGATGGGTCATTTTTTGTGATTTCAGCATACTTGTCCCTTAATATACATTTTTAATGAGACTGCAAGCTCTTTGGTGGAATTCTCAATGGTGGTTTAAGACCAAGGTCTAAACTTGGTTCAAAACCATGGATTGGATTAGATTTGCATGTATTCTAAAACTTGTCCAATGAACATGCTTGTGTGAAGCACATATATGCTCAAATTTAAACTAACCTATCAATGGTTTATCCATGGTCTCAAATAAACCACCATCAAGAATTCCACCCTTTATGACATCGGAGGGTGCATTCAAGGGAATGTGCAAAAATACCTTCTTTATTTTGATCAGAACTGTCATAAGATGACAGAAGCTCCATCACTGTCAAGTTTCCTTTCTGCTTCAGAAGTTGTCTTGCAAGTGTAACAACCTTGGGCTTCAACTCGGGCCATTTGGTCAGGAAACGCGAGTGATTTTCAGGAAAAAGTTTCCGAAAATCTACCTCAATCTGCAAGAATACATGTAAAAGGAAAACGGGGAAAAGAGAGAAAAAATAAACTATGCATAATTTTACAGTACAGATACCCCAGTTAGACTAAATCAGCAATATAATAAGGTACCGTCAAAGCTCAGACCCCCATATATACACACCCCAGATCCAGGAAAAGGGGATTCTTCAAATATTTATCTGAATAGCAACCACTAAGAAGTACTTTTGAAGGTCTCTCTACACAAAATCCATACATGAATGAAACTTGCTGGACCTTTGAAATAGATTAGATTTGCTAGATATCACTCATGTTGATGCTCACTGTCCAAAGGTACATGACAACCAGTAATGGTGATTGTTCACCAACAGACAGTCACATGCGGTAAATACAGATACAGATTGAAGGATAAAACTGGCAGAATCTTCGGACTGATATTTTCAAAATCTCAAACATATATAATAAAACAGAGAAATATGAATTTGATGCCTCAGTGCCAAGTAATAATTCTGATGCTTTAATTCCCATACACATAATTTTGTTGCCTTAGGCCTGAGAGGCTAAATCAAGAATTAGGAGTAAATTTTTTTGTAACACTTACCAAACCTGGAACAGTTTCAAAAGGAAACTGTTCCAAAATATCCGATGCGGAGCGTCCGTCCCTGACCATATGCTGTCTAACAGGAAAAGTGGATTTCATCTTTTCAACAACCAGGGTAGAATCACGTTCTAATGTTGGACAGTGTCGTAACCAGTTGAGGTCTTCATCATAGGTGCAGCCTGGAGCAGATTCTTGGTCACCTTCTCGGACCTTCCCAGGACCACCATCTCTGCTTGATGGCTTGGGTAATGGGTTGGATGTCTTCTCCTCTGTTGTGCGGTTAACATTTTTTATTCTAGCAGCCAGGAATCCCGTGTTACTTCTTGCATCAAAATAAGCTTCCTAAAGTGAAAGAACGAGATGAATCTTTGACCGCGTGGTTGAAAATGTATGTATAAGCTTTTTGTTGATAATATTAACCTTGAAATGATGCACAAAATGATGTGATGAGAAATTGTAGTTTTCAAAGAAATTTTAGCAAAGTAGCATTAGTGTCATATAATGCAAGCATCTTGACTTTGATACAAGGAAGCAGCCATCACTCTGCCCCACTTCAAGAAAAAAAGAGTTTTGAGTGGTTGTGAAGGAGAGTAGAATGGTATCATACATTTCTTATTGGATATTGTGCCAAAGATGGTGGAGTGTGACCTACACAAGATAAAATTTAAAAAAAAAAATTCTTCTCAGAATATAATTTAGAGAGATTTTGAGGGTATTTTTATCTTATCAGAGTATCATAAGTTTTCTTTTGATTAATGGAATGCAATACCTTCTTATCAGAGAGGACCATGCAGGGCCCATATTCAATTAAATACTTCAGTCAGAAAAATAAATATTTTTTCTTAGATTTTTGCTCGGATAAAATACTTTGCAGATTTTGGTATTCAATTCATAAATTTGGCTAAGTATTTTACTTTAAATTTAAGACACCTCTAGAGGAGACTTAAGCCAAAGCATTTACAAATTTAACTGGTAGATGAAGGCTTACATGTATGTGCGCAGTTTCTTTTCACATAATTGGTAGTACCTGATAATTATTATGTGCATTTACACAATCATAAAAGAAAATTTGCTGGCACTTACCCATAGTGTTCTTGCATGTGGGCTACCAAAAGGTTAATCATCTGCCGTCTAGTTTTATCTTGAAGTGCTCCAGTCAATTCATACTCTCGGAGAATGGCATCACCTCTGTGCCGCAAAATTTCTTGTACAAACTGCAAACAGGTAAATCATCCCATTAAGTCATAAATAAACATATTGAGTTTATAATGCACTTTCAGGCACTTTAATTCATACTGACCTTTCTAAGGGCACGAAATTTTATGAATGACTATGAATTTATATAGGTACATTATGATATTAAAATTGATATATGGCCAATAATCATAAATTCTAAATAATAATATATTTATTTATAGAGCTTGAAATAGTTTAAATATTGTTAAATACACACTCCCACAAACACCCCAAACACACATATGCACACACGCACATACACACACACGAGGGGACACATGAGGCTACAGGTAAATTTGTGTTTATTGTAATGCGAGTTCCTTCTACTTAATATAGACATGCAAGCCCAATGCCATGGGGAGACCGTCTAAAGTGCCCTGAACAGTGTTCATTACTTTCATATCCACAAACAATACAGCAGGAAACTATTCTATGTTTGGGATCATCATGAACACTACAATAAAGGTTATGTAACAATCGATGCATCTCATCTTCAACTTTTTAATTTTGATATTAGTCCTTTTCCTTGATACCCTCAGAGGTCTATATGGAACCAGATCATGAGATGTATTATTCGATGATTATTTACCTCATTTCTCTTTCCCATTTCTAAAACATTTCATAAAATTTGGCAATTCAATTTAAACCTCTAGACATAATATCATTTGTTTGAAATCATACCACCCATTGGAAGAAAATGAAACTGTAAAAGTTTATGGAAAACTTATGACAGATGACGAAGCAAAAAAGATGGCCAATATCTTACAGGAGTCGTCAGCTTAGATGTACCAAAAAAGAAATCAAATTAGTTGCCTAATGTTAACCTATACCATTACAAAAACCTTACTACAGGAAATATTAATTTACAATGTTAGTTCTAACTACACTAGATGTATTTTTTTTCTCCCAATATCATTTTCAATTTTAAATAATATGAAATCCGTATAGGTGATGAGTCCCTTATATTATGTTGATTATGATAGCTGAGATTGAAATGAAGCAAACAATTTTTTCTTAACCTTACCTCACAAGAGTTGTCAGTGATTGCACCTGATTCACTGAGGGCATTTAATCGTGGCCTCTTTCTACTGGAGCAAAAACTTGAATCAGATTCTGAGCTACTCAGGGAAGAGGAGCTGGTATCCACCTTGATAGTGTCTGCACTTGTGATGCTATGTACATCTGAACCTTTAATAAAGAAAAAAAGATATAAAGCCATGAGCACTGTTAAAAAACAATGAATACTGGCATCTTAAACTTTGGTAGAATTGAATACAGTTGGGCCTCCTTTATCCCCACACTTGGGATCAGCACTAACATGCATAAGGGAATCCTATATTCAAAACATGCAGTTGCCGAGTTTGAATGAATGCATGTTTCTGATCATGAAAAATTGAATTGAATGTGTAATAACAATGTTGGGAATAATGTATATAAGTAACCCAAATAGTTTGCGATATTACGAGTATGCTTGAAATCTTTGTTGGTTCCGCTAATTATTTGAGTAAAATAGGCAAATTCTCAAGTGATCTGGATAAAGGAGACTGGATAAGGGAGGTCCAACTGCATATAAATTTCTATTAGTCTAAAACCATCAGAAACCAGCTAAGTTATATTGGTCTGACACATTTGTTAATTTTATAATACTTGAGCATTTTTTAATGGACAATTTGTTAATTGATGCATTCATTCATGTCTAAGTGAATTATAATACTAGCATTTAGAAATGTTCAATTACTTTTCCATTGGACTGTTCCCAATGAAACCAATAGGTCTGTCCAATATAATCCAACAGAATTCTTTCATGATGGTTTTCTATAAGTATAAGACTAACAGAAAGAAATTGTTGGATTCCTATTATTGGATCAGCAAAAATTTTCTGATGGATTTCTAATGGACCAACAGAAGTATGTGTTGGATTTCTATTGGAGCAATATAACCTTTCTGCTGGTTTCTATGGGTCCTTTATTTCCCTTTCCCTATTGAAACCATTAAACTTATTGGTTTCTATGGGTCCAATAGCCCTCACCTCGTGCTATCACACAAAGCAAACAGAATCAAAATCAGATGAGAAATGGCATAGGAGTGGCCTTTTGTAGGATTTTGAAGCAAAAGGTCAAAGATCATACACAGACACGCACAGAAACACACAAGTATGGCGCCCGTTTCACAGTCCCCTCCTCAAATTTGTTCGGTGGGGTCACAATTTAAATTAAAGACATTTTTTTTTTAAATGCAAGTTTGCATTGTTAAAAAATTCAATTTGTAAGAATCTGTAATTTTTATAATCTTTAGACTTCGAATTTAGATCATTGACCGCCCACAAATCACGGCTCTTGTGGCAAGGTTACGTCATCAAAAAAGGGTAGGTTTTTTTTTCCTCCACCAAGTTTTGAGACCTGTGCCTGTAATTTGAACTGCACATTCATTTATTGCTTATGAAAAGCAAAATGTTAATTCCCTAGACTCTATACAGCATACAAGCCTACACTGTACCTGCTACCAGACGAACGCTGACTCATTTTAACATGCATGCACATACAATGATCAGTGGCGGATCCAGCAGGGGGCGCACCCGGCATGTGCCCCCTCTATATTTTGAGAATTACCTCGTGAACATACACATTACTAAGGTTAAATTGTGATCTGCGCCCCCTCTTTATTTTTAATATGCTCTTTGCACCCCTCTAACTCTATTTTAAAATCCTGAATCCGCTACTGATGATATCACATTTAGCAGGGATTTGCAATTTTGTATTATAATGCACTTTATCCAAAACTTACCAGACCATTCTTCATCTTCTTTTAGCACCATGAGGCTGACTGTGGGATTGCTGGTCACCACATCTCCTAGTACGTCATCGTCTATACCAAACCCTTCTTGTTCATCCACAAGTACGAGATCTTCCCCATCCCTTATGTGGAATTTTCTTCTGACTGTAGGAGAGATTAAATAAATGAGAATAAATATCACAGTGCACTTTTCAGTTTCTTACAGATTGATGGCTCAGTCATAATAAACGAATGCTGCAAAAACTGCTGCTACAAGCCCAACTGTGCTATAGTATACAAATAACGCACGTCCCAGAGTGCAATAGCGGTGAATGCAGTACGCGCGAGGTTTCTTTATATTGGTGCCGCTCTGTGCAACAAGCCGCTTGCGGCGAGTTGACAGTGCGAACCATCTGAAGAAACCGAGCGAACACTGCATTTACGTTTCGCACAACAGGGTCAAGTGCGTTATTTGTTTTATAAAATAGCGACACAAACAGCAACAAACAAAAGTTTAGATCTTAAGTATACGAGAGTTCGATCTAGATCTAGAGTTATGTTGGTTCTAGAAATAAAATGAGGGTCTAAGACCTTGCAGGCTTACCAAAAAGTCTACAGGATTCATTGTTTGATTAAAAATAAAATGCATAGGGTGTCTAGAGACGAGTCTACATCAGACAGCTGAAATTCCTGGCTTCATTATAAAATCCAAAAGTCAAAACGGGTCTAAATCCAAGGCAAAAGTAAAACAAAAATTTGCTTTCTAATAATACCCCGCTCTAGCTAGAGCTAACGCGTACGCTGCGCTGGGGATCATGGTGGATCTTGGAGCGTACAATATTAGCTACGCGTAGCCTATAGCCTACAATGCACTCGAGGGAGCGTACTAGTACTACGCGTACGCGCGCGCACTGGATCCCCATGGTCACGCGTACGCACCGTGCAATATAACTTTTTACTGCGCTTTTTCTGCACTCATTTCTGCAAAATCGTGCTTGCATCAAAAATTTGTCAATGCCATGTGACGCGTATTGACCAATCACGATGCTTAAAATACTAGGCTAGATCTAGAGCCATTTTATAATACACCCTAAAACTGTTAAATGGGACATCAAGCTCAACCGGGGGTGGAGTTTGGACTGTTGTGTGCGCTACAAATAGTCTAGATCTAGATCTAGATCTAGAGATTGAATTTCCATGTTTATTATTTTTGCATTTTTTTTATTACATGAATGGGGTAGATCTAGTCTAGATCTAACGTTAGATCTAGATCTAGATATCTAGGCCTAATGTCAATGCAGATCTAACGTTAGAACTCTAGATCTAACTGTTAGGCCTAGAAATCTAGAGTCTAGATCTAGTCTAGACTTCTAGATCTAGATCTAGATCTAGCCTAGACCTGATATTTTTGCAAAAACCCAGGATTAGGCCCTAGACTAGGTCTAGATCTACTGATTTTTCCTTTACATTTTGAAACAAATATGTATTAAATAACAATAGATCTATATAGACCTAGATCTATCATGAATGTTTGCCCTTTGGAGTATTTATCAATGATAATTTTTCAGAAATCCATAAAATATTAAATGGCATCATGCTGACCGGATACCCAACCCGGCCGGACAGCCAAGGCATAGTAGGCCTAGACCTCTAGGCCTGGGCTACCCAACGACAGGCGCGGCTAGCGCCAGCTGACGAACACGTACCGGTAATACTACCGTATAGGCTAGATCTATAAAAGTTTATAACAAACTAAATATACACATCCCCGAGCGAAGCTCGGGGATGTACCCCGCTTGCTCCAAAAAGCCGCTGAGCCCCCTACACATTTGCCGACGACACGAATATCTATTCTATCATAACCTTTATCACCTTGGGAGTGTGTTCTGGGTGTTCGGTATTACATGAGCTTCATGCAGCTCTATTTATTTTTAAATAAAAATGTTAAAAACTCACCTAATCCTGCCTTTTTATCAGTAAAGTCCTTCACACAGCGAACAAAGTTGTGTGCAGTCCTATGGGGCTCGATCTCATGTAATCGCTGTATATGAACCGGAAGGTAATCGCAACTCTGTGAAGGTCAAGTCACGTGACGAGATCGCCCGAGTAGCACGCGCGGAAGCAACTGCTGTAGCAGACGACGCGACGTCTATACTGTGTGCAATGTAAATTTATAGCGTAATCGCCCAGATTCATTCATGATTCAGGCAGAAATTATTCAGCGTACGTAGAAACTGCCATGGAAACGAGAATGCTCAAAGAAGTTGTGGATGATGTGCTCGGAAGTACTTTTGTACTGAAACAAAAACAGGAGTCCATGCTCATAAGCGCTGCCAAAGGAAATCACACCATGGGGATCCTTCCCACTGGATACGGAAAAAGTTTGATTTATGCCCTCCACGCACCACTTTTGAACAAAGTAGGCATATTGTGTTTTTAAATGTAGCTGTCGTTTTTTTTATTGTCTTAATATTTTTTGTTAATCAGCTTTCTTGAATGGAACATGCAACAGAAAACAAGCGCCGTTTAATATGATTTTGTATAAGTTAATATTAAGGCATTGCCGTATATATACAAACTAGGGGTATGTTTGACCTTTTTTTTTTTTTTTTTTTTTTTGCCAGTGTTTCATGATTTTTTTAGAGGGGGACAAAATATCAAATGTCCCCCCTCCTATATACGATTTGAGGTTTAACTTGTATTTTTAAGATTATATGCGACTTTTTGGTGTTTTAGTCGATGTGAGACCTTTCATTTTTCTTGTCAGTTTGTTTTGGAGTCGTTTGTTGGTTTTTACCTACCTCTCCACCTCACTTATTTATTTTTTGAAGAAAAAAAAATCACCAACAAGTTGAACAACAAGGTTTTTGTTAGTTTGTTCGTTTGCTTGTCGGAGAGGTGGGTCTCTTGCACGTATCCTGATGGAATAAGGCTCTGTCATGGGTGTAAAGGGGTGTAAAGTAAACTCTCATTTTGTGTTGTTGTAGTTGTTTTTTGGGGGAGGCCGTTCTCAAGGCCATCGTTTTGATCTTCTTTGCCGCTCCTTAGCCCCCCCCCCCCCTCCGTTTTGGAATTGGTAGCGGCACACCCCCGTCAAAATAACAGTCCCCCCCCCCCCCCCCCCCCCGGGGGGAGTTATACAACCTCCACAATCTTTTCCAAATGTGTCATAAGTATATGCACGCCACGGGTTAGGTGCTCCCGACCCACTCATTTTACATGAATGCAAAAAGGAATGAGACGATCGAGATTCATTCATGCTGGTCTAATTTCAGATCATTATTTTATTTGCATGCATACAGTATACATTCATCGGATAGCGGGCCTTAAAAAGTCCGTCTGATCATGCAATGAGATACCAGGCCCAAATAAGGAACGGAACGGCATACTTCCCATAATTATGTGGATGCAAGACCAGCCAAAAAAAACAAAAAAAAAAAACAAATACAAAAAAACAAACAATAACACACATAAATGAATGAAAATAAAATATAAAATTAAGGTTTCAAAATTAGGCAGAGCTGCTGGAAAATGTACTGGTTTTGTCCCAATCACAATCGGTCTTAAAATGATCACTTAAAGATATAATAATAATCAATAAAATAAGATTGGTGGGACCAGCCCCCCCCCCCCCTCCCCATTCCCATCCTGCAGCATAGTGAATATGATTATATTTAACCAAAAAGAAAATTGAAGAAACTAATAACATTCATATTCACTGTCTAAAATATATAACTAACAAACACAGTTATATAGTTACCTTTACAAATGTATGATAAACTAAAACCTGTGCATGCATTAATCTTCTTCTTTTTTTTTTTTTTTACAGCTGAATCCACAGAAAACACACATAACCCTCGTAGTAAGTCCGCTTAAAAGTCTAATGCTGGACCAGGTGCGCAGATGGAAGAATCTTGGCATCAGAACTGCGGCCATTCTTGGCCATTCAGGTCATGACATGGACAGGGAGACTGAAAACGGTAATTCAAACAGCAACGAGAGATTTTACACGTTGTGGGTCATACAGCGGATTATACCAGGTGTCCCAGAAATAAAGTGGAACGAAGATTTTTCAGTATGCTTGCCTTAATTCAAAAGCTACATATTTGGTTTTACATTATTGGATAAATCATTTTCTACCAAAGACCAAAGAGAATGATGCCAAGATTGTTGTAAATGGTTCAGTAATTTTGATTCTATGCCCGTTTCTTTTAATACAATCATTTTCAAATTTCGCATGCTTTTAGCGACCAATATATAGGAGTACTTGTGTCGGGAATGGCGTGTAACATGCGTCCGTTTTCCGATTTCAGTTTTTCTTTTGTTTGCATGCATCAATGGGCTCCCCCCGAACATTCGAAATTTGAAAATGACTTTATTTAAAGAAACGACATGAATCAACACTACTCAATCAAATTCAAAGATCTAATTAGTATCATTCTCCTCGGTAGAAAATTCTTTACCCAAATGATGCAATAAAATTATACATTAAGGATCGTCATCACTTGTATAGGTAGGGCGTAATAGCATTACCATAATTTACATCACAACAAATAGTGCTTCTTCTTGCCACAGTTATGGTTAAATATATGGTAATAGTGTATAACATTATTATTATTGAAGTGATAATGCAAAACATCAAATCCGATGTACAATAAAATAGATAGACGACATACACTGTAAAAACTGGGGTGTTAAAATTGACACCAGTCGGTTTTAGTAGAGGACTACACCTTCAGGTATTAAAATTACTACCTTAGAGTTTGGACATAACACCAAAAATGTTAGAATAACACCATTGGGTGTTGAATTAACACCACAGATGTAAAACGCATGGCGTTGTCCTCTATGTACACCCGATATCAATATAGTTCTTGTTGTATCTGTTGATAAGAAATACAAGTGGAATAGATGTGGGATGTGATTATTTCACGTGTTTATATACAGAATGCACTCGATAGAATTTGACATGAATGCATCGATCACAACGTTCCTGTTATTTCTTCATTTATTAAACAGACCTGATGAATGGAGGGACAGACCTCGTTTTTACTTCCCCGGAGGCCATCCTGTCCCCTAAGTGGTGGCAATGGGTGCGGAAGTTTCAAAACAGGATTTCGTTGCTGGTGCTAGATGAGGTTCACTGCTTTACAAAATGGCATGTTCTTGAAAATTATTTATATATTTCAAGCCATTATCATACAAAATACATGTCTTTTAAAAGCTTATCACTTTTGTTTCTGCTAATCATGTGATTACATGGGCCCATTCAAGATAGCTCTGCATTATGAAGCTGCGTGAAAGTCTTAAACAGCAAGCGAGTTTGCAAAATGCGCCTTCAAAATGTGACATATTCATATAAGACAAAATAGGTATTTCCTCTTCATCGTTTACATAATGAAGGCCTATACATATACTCTGCACCAATGTCATTTTCATAAATATTAACAAGGAGCTACGTTTTCTGAGCTCAGTTTACTTCACTCATGCACAGTGGGATGTGCACTTTCACATGAAGACACTAATTATAAACCATAATTACACATTATCAAATTCACAACATTCACTGATAGGTAAATAGGTCAAACGAGTCAATTTTACCAATCATTTGTGTTCATCTTACAGGGGTCTTACATTCAGGGAGGAGTACCTCCGGACCACATCTTTGACATCCAGGCTGGCATGCCCTATAATGCTTCTTACAGCCACGGCAACAAACAGAATGGTCACAGAAATACTTCAAAACCTGAATCTCCGCAGGGAAGAAGTAGAAATATTCGCCGCTATTCCCAACAGGTTGGTTATACCTTATCATCATAAGCAGTTAATGTGAATGATCATTATTAATGATTTCTTCAAGTCAATTGATCATGATCATAGTATACATACATAGTATCTACTACTGAACTTCTCTTCCCTTATTGTAATAATAATTATGTGAGAAATCTTAAAGGAAAATGAAAATCAGACAGCAAAAACAAAATAAGAATACAGCCCTGCAGGGTTGCGACTAGGAACATTTATAAATAATAAATATGGTTAAGAGTGATCAGGGGTATATCAAAGATTTTAATAGGGACAGGGTTCAACAGGGGGCGGAAGGAGAACTTGCGCGCTCGCAAATCTACATTCTGCATGATACAAAATATCAGTAAAATGCAGTCAATATCTTTATGTATTTATTTATGCATTTATTAACATTAGATTATTATTATTTTTATTGTTGTTATTATTATTATTATTATTATTTTTTAATTATCATTATTATGATGTCGATGACTATTATTGTTGTTACTTTCATTGTTATTATTCTCTTTCATTTAATTTATTTATTTGTTATATTTTGTTTTGTTTGTTAGGAATTCAAACATGAGTCCGGTATCAGGGTATTAGCCAATCAAAATCGCGAATTTCGAGACTTATGTTTGAGTTGCTGAATTGGGTTTGATATCAGCTTTTATACCACAGGGTCCAGGGTTTCATAATTACTCGGATAGGCCCTTTTGAATATCATAAATGAATCATAAGGGAATTGACAGAACTTTAAATCGGACAGAAACCTGTGTAATACTCGTTATCAGTTGAGGCACATTAATTGTCTACAGCAGAGAGTCATAATGTCATAAACTATTAGGCTACATACGGACATTTAATGAAATCTTGTGTGTAAGGAGACTTTTAAGGAATATATGAATAGCTCTGTGGATATGACTGAGTTCATGTACCTTTAATTGTTCTATCCACAGACCAAACATTCATCTATCAGTGGTTCCGGTGAAGGACAAGTTTGAAGCCATTGGATGGTACTTGGATGAATTAAAGGAGAAGGGTGTCGATGCTGCAAAAACCATCATTTATGCACGGTAAATAAATTTTAAAACGCAATTTTCATTTTTCTTACGGAATTAAGTTTTATGAAGGTTTTCATTTTCAATTAACTAGTATGTCAAAACTTTAGGCGAATCTTTATGACAGCGATGCGTTCATTCTTACGTTTAACGTTTTGCAATATAAAGAATTATGTTCACATTATAAGGGGTCAATTTCATAAGGAGTTACGGTTAATCGTTACTTTGCTCAATAAACGGTTTTCCGTTCAGTTACAATTTATATCACTTTCACTATTGTTGACTGGATCTTAAAAGAGGCACACGTGGATTAGCTTCAATATCCTTAATAATGTCACTAAGTATTGTTCTTTCAGACAAATCGACCACGTTGCTGAACTCTACACATGGCTCAACGAAAGCCTCGCCGAGTCCGCCCATGCTCCAGGACCAGGGCAGTCTTGCAGTGTGGAAAGTAGACTGATCGAAATGTACCACGCATCAACGGACTCAAAGAGTCAGGAACGAATATGTCGTAACTTTTCCACCGAAGGTTCTAAGCTGCGCTGCGTTGTAGCAACAATAGCATTCGGTTTGGGTGTCGACATCGCCGACATTGATCAGGTTATCCACTGGGGATGCCCTAGTGATGTCCTCTGCTATTGGCAAGAAACAGGCCGATGCGCGAGGGATGGAAGACCCGGAAAAGCCATTATGTATCTGCCACCCTTTTCAGTCAACAAGAGATGGGTTGATGAAGACATGAGGGACCTTGTCCAATCATCCCGCTGCATCCGGAAATCGGTGTTGAACACGCTCTTCGTGCATGGCATGGAAAAGGACAATGTACAGGTGATGTCATGCTGCTCAGTTTGCGACAGTGCTAAGTAATACGGGACCCATAGCATGTATCCATTTCTATGAGTCAGTGCACAATTTAACACTGCGACGCTGTGCATCCATTCTCGTAGAAAGTGCTTTCAGCTTTTTACCAAGGTTCTTTGGATTTCGCAACACCTCTTTATGGTCGAACCCTTCAAAGCCTTTGTGTTGTCTGAAGGGCAAGTATTCAAACAGTCCAAATCCATCGTTCTCATCCACAAACAATGCAACATCTTGTTTGTATACATCCTCTGCTTTCTTCCTAGTTGGCGTCTTCATGGAGACGATCCCGGCATCACTGAACATGATATCCAGGTACCTACCAAATGGTCCTGACATCTTGGCACATCTCTGCGCGTGTTTCTCAGTCACATTTCCATGAGCGAAGTCGATCATACCTGCAAAAATTGATACAGAAAAAAAAACAGTTAAAATATAATTGTTGAGAAGATCAAATCAACCTTGATTTATAATTGCATATCACGTCACCTACGCACAACGCAAAATGCGTCAAACATTGCAACTGACATACCCTTGTAGTCCATGTTAATGTGCTCAGTACCAAGGTCCATCCCTATGTTTCCTCCGGGCTTGCCAGTGACATTGATGACTCTGTTCCAGATCAAATTGTTCCTGATGTCAGAAGGAGCAAATCCACCGATACCTGATGCCATGAAAAAACAATTTGCGAAATCTAAAACCAACATTTCACCAACATGACCAAGGAAATACTTTCTACTTTTCAAACCCCTCGTTCGAGGATCATTTCATGATGTTCAAAGGATCGCATGGGCACCATCCCTTTAACGTTAACTAGCTAGGTCACTATTAGTTTGAATGCACATGCCATCATTATGACCGTTCATCAGTATACACTTTATTAATTGTGTGTTTGCCAGCGTCCTTCTTTCGGCAAATGGCACAAATCTCCTATCTCTTAAACAATGCTTAATCTGTTTATCCCCAAACTCACAATATGCACATCCTGGAGGATTCGTTGTCTAGTACACCTAATCACAAATGAAACGGACGTATTCTATGTGCATTTCAAGTGGAAGTGGGTCTAAAAGATGATGTGATGATGTGGCACACAGAATATATTTTTGGCACATAATAATAAGTTTATCGTGAGTGTCATGAAGTCTTGTCCTGTCAGTTATTCTCGCATCGAGTCAAATGAATATCTTATCAATGTAAAATCTTATAAGTCTTCAAATTCCAGACTCACATGCTAAAAAGTAGTGGGCATTGATGAGGTACTTTGGGTGTCTCTTTGACCAGAAAGTTATGAGATCGATTTTCCAGTCTTCAACCATGACTGGTCCATTTCCAGCCCGAACTGCTGCTCTCCTGGCTAGATGTCGCAATCCTTCCAGAACGAGAGCTCTACTGTGGTTCAGCACATGGTCGTCGTTTTGAGAATCAAGGGCGCATTCTTCACTGCAATACCACTTCTCTGCGAAGATATATATATGGAATGCATTGGAACTAATGGATTTGTGAAAATTTGTTCCCTCTTCTTATTCTAAGGTACGGTTAGGGCTAATAAGATGCTTGTATAATTTATGATCGAACCTCATCAACTAGACTTTTGACATCCATGGAAAAAATGGGAATATGGAATATATAGTCCACGAATAGAGTTTTGGCTTGCATATCGCAGATTCTGGTAGAGTTTTATCCAGATAGGGACACCAAACGTTGCAGGATTAGTTCTATTTAGTGGGTTATCCAAACTTGCTAAAATGTTAATATTTGAAATTGTGTATTTATAATATTCCTGAAACCTTGTAACTATGAACAATTACAATATTCTTACCGGGTAAGAGATCAGTCAACTGAAGACCAATGCATCTGTGGTGATACCATTCATGACCCCTGCAGTTTCCTTTCAATGCGCACTGCGCCATGTTTGTGTTGCCCTCTGGATCGACTTTCCGCTGGCACACACAGTAGATGTAACTCGGACCACTCTCACAGTCGGCGCTGCAATACCAGTCTTTCTCTTTGTCTGGAGCAGCTGTCAACCCAACACAACTAAGGTGAAACCAAGCCTTGTGACATGTTGAACTGCAACACAGCACCATGTCGTCATTCTTTTCTGTATTAATTATTTTAAAAGGTTGGAAAAACATGTATCAGTCTTGTCGAATACAACTCAATTTTCTTTCAACAGAAGTTAGAGAAAACATTATTAAATTCATCCCCTAACTGATAGAGTGATATGTGTTTGAAGGATATCTTCTTTTTCTTCTATTGTCCACTTTTAAAATGCAACGCCCGTCTCCAAAACGAATTTGGGAGGTTTAAAATGCAGTTTAAGATAATTATGTTAGTAATGGCTTTGGAAAAAAATCGATATAGTGTACAATTCAGCTTGTAACTTATTTACCATTAGGTATGGCATTAATTGTCACTTGATTTTGGAAGCTTTTATCATATAATGAAACGGGAGCATATTCAGTTAAAAGTGCAAAAGAATAGATACTGGTACTGATGGACATGCCTACCAGATTTGCAGAGGCAATAGCCTAGTGCATCATCTGTTCCTTCAGAGGCCTCATTCTTGTATGCTTCTGCAGCTACTTGAACTGATGACTTATCGGGCTCCTGGTATATGTAGTCCACAACTTGTTGTGCCACACTCTTTACCCATTGGAGTTGTTCCTCTGTCGTTCCTTTAGCAGGGAAACTATCAGGGATGTCGTTTAGGGATGACGTTCCACAGAACTTCAATGCACAAAGGAGAGTGTACGCCTCGGTCACGAACTGCATAAATTATAAAAATGATTATTATAATGTGACTTTTAAGTTATGCTGGGATCATTCTTAAACTATCAAAACATCGTAACCCCCCCCCCCCCCCTTTCTCCTTTTACTGACATTTCCATCATCATTTTTGTCAGTATAAGCTTTAATCTTGAATAATTGTCGCCATTCCAATCCACATTTTGAAACGTCTTTCTCCAATTTCAGTTACTTGAGGGAAATTCATCAACACCCCTCCCCCCTTCACATGAACACAAGCAAAAGCAACAAACGCACACACACACACACACACACACGCACACACACATACACACACTCACACAAATACGGCTTACCTCGTACATATCCCAGACATGCTGAACATTTTGCATCACGTCTTTTTTGAAGGAATGGTGATTGAAGTCGCATTTCAGTTGTGCAAGTGTTCCTCGTGCAGAAATACTTTGACCTCTGAAGAACACATTGTTCGAGTCCTATTATAAAGATTGGCAATATATCTGAATAACGTGATTTATGACATATTTTTCAATGATATCATTTACAAGCGATCATTTCAGTTTCTGGCTCTGACTTTGCAATTTACACGTCCTGTTTTGATTAATCGACAAATGAAGAGAATTTGACACCTAACCCTATCTTTTTATTGAACTGCAATATAATTTTTCCTAATCGACATTGTCATTCACGTTTTGAGACACAGAGCATAAAAGGTCATATAAGACGGTGAAAACTCTTTTATTTGATCAATTGTAATTTGCCAACACGTATTTACTGTGGTCCATGTAGGCATTATTTTAACAAGACCGTGGGAGGGGGGGGGGCATGACGCCCATGCTATTAACCCTCCAATTAAGATGATAACATGACTTTTAGACTCGAATATCATCTCACTTAAGAATTATATTGGGCTGCACCAGTGAGAATGTTCTTCCTTTCAAACTGACCTGCAATAGGAGGATCTCCTTGTGGAACTCCTGAGGTGTTGCAAAGAATGCGTCGAGTCTGTCCTCCCATCGTTCCCCGTTACTTCGCGCTCTCTGGGCGTGTAATATGCGTTCGATTGTCAGCCCGTCGCCACTGACGAGGGTCTGTGTTGGTGTTCCTTCGGTAACAGGCACATAGGTCTGGAGGCGCTCCAGGACTGAAATTGTCCCCTGCGTGGTACTAGGATTGGCGTTCACAACTCCAATTGTTACCTGTATTATAGGTAATTATTATCTGAATGTCAACATCTATTTTTCTTTGATAATATAATCTGAACTTATAGCAGTATGCCCACTATTTTCCTGGTTTCTCTCAGTATGAAGGTAGTTTAAAGTTATACTTCTAATCATTAGATATTACATTATCAACGCGAAGTGAACATTTAATTTGTCAAGTTGGTACTGGATAAACAACTAAGGCATACAATTTGAAGTACTCAAATCGGGCACTATAATTCAGATTCAAGTTAAAACAAACAAATTAAAAAAAGACTGTGAGTTGTATATTGAATAAGGCCTCTATAGCTGCACCCCTGGTCAAATTCTCACCATTTCAGACTTCTTAGCCATGGCAGCTGTTTGTGCGTGTTCTTGTGTGATGGGAAGGTCAGGAGATAAGCTCTCTAAAAAGCCCATATGCCTCCCCATGATGTTCGATACCACATCTACTAAGCGCATTCGCTGGCGGTTGAAGACTTCCGGTGAGGGCAAGAAGCTAAACGGGTCTAAGTCCTCTGCATCGCTCACTGTCGAGGATGACGAAGAAGCTGGCACCCTGTCCCTTGCCGCGTAGCACATCGTCTGAAGGAGGAATTTGTTGCTATGTGTTCTGCCTTGATGTTTTGCTTCACATCCCTTCTGCACGTTGTCAATACAGAGTCCAAATGTAGGAGGACCGGTAATGAACTTTAGCTTCCGACGTATTGTCATGCTCGGCGCTTCCTGATCAATTTAGGGAGAGAGGGATTTCGTATTATCCACATGTCAATTCATTTCAGCATAATATTAATTGAGAAGGAAACACCGATTTTTTTTTTTAGTGTTTTCGTGTTATCTAGAGTAAAAAAAAAGTCATACATTGCTACAAGAGGAAGCGGTCATTTCCTCAAACTATATCTCGATACTGCCAAGTTCTTACTAAGGGGACGAGCTGTGGGAATAAAGAGCTTTATAGATTTTAATACGAACAACTTTCAGAAAAAAGAACATAGTAGACGACTAGTATGGATGTACATAATTTTGTTAATTACTGTGAATATTCAAAATGGTGTATGACTCAAGTACACCCTATATTTCTTCACCTCAATTGTACACTTCCACTCTTTAAGTTGTTGGTCATGATTTTCCGCCATTCTATCGACATGGAACCTGACGCGCTCTGCTCCCATGGTGATGCCACTGTGATTGAGCGTCCGGAAGACTTTCTGGGACACTCCTTGGCGCCACAGTTCTATTCCCATGGTCGCCTGGACAAATTGGAAGCTGCGTGGCGAGTGGGTGTATAATGCCATGGCTAGTATAATTCCCATTCTGCGGTCGATGATTTCCTTTGCCTCTTTATCGGATAGTCCCCTTTTAATGGATAAGAAAAATAAGATCGTTTACGTTATTATCTTTCTTATAAGAAGCGTATAAAGTACTTTTCACCGCAAATTATTGCTTGGGAAACAGAATTTGGTTGTTGTACCCTCCCCCCCCCCCCAAAAAAAAAGTCCAATAACATGACACACAAAACCTCGGACTGCCAATTAAGGCTATCAGATTCGAAATATTAATTCAGTTGTTGAGTTCCTCTAACTTCTCCCGTCTCTATCTTAATGCCACAAAATCATATATTTACATAATTACGTATTGTGCGACACTAAATTGTCCTTTTGCATGTGTTTAGTTTATCTGTGTAATGTTAATTTATAATTTCTTATGTGAAGGAAAGCGCCCACAATCTCTCTTACTTTTCAATGACCCCGCTTTATCCCCCAAAGTACATAACTATGATCAGTGTGAAATGTATTCAGGTTATCACTTATCAGTACTACATGTTGTACCTCCGAGAGCCTTTCTTTCCTTTTGTTCTTCCTCTCTTGGCCCCTTTGACCGAAGGCATCATTGCCGAGATGCAACTGATTGAGAGTGGCATAATCTTCTCGGTGTCCTCTACAAGATCCTCCCAGCTGAATTCTGCGACATTTCCAATTGTCACTGGCTGGCTCAAGGCGCTTCCGGATCGCTTAATGGCTTTCACCTGATAAATACAATCAATCATACTTTAAATTGACTAAAGACATGCGAATACCACGTCGTTATTGTAGTTAAATTGTAAAGCATATGTTTGGTTTCTAATTTAGTCAAATAGTTAAATAACGTAGAAATTGAAACGTTTTCCCGACTCATGACTTGCCTGAAAATCGTTAATTTCATAAAATAATATCGTCTCGCTCTAGAAGCGTAGAAGGAAAATTGTTCAACCAAAATCGATGATACTGGTATCAATTTCTTTAGAATTACATATACACTAATCCATAAAGGCATAGACCGTGCCCCCACCCTCTAGCCTATAATAAAATTTCTTACTTCTTCCCGGATCATCTCTTGCGTGACCTGTAACAGTGCCTTCTTTGCTGCTGGATAATTCCCACATAATTGTCTGAATGCGAGGCGATATTGCGAATTTTCGACACTCGCTACAGCCCTCTCCTTTGCAGTGGTTGGTCTCGAACCAGATTCAGGAAAGAGAGACGGAAGCTCATCGTTGAGTTCAATGCTCATTGATGGTTCTGCGTCTAGAAGAGATGATGATGGCGATGATGGCGGAAGGTTTGTCTGCACGTGAGCATCTACTTGATCATTTGGTGACGATATACATCTTTCTCCTTCTGCGAATTCACCGTCACCTTTGAGTTGAGGAAGAGAAGCTTTAATAATAGTTTATTTTTCTGTGAGACATACGATGTGCTCAAGCTAATCTTGATGAATACGAATACTCCCGTGTCAAAACTTCATTGTGGAATATTTCGATATTGCTTATAAAGTGTTTAATGTTCATGTAATTATTAAGAAACAAGAAAAAAAAAGAGAAATGTATGTTGCATGCAGTTTTACTTCTCAATCCTGAACGGTTATGTATTTGGATGTATGTTACAGTGTTGCTTATCAATCCTGAACGGGAATGTACTTGGATCTAAAACTTTGTGAGCCCTAGAGTTATTTGACGAGATAAATTTTGCGCAGATGGCAACTTGCAAATGTGTAACACTTATTTGAGTAACTTTCCATTCCATTAACCGTTCTTCCGGGGAAAGAGATGCTACAGAAATAATGAATCGGGAGAAATATAATTCAGATTATTTGGGCCGGTATAATTATAGAGACCCCTCTATAAGATATATACCTATCGTTTTGCACATTTTGAACGAATTATATTTTTGCGAACCAGATTCAGGAAAGAGGAACGGGTTTTGCAGAGGTGGTTATAGAAAGAAAATACCTGGCCTCAGTATTTCTCGCGAGGGCGTGTAATCATGGTCATGTTGCACAAGAAGACATGATTCATGCGGAGTGTCCTGCGCTTCCTCCACGGATCCGTTAGGTCTTGGTGCATGGAGGTCAGGCGTCGGAAAATGCGCGGGTCGCTTTGCAGCTGGAGTTGAAAGTCCAGGTGATGAATGTTCTGGCAAAAGTGGAGAAATGAAATCATAAATGAATAAATGAATGAGAAACGGAACACGGACCATATCCTTAATTAGTTAAAAACTTCAAAATATTTTTAAAGATTATATGTTATGTTTCAAATAGCATAACATCAAATGATTTAATGTTTGGGGGTTTAAAAATTCAGAATTTTGATGCAACCCCCCCCCCCCCCTTCAAAAAAAGGCTCTTGCTCTCTCACTCGCCAGCACGCAGTATTCCCGATAGAGGGGCTGTAAACATGTAAGCCTCATGCTAGATATTTGTGGTACATGAGCATTCTTTTCTTTTTCTTCTTAACTTTCATATAAATTTGTTATATTAATACCTTCACAAATTCGTTGCAGGTACAAAAATGTAAAATAGAAGGACAGGTTTCGTAATTGCATAAGAATTTTCTGATTCGGTAACCCAATATAAAAAGTAATTCCCTGTTTCCTATGCAGAAGTACGTGAAATATCGGCTCGCTCGATGCGCTCGCTAGCACTATTAGGCTTTTTGGACAGGGTGAGTTCTCGGTTTGTGTTTATAAATCTTTATTCATAAGGCAATGCACCCGCCTCCTCATAATATAAAAAATATCCGATTTGAATTTATAAACCAACTTAAAGAATGCCTTATCTTTTACTCAGAAATATACAAATTTTATGCTCTCTCGTTGCACTCGCTCGCAATGATTTCAGACCCCTATAGTCTGTTCAGTATTCGGTTTGTCTGTATATGTCGTTATTTTAAAGACCAACCGCCCAATCATAAAACTTTGACAATGGGGATACACTTTGATTATTCAGGAAATAAATTTGAAGTATTCTATATACTGCGTAGGGTATGTTCATTTTTTTTTCAGTGTCCCTACCGTGGGAACGGGACACCTCTTCCCTCCATTTCCATCCTCCCCCACCCCCCCCCCCCCCTCCCACTCAGCCGCTTCAATCGCTCCCTCGCCCCGATATTGACCATGGGCAAATCATGAACACGGATCAATGAACATGGATTAATAAGATATCGAGTAGAATATTAAATAATTTTAGATTAATTTTTCTGAAATTGTCTCACAATAACACTGCACTTCAACATTATTCTTTCCGACACTGTTTCGTATGATCATCATAGCCCTAGCCAACTCAATTTATCCCCCCCCCCAAACAAAAACAAAAACAAACACAAAAAATCATAATTGAGGCGTGATGCTCGTTGCCCATCACCTGTGCACCATTTCCTTAGAACAATTAAAATCCTAAAATTTTTCCAGCATAAGAAATTTAGGTAAATATATTAAAGTAGGCCTACATGATTTGGACCCTGTTTGAAATTATTATCTTTGTTTGGTTGTTTGTCAGAATAAAAACTAAGCATGGGTTTGGAAGAGTGGTGTACTGATGAAAGGGTCCAATTAAATTTAGCTGTATATAGTGCCATACTAGAATTCATGGGGGAGGGGTGGTCGAGAGCAAAATAGACATTAATAATCGGATCATGTTTTGAGGAGATGCCGGATTTGGGCAGATCTGGATTCCTACCATATTCCTCCGACTCTTCATGTACTCGTTGAGGACTTTGTCCAGGGGATCCGGCTTGATGCAGCGTCCGTCGGGCGGTCCTTTTCCTACTCTGTACTGGCCTTGTTTGACTGACGAGGAACCTGTAGCACCGTCTACAAATAAAAACATTCAGTTCATAAAACGAAGGTGGCTTCCTAAAAATAGCCGTGAATGTTCTTGGCGAGGTGGTTGTTTTGACTTGATGACGATAAAAGCCTTTGTTTTTTGGTGTAAAATTTTGTTTACAATTGATGCAAGAAGAAATAGTTCCCTCCATTTTAGCCTGCAGCAGACGACAAGCTTTCCGTAACACATTGAACGCACACGTGCTCGCACTTCCGGTTGCGCATGCGCAATACGTATGTTTCGTGAAGCTACTATTTTGGAATTTTAGTGCGATCACCAAGGACCAAGTTTTAGGTTAATTTGTTGCATTAAATCAGTAAAACCTCACTATCAGATATCAAGAAAGATGACAATGGATGCGCACAGCAACGTGGCATAGCCAAATGTGAGTATAGTTCCAAAATAATTAATTGCGTTAATTTAAAATGTTTTTTTTTAAATGTAGAAATTCTAGAATTGGCCGTTCACTGTACTGGCGGTATGGGAGGAGGTCAGACGCCGTGCTACGCACGGCGTCTGGTCAGGCTAATAACAAACAAGAACCATGTACACTTACTGAGTTCAAAGAATCCTACTGTGTCTTCTGGATCTATAGGCAGGTATTTTCTAATACTTCGATCCGCTGAACAGACCCTGACGCTTAATGGCATGGTTGCATGCACTTCGATCACTTCACATCTAGAATCTAGGCCTAATTTGAAGAATTACTACTCCAGAATCAAGACTTCAAGTCAGTGCCAGTGAAATTCTCTAGCCACATGCTCTCGTCTAGCTGTGCGCGCGCAGCTGCAGAGGCGCATATCGGATCATATGACAACTTTCGTCCAATGATTTTCGTCGAATTCTCTAGCTTATGCGCATGTGCGATTTTATAACACCAAATATGACACCATCAGCCTGTAATTGAATATTTTCACACCGTTGGTGTTATTTTTCGCCAATCGGACATGAAATGAACACCAAGGGTGTTGATATTTTTCTATTCCATGCTGGTGTTGAATATTTAACACCCTGGTTTTTGCAGTGTAGCCACCTTGGAACACATACAGGGGATAAACCCTTTATATGTTCCATTTGTGATAAGGGTTTTTCTCAAAAGAATGAGCTTACTCACCACCTAAGAACACAATGGATCTTGCAATCCTTCTTGTAGGAGGAAAGTCAAATCAGATCTGAATTATAGTGTCCTAACAATCATGCGACGCTCTACAATTTGAAGCTGATTTTGCATTTACTGTAACTAGATTAACAGTGCACCATCTATTATTTTTTTAGCATTCATATCATTATTCAAGACCTAAATCAAGAAGATTATTATCGCTTATAAATTTCCATTTATGATGTAAGTGTGATTTATTGGAAAATCGGATCATGTTGGAATCGTTCATTCATACGTGAGCTGTTGACTATTGTTTTAGGATTGCAAGATCCTGAACAAGCTTGTGTGAATGTCATGACGTTAAAGGATTTCTAGGAAAATGCTCTATATTTTTCAATCAAATTCATGTTAGTTGTGTTTTTTTTCATGTGTAGTTCTTATGTCCAAGTATTGAAGTATTTTGACTGTATTGACCATTCAATTTTACTAAACAAACTGAAATATTATGGAATAAGAGGAAATGCAATACAGTGGTTTGAAAGTTATTTGTGCAATAGGAAGCAATATGTAAGCGTTCATAATTTTAATTCAGAATATAAAAGTATTTTAGTAGGTGTACCTCAGGGATCTAATCTCGGCCCCCTCTTTTTTTTACTTTATATTAATGATCTGCAATATGTTAGCAATATTTTATCAGTAATTTTATTTGCAGATGACACAAGTTTACTTTTATCAGGTAAAGACCCAGTTGCATTAAATAATCTATTGAATTCAGAAATAAAAAACATAAAAACTTGGTTTATAGCCAATAAACTCTACATTAATCGCGATAAATCATGTTATATGATCTTTAAGAGTAGGAATTGTAGAATACAAGATAATGAAATTAATATTGAACCTAATGATCTAAGTATAAAGAGAGAAACCAGTCCTAAATTTCTTGGCGTAATCATTGACGAAAACTTGAACTGGAAGGAACATGTTAATTACATTGCTTAAAAAATATCTAAATCCATTGTAGTCTTTAATATTTTAAAACACATTTTACCACTGAAGATTTTAACAAATTTGTATAACTATATGATTCTATCACATCTCATGTATTCTAATATTGTATGGGGCGATTGCTTATTTTATTCATCACAACAATTGTTTTTACTACAGAAACGTGCAATACGAGCAATTACCAAATCAAACTATTTAGCACATACCAACAATTATTAAAAAAGTTAAAAATATTGAATATTTTTTATATAAATAAATTACAACTAGCATCGTTTATGTTTTCTTATTCTAAACAACTATTACCCAATAACTTTCATGACCATTTTGAATATAATAGCAACATCAATAAGTATAAAACAAAAAATTCCAATAAAATGTATGTACCTGTTTATAATTTAAACTTTTCAAGAACCACAGAAAGTTTTAAAGGCCCACAGCTTTGGAATGAGTTGCCAAATGTATTAAAAGAAATATCCACTGTTCTTGCATTCAGGAAAAATTTGTTATCTTCTTAATTGTGAGTAGTTTTATTTGATCTAATTGCCTTTTATGTGATTTATGTAAATAGTTATATTGTGTTTTTATGTGATTATGCTATGTTATCTGTTTGTTTGATTGTTTTTATTTGTTATATTTTGTATAATGTATTTTTCTTGAAACTAGGGTGGTAATATAGGGGATCAACCTAGACAGGCCAATAGCCTTTGTTGATCCCTCGCATCCACCACCCGTCATCCTGCTTTCACAGTACCATGCCAATGAATGTTGTTATACTTATATTATTTAAATTTATACTGATTTGTTTGTATATCTTTTGATGTGTTGCTAAAGAGATGTGAAATAAAATTGAATTTGAATTAAAGCTGAACCTCGTGATTATAACAGTCTTTGTGAAAAAGAAAAATTGCCTGATAATTTTTGTTTTAAACTCATATTTTATCAGGGATTGAAAGAAAACTGGAACATAACCAAAAAAGAAAAATTATACAGTATCACACATAATATTAGTAGGAGTTACAACTATTTTATTGGGATATACATGTATCTGTATCGAATTTTATTCTTTTTCTTTTTCATACACTTAATTCAGTTTAATTCTTTAATAATTTGACAATGCTTTGCAGCCATTTCTAAAGATCATTTCATATTACCTTAAAATTACATTAAAATTGTATTCAAGATAAAGTGGAAAATTGTATTACTTAGGAATACATGTACATGCATGTACACTGATTGAGAAATGAGTTAAAAATCAGCTAAAAGAGAAAGTGGACAATCTTTATTGTTTGAAATTTTCGTTTAAACTATCAATAAGAATTATGATAAAATATATATCATATTAAAGAATAATAATTAAATACTCAATGCAAAATTAATATTTAGTGAAAGTAATTATTACAGTGTACACGGTAATCATTGGCTCATATAAATCAGTATTTATAATTTATCAGATTTATTCCGATATACATGTACTTCAATTCAGTTTCAAAGCTTAATTGTATACCCCCCGGCAGCGTTATTTTTTTCTGCGGCACAGATTGGGGTTAGATGCGTGTTGAGCCTATGGGAAAGTTTAGGGTAAGGTTAAAACAAGACCTCTTTTTTTAAAAAAAGCCCCAATCTGTGCCGCATACAAAAATGACGCCCCCAGGCAGTATGCCTGAGGGGTACTTTGGATTCAACAGCATCACACCGCGGCGCGCCGCCGTCTCATATTCTTGTGTGCGACTTCAGAATACGAAAAAAGTTGGACACGACTTCGTGACTAAAGTTAGACGGAACTTAGCTGTTTAGTTAAACCAGGGACGTGATAGAGAAGGACTGGAATCAAGCCGCTCTCCTTTGACCCCATGCTCCAAGCCGCCGAAAAGTTATGCGCTAATCTGCAACTGTTGACCAGGTGGTGGGATAAAAAGAGCGCATGAAATTTCAGGATTTAGAATTAGTACATCAGAAAATGGTATCACAGCAACTGTTCGCTGTCCTTTCAATGATTTCTCATTCATTGTTGAATGTGTAAAGAGTAGAACAAGCGAAACACAAACTTGTGTAATTTCATCCTTTTTCCACCTGCAAAAATACAAACTTAGTGTTATCAAAGATTGTAAATTTTATGACCATAAATTATCAGTTTTGTTGTCAATACGTTTTTACTACCAGTACTAAAGTTTATCTTTAAATAACGGGACATTAAAACATGCACAAATTAGCGCATTATCTTAAAATATTGAGTTTTTGTCAGGACCTAATTTTTCTTTCAACAACTCTGGCACACAAATTATAGGAAGGGCGGTGTCCTAAATTTGACAAATTGTCTGATGCACTTTTCCCAATACGATCCCCATATAAAGTTTATAATTTACACTTAAATTTCGCCGGTAATTTAATATTTTGTAATTGTAATAAATGTGAAACTGGTGCCTGGCCTCCAAAATTCACCGTTACAGTGGAAGCGCGGCTCGGAGCATGGAACTTCAAAGCCAAGTGGAATGTTACACATCCCATTGTTACGCTTTAGAACTCACGAATGCGTTTGAATAAATTAATTACAAGAGTTTCGACTCTTTCTTTCACCTCCCTGGTTAAACAGGAGACACGACTTCAGAATACGAGCCATTGAAAACTATTTGCCGCGCAACATGAATGCGTATGTATCCCCCGACAGTGGCAGCAATTTTTTTGGGGGGGCAGCATCACCCAAAAGTATAGGTGTGCAGATTTTACCAAGATACACCTCTGTATAAACTTTGAAAGAAATCCGTCAAGGAATGTGCCAGGTGGGAGACCGGGATCGAAGCCCACCGCCCCCCCCCCCCCCCCGGCCCCCCGAAGAATGTTGCAACTATATTTGGTCATTCATATTCCAGCAACCGACAACTTTTGGTAACGATGTGGTCTATTATAATTTGTAATTTATTGTGGTAATCATGCAGTTAAATTTTGTGACAAAATTATATATGATTGCTATATAATAATGGTGTAAAAAATGCTTGAAGTTCGGTTCTTCGAATGTGATCCCAATGACAATAATTACTTCCGGCTTTTAAAAAAGTTGCCAGGGTTGGTAGATTTGCAAAAAGTTTTTATTGATGTTTTATGTCGCCGAAGCTTGTGTCGCCTTTCAATTCAGCGTCGTGGCTTTGTAGCGAAAATAGTGCTTGTTTCTGATACGATAAAGGATGCATACAGAGAATGTATGAGTTTTTGTTTTATATTATATTATATATATACCGAGTTTATTATAGTCTTTTTAATTTATTCCCTCAATTTTCTTCGATTACACACCTCCTTCCCCCCATCTTTCTTTTCGTCTCCCTCTTCACTTGATATCCTTCTTATACTTAATGCTTCTATACTTTAGGCTATAATCATTTTTTTCTATCTTTTTTCAAATGTTTGTGTGATTTCTATTTTTACCAACATGACCAACATGGACCATGACAATTTGGCTGCCATAAATTTCCCTCAGTTGTCTGTGAATAAAATAAATATAGGGGTAGAAAGTAGAAACAAAATCCCAGTCTGTTGTTTTATGTGAAATAAACCTATATGAATGGCTATCGGAAGAGTAGTATAAATAATACATTTCACAAAGGCCTATACGCCTGTCAGGCCTTACAAATTGCTAGGGTGATTATGTTGTTAGTTTTGCTAAAGTTTTATGGCGAATAAAAGGTGAACATTTTCATCTCTATCCATAACAGAAATATCTCTCGGCAAAAAAAAAAAAAATATTGAATGAATAAATAAATAGATGAATGGATGAATTTAACATGTATCATTATGTAGAAGATGTCTCTCTGTGTGTGTGTGTGGGGGGGGGGGGGGGGTATAGGGGTGCCATATTTAGAAAAGGAACATTTTCGAACATGGGTGTCGATCCCGGGGGGATGGGGGATATATCCGCCTCCCCCAATATTTCAGGTGAGGGGGGGGGGGGGGTGGCCTGTACAATCATTCCCCCAATAATTCACCATCGAAACAAAAATGAAGAGAGAAATTAATAATGAGAGCCCGATGAGAGTATTTAATGGTTATTATACTCGCAAGATGACCATCAATATACACATTTTGCTATCTCATTTTCATAATAAATAGAAAACGAAGTAAATGAGACAACCGTATATGAGACAAGAATAAATTGAATTCTCGCGCTTACGTCTACATCAGGAATTGATCAATATATTCAATTTATTCAATCAACAGCATCATAGAAATGCAGTGCGCCAAATGCAAAGTCGCAGCGTTAAAAAGCAACGAGCTAAATTAATGTTAAGCGCAAAACTGCAAAAAAGAAGCTAGAAGTAGGCCTAGAGAGTGGGAGAGTGAGCACTATTTTTTTTTCGGGTCCTCGAAAATTTGGAAATTTTTACCCCCCCCCCCCCCCCCCCCTTGAGCGCCACTGATTTAACATGTTATTAATTTTATTGATATATTCTCTGAAAAGTTATCTTTATTGAAGGGTGACTTGAAAAAGTTAATAACTTGGAAGGGATGAGGGGTGCAACCTGCCACACGCTTCTACCTCTTGGTTGCTTTGATCCATTGCCGACAATATTTTGGCACCTATCATCCCGCAACAACGGATACAAATCAAAACCCTTGTTTTCGAAGGTTACTTTTGCTGCCGCGATCAATCCACAACCAGAAAACCGGTCTCTTATACGCCTTGCACTAAGATGCAGAAATTGCAGGAAAAATATAGTTTTTCTCGGTAACTGATATAAAAAAATAATAATTAGAGAATAGCTTTCAACCCTCTTCGGTTGTTGAGGTGACAAAAACGTGAAGCGCACCCCCCCCCCCCCTCCCACCATCCCACTTTTGCATCTTTTGCAAAATTGACTTGCCATGGAAAGTGAATCGTTTTTAAGAACATTTCTGAAAGTTGAATGTGTCTTTCAAGTTGGACTATACTATTGAATGCATTATCAAACACTGCATAATTTAGAACAACTAGAAAGCAAAAAACACAACAACTTGAACAAATTAATAATCAAACAGGAAACCATATTTCCATCACATGTAGTTACAACAAAAAAGTGAGTTAGTGGGGCTGAAGATAAGATCACATATGGCACAACATATTGAAACAGTCCGTTAATTCCTCAGTCTCCTCTTATGTAATAAATTCCTCTTATGGTACCATGCAGTTGAACTTGAAGCAAATTGTTTGGTTTGACAGAAGCTAAAAAGACAATTAACAGTGCTAATTAACACAGGAATTTACAAGATCATGCCCAGGTCGAAATTCCATTAGGATCCGATCCTATTGGACCATCAGAAACCATTAGAGCTATTGGTGTCTAATGGTTTCAATAGGGAAAGTGAAATGATGGACCCACAGAAACCATATTAGAAAATATCTATTGGACCAACACAAACCCACAGAAAGAAATGCTGATGGACCAACAGAAAGCTTCTATTGGACCAGCATATCCACCCATGTCTTCTATGGGTTTCTGTTGGTCCATTAGATATTTTCTTCTATGATGGGTTTCTGTCAGTGGTCCATTAGATATTTTCTATGGGTTCCTGTTGGTCCACTAGAGATCTTTCTATGGGTTTCTAATGGTCCCATATTCTGAATTCCCTATTGAAACCAATAGTCCAATGGCTTCTATTGGTAAATCAATAATGATAAATCAAGATCGATCAAAAAAAGTATATTCTAATCTCAATTGCATTATATAACTCCATCACATAGATCATTTGAAGTGAGTTTAAGAATATCCTTTATTTTAACTGAAGGCTTGTACTATTCTATACAGTGCGACAGTGCGTCCCAGAAAAAACGAAACCGAGAAGTATCGATGTTTTATCATAACTTAATCACAACCATAATTAATGAATGATACATATTTGGAAAGCTCATGCGTGGAATATGCATCACGGGAGTAGCATCAACTGAAAGAGGAGATTCTAAGCTTTCCAAATATGTATCATTCATTAATTATGGTTGTGATTAAGTTATGATAGAACATCGATACTTCTCGGTTTCGTTTTTTCTGGGACGCACTGTATAATAAACATACATGAATTTATTGTTTCTTGGTTAGTATTTTATAGTAATCATTATAATCAATATATCTATTGCTAAAACGTGAATGAAATTGTAACATGATTAAACAAATAATCTATTGGTCATTAGTTGCCGAAAGAAAATAAAAATCACAAAATTGATGTACATTGTCATAAGTTGCTTAACAAATTATGATAAATGTAATTTTCTGTGAACACGTATAAAGTAATCATGAATATGCATGAGATAGATTTAGCTGTTGGTTTCTATTGGACCTATTTCTATTGGTCTCATTGGGTTCTATTGGTCTCATTGGTTTTCTATTGGTCCTATTGGTCCTATCGGTTCTATTGGTTTCTATTGGTCTTATTGGTTTATATTGGTCCTATTGGTTTCTATTGGTCTTGGTTTATATTGGTCTTATTGGTTTCTATTGGTCCTATTGGTTTCTATTGGTCCTATTGGTTTCTATTTATATTGGTTTCTATGGGTGCTATTGGTTTCTATTGGTCTCTGATGGTTTGAATGGTCTCTATTGGATTCAATTCTATGGGTCCAACAGAAACCAATAGACTCCAACAGAAACCATTAGAGACCAATAGAATTTTTCTAATGGTCTCTATTGGTCTCTATGGGATTTTCGACCTGGGTGGGATCAGCCTGCAACCTCATTATGGTACTGCATGTCCTACAAAATGGCCGCCTATAGCCTTGCCTCAGACTGTATAATTCCCCACTTTTCTGTGGCAGACCTGCCGCAGACCGTTCCTGTGGCATACTAGTATATGCGGCAAGTCTGGAGCAAAGTTTCATCCTGCCGCAGATCTGCCGCAGACTGTTCCTGTGGCATACATGTACTAGTATGCGGCAAGTCTGGAGCAAAGTTTCATCCTGCGCCGCAGATCTGCCGCAGACTGTTCCTGTGGCATACTAGTATGCGGCAAGTCTGCAGCAAAATTTCATCCTGCCGCAGATCTGCCGCAGACTGTTCCTGTGGCATACTGGTATGCGGCAAGTCTGCAGCAAAATTTCTTTCTGCCGCATACTTCGGCATACTCTTTGCCGCAGACTAAAAGTCTGCGGCAGATCTGCGGCAGGTCTGCGGAAGGTCTGTGGCATACTTTTCACTTTCCTATGGGATAGGCCTTATACTGGCACGTGCTGAAAAAACCCCAGTTGATTCCAGTTGAAACCAATTAACTATATATACTGGTAAATCGTTACACCAGTTGATACCAGTTAAAAACAATAGGCCTTACTGGTACATCTGCCAGTTGATTCCAGTTTAAAACCCATGAAACCAAAGTGAACAATTTGAGACCAGTTGTTTATTCATGTTGGAACATATTGAAACCCCACTGGCCAAATGTTGGCAATATATCCCTATTCAGTTAAAATGTCATACGATAGTAAAGCCTTCAAAGAATAAAACATAATTTCTCCAATTATTTTCTGTATAGTGCGGACAATAAGCCAGTTCACGGTTGCAGTCTGAGCATGAGCAGATAAAGGTCATTGCAGAACAAATTTTGAAATACACGGAGACGAAATACTGGATACGTGCTCATGAAAGTTATGTAACATTATTCATTCATGCTCATTCAGTGCACTCCATAGTACACAGGTGGAAGTATTCTTTGAAAAAGGGGGAACAAAGGCTATTTATAAAGCACCTCCATCGCTATAGGAGTGAATATTTCAAAATGTACAAAGTGGGACCTCTTCATGTGTTGAAGATCTGTGGATATTCGGGGTCATTGCAGTAAGGTGCTAACCGTGAACTGGTCTATTAAACCCCGTTAATGCCGGTTTCAGCTCTAAATTCAATCTGAAACAGTAAGACGCAAACAACTAGCTTCGGAATGTGACATATATGAGAGTAAAGAGTACAATCTCATCTTTCTAATGGTGGTAATTATCATTCAGTTGAAATGTCAGACGATAGTTTTTAAAACATCCAAATCTATTCTCTTACTTGGCTTTTGCCATTTCCGTCAGCCGACACGTGCACAATTTTCCTTTTCCTTTCCGAGTGTACGATTTAGAGACACTATAGAGCCCATTTGGCTATACGCTAACCTCCTCCAATGGTCGATCGCGAGTCGAGTACGATGAGCGATCGCGAGGAAAGCATCACCATAATATTTAATAGACTGACTAGAATAGAAGTAGAACACCAACATGGCGATGAAGCAATTAGGAATTGATTGTTGGACGTCTCTATCAAGAACAGATGGAGCTTTACAGTCATCCCATGAACATGATGAAGGTATGGAGTGTTTCAAAGTGTACTGTATTCAGGTTACTACATCATGACATTAGTTTACATCATGATGTTATTTCCCACTTTCTGTATTTTATTTCAAGCTCCAGACAGTTCAGGTAACTCCAGGGAGCTAGCTCCGAGCTCCGCCGGGGAAGACGCGGAAGGCGCGGCGTCGGAGCTCTAATTCAGTCCAGACCTAAATCCAGGAAGCTCCGATACCGAAGTAGATCTAGACCGAATTTTCTGTCTCTTTCGTTCGTTAAGCCTTTAGCTTATTTGGGTAGGGTCGGCTCTCCCTACCTAGACCGAATTTTTCGTCTGTTTCGTTCGTTAGCCTCTTATTGGGGTAGGGTCGGCGGCTCTCTCTTTAGACTAGAGACCGAAACAGACCATCCCGCGAAGTGTGTAGGGTTATGTGGGCAAATCAGTACACAACACTTGCAAAACTTATCCCCAAATTACTCCTTTCACAGGATGTATATCCGATGCATTTATAGCCCTAAATTAGCTATAGGGTCTATGCTTAACTACTTCGGTTCCACTTACCAACTTGATTGAAATATTCCGTTTAAAAATAATAATGGTCTAGATCTAGGGTGTCTGGACGATTTTTCAATTTTCAATTTGGGATCGTTTTTCACCATTTTTGTTGGATATTGGAATAAAAAATGTAATCAGAATAATACCTTTCGAATTGCAAGACTCACCGATGTTTCTATCAAAAGATACAGCCCCTCAAAAACTGAGCAATATTCATAGCATTTCGGTCAGAATGGACAGAAAAGTGGTACACGCAGAGTTATAATTTTTGCTCAAAAGCTGCACAGCTAATGCACAGCACGATATGCAAAGCGTGGAGCAAGGGTATTTTCAAACTGTTGGAACAAATGATCCCTTGGGACTAGAGAAAAAATAAGTACATGGGTATATTCTTTACAGCTGGCCCAACTTATCCCTCGGGGGGGGGGGGGGGGGGCAGTTCGTGAAATTGGTAAATCTCAGAGTTACCATGGAAACGATGTTTAAATCGCTGTTTTGACCAAGATATTTTTAGAATTCCGGGGGTGGCTCCCTATGGGGAATATGGAGAAAAACCTGCTCTTTCATATGGCACCTCATTGAGTATCACCTTCAGGATCATTTGTTATAAAGGTTTGAATTTCAAATTTTTCATAAAATCATTGACCAATTTTGCTTGGTCGCGCAATGCACATAGACCACATAGGGATGCGTGCAATCTCTATGGGAAAGATTTTAGCACACAAAATCGGGTGCGCGATCAGACACCCTAATTTAGGGCTATAAATGCATCGGATATGCATCCTGTGAAAGGAGTAATTCGGGGATAAGTTTTGCAAGTGTTGTGTACTGATTTGCCCACATAACCCTACACACTTCGCGGGATGGTCTGTTTCGGTCTCTAAAGAGAGAGCCGCCGACCCTACCCCAATAAGAGGCTAACGAACGAAAGAGACGAAAAATTCGGTCTACTCCCTACCCAAATAAGATGGAAAATTCGGTCTTATCATGCTAATGGATCCGGGCTAACTCGGACCCGGGGACAACTCGGCCCAGCTGCAAAAACTGTCATTTTTTGTCATTTTACCCTAACTCTAACCCTATCTCTAACCCTAACCCTAACCCTAACCCTAACCCTAACCCTAACCCTAAACCTAACCCTAAACTTAAACATGCAAAAAATGACGTTTTTACAGCTGGGCCGAGTTGTCCCATGGTCCGGGTTAGCCCGATTCCATGCTAATCTGCTAATGTCGAAGGCGTCAGAGCGCGAGCTTCAGCGGGTGCATTGGAAAACATTCAAACAGCGGGTTGGGCGACATTATCTCAAAATATGCTGCAAAGAGAGTAGATTTTAGACTCTAGATCTAATTACAATTTTGACTAGACCTACTAGATCTAGACTACTGGGGGCCGTTTCTCGAAACCAACTCCATGACAGTCATATCTTTGTCGGCGACCTACGGAGATGTCATTAAGCGGATAAACCGTTTCACAAAGCCATGACAGACATGATATCGATATATCGCGATACTAGCAGCTCAAGAACATAGTCTTTGTCACGATCCATTTGATTTATCAAGAATAACCCAAAACAAGTTTTGGGGCTAAAATTGTTCAAAAAGAAATATATACATATAAATTCTCCTAAAATAAATAATAAATAGTGTCATTATCATATGTACATCATCAAACGATTTACATATTTCTGTAAAGATTCTTAAATTGAAGAAAAACCGGCGAGTGTTTTTTTTTGACAGTCGAATCAAAAGTTAGTTGAAGGATACCGTAATGTGATAGTTTATCAATACGTACTTTTTTGTTTATTGTGACGAGGAATTTTAGGCAAAATGTCTTTTCTCAGCCAGTTTTTATTCTAGAGTCTCATAAATACTCGTTATATAATTGATTTGATATTGAAAATATAATTTGAAAGAAGTAATTAGAGAGGGAATAATAATGCACATAGGCCCCAAAGGTACAATGGTATCCTAAGAAAGACTATGGATTGACTATGGACAACGGTGTTTAACATTCTTATCTCTTTTATGTAGTTTAATGATTTGTGATTTAATGTTTATATTCAGCTTTTTAAAATTTCTGTATAATTTGTATTATCACTTCTGTACATTTGCATTTCGCATCCCAGAGAATTACGTACCGAACTCGTCTATATTTCTCTCAAAATGATAGTGAAACTAATCGTACATTTCGCGGCCCATCGAACAGCAACAAACTGACTTGTGATGGCGCTTTACAGCAATTAAAAAGATATGACAGGTTCGGAGCAGTGACAACTCGCTTGTCGCGGAAGTTGTCGCTCATCTTGGCAAAGACGGCTTTGTGAAACACTTAGCTGACAAGTTGCGTGACAGTGGCGAGATGTCGTTGATCTTGTAGTTATGACGGTTTCGAGAAACGGCCCCCTGTTTATTAGCTCCAATACAACCTCTATTAACAGATCTAGAGTCTATGCATAAAACATGAATATTCAAAAACACAATTTGCATATTTTTAAATAATGCAACAAGCAAAGATCTACTTCACTCTGTATTAAAATATAAATGATAGTGATCAAGAGTTTAAATGATTTTTTATTTTTACATGTACAGGAAACATCTGCATCAAGATGGAAGGAGAAGTTGAGAAGGAGACGTGTCTTTCCATTCCAGGTTCAGATGGATTGAGATGTGAGGGTCAGCTTGTAACTCAAGATGGTATGCTATAGGTTCTTGAAGGAAAATCAAACATTGATAGATGAGGGTCAGATTGTAACTCAAGATGGTATGCTATAGATTCTTGAAGGAAAATCAAACATTGATAGATGAGGGTCAGATTGTAACTCAAGATGGTATGCTATAGATTCTTGAAGGAAAATCAAAAATTGATAGATGAGGGTCAGCTTGTAACTCAAGATGGTATGCTATAGATTCTTGAAGGAAAATCAAACATTGATAGATGAGGGTCAGCTTGTAACTCAATATGGTATGCTATAGATTCTTGAAGGAAAATCAAACATTGATAGATGAGGGTCAGATTGTAACTCAAGATGGTATGCTATAGATTCTTGAAGGAAAATCAAACATTGATAGATGAGGGTCAGATTGTACCTCAAGATAGATGGTATGCTATAGGTTCTTGAAGGAAAATCAAACATTGATAGATGAGGGTCAGCTTGTAACTCAATATGGTATGCTATAGATTCTTGAAGGGAAATCAAACATTGATAGATGAGGGTCAGATTGTAACTCAAGATGGTATGCTATAGATTCTTGAAGGAAAATCAAACATTGATAGATGAGGGTCAGCTTGTAACTCAAGATGGTATGCTATAGATTCTTGAAGGAAAATCAAACATTGATAGATGAGGGTCAGCTTGTATAACTCAAGATGGTATGCTATAGATTCTTAAAGGAAAATCAAACATTGATAGATGAGGGTCAGCTTGTAACTCAAGATGGTATGCTATAGGTTCTTGAAGGAAAATCAAACATTGATAGATGAGGGTCAGATTGTAACTCAAGATGGTATGCTATAGATTCTTGAAGGAAAATCAAACATTGATAGATGAGGGTCAGATTGTAACTCAAGATGGTATGCTATAGATTCTTGAAGGAAAATCAAACATTGATAGATGAGGGTCAGCTTGTAACTCAAGATGGTATGCTATAGATTCTTGAAGGAAAATCAAACATTGATAGATGAGGGTCAGATTGTACCTCAAGATAGATGGTATGCTATAGGTTCTTGAAGGAAAATCAAACATTGATAGATGAGGGTCAGCTTGTAACTCAATATGGTATGCTATAGATTCTTGAAGGAAAACCAAACATTGATAGATGAGGGTCAGATTGTAACTCAAGATGGTATGCTATAGATTCTTGAAGGAAAATCAAACATTGATAGATGAGGGTCAGCTTGTAACTCAAGGTGGTATGCTATAGGTTCTTGAAGGAAAATCAAACATTGATAGATGAGGGTCAGATTGTAACTCAAGATTGTATGCTATAGGTTCTTGAAGGAAAATCAGACATTGATAGATGAGGGTCAGCTTGTAACTCAAGATGGTATGCTATAGATTCTTGAAGGAAAATCAAACATTGATAGATGAGGGTCAGCTTGTAACTCAAGATGGTATGCTATAGATTCTTGAAGGAAAATCAAACATTGATAGATGAGGGTCAGCTTGTATAACTCAAGATGGTATGCTATAGGTTCTTGAAGGAAAATCAAACATTGATAGATGAGGGTCAGCTTGTAACTCAAGATTGTATGCTATAGGTTCTTGAAGGAAAATCAAATATTGATAGATGAGGGTCAGCTTGTAACTCAAGATGGTATGCTATAGGTTCTTGAAGGAAAATCAAACATTGATAGAAGATTGCTCTGAGAGAAAGCAAACAAATTGGATAAGGGGATTGGTGTAAGTCAAGCCTGTGCATATAAAGCGTGTATTTGGGTAGTCGTGTACACGTCTGGACATTCATGTATAAATCATGCACACACACTCTCGCTCTCTCTCTCTTACTAATGGGGCGTTGCAATTAATCGCAAGACTTATGCTTAATTTGGGGAATTTGTAATTGATTGCAACTTTCTTGCAATGCCCCATAAGATTCATATTCCTTTCACTCATACACAAGTCACTGCGTGTACACGGATACAATAAATAATACATGTGTAGTTGTAGAACGCACGCCTAGTGAAAGTTAGAACAAAATCGTTCAAAAATTGTAAAAGTTATGAGAGTTTAAAATATGATATCACTAAGTCTATGCAAATCTCAAAATTGGCGATTAGGTCAGTGGATTGTGACATACAATGTAGTCCCAAATAACTCCCCTGTTTTTCGTGTACAAAAATACCATAAATTGTTGTTTTTCTCTTGCATTCCTTCTCTTTTGGGGCACTACATTGTGTGTACCATGTTATTAAAGGTAATACAAAGTTTTGGGATATTTTGAAAATTGGGTGAATAGTGATTCTTTATAATTTTGATATATTTGGATGCCCCTGTGGATGTATTAAAAGTACTAAAAAATTTAGCCCCTTAGACACTTCTGCTTTCGAGAAAAATCTAATATAAACATTTACTGGTGCTCCCGGGGATATTTTGATGAATTTCAAATAGCGCCTACAGCCGTACAATAGCTGCGACCATGAAAATATCAGAATACGTAGTTGTGATATGTAATTTTCAAATGGGAATAGCTAATCGGTCGATCTTAGTCAAGAAATATTATTTGATAGCTTAATTAATATCTTGAACTTGAGAGGGAGCTATACATCATAAAGAGTTTATTATTTACAATAAGTTTAGACTCGATTTCAACTGTGACAACGATCACTGAATATTGTAGGATCGCATATGCTTTCAATATGTTCATTTGAACAAAGTTCATGACCCCATACCAAAACTTTGTATTACCTTTAAAGGTTCTTGAAAAATAGATCTAATTGCATACATCTATTCTAAACATGTCCTTCAATATTCTTTTCCCTCTGTTTCCTAATTTCTACAATGACATTCATTCTTGTGAGTTATAGGCATATCATATTGTATTTGGTTTAAAACACATTCTTCTCTTTGACGCCAATAATAGGTAACCAGATCAAATTTTATTTCTCAGATAATATGAAAATATCTTTACTTTGTTCACAACAGGTGTGGTCTTCATCATCAAACGAGAAGTTGACACAGACATGTTTGAATCCCTCTCAAGTACAGAAGAACAAGACCCATCGACTAAACAAGGTATCATGAAGTTATGAAGAGAATTCTATTGTACAAAACAAAACAAAACAAAATCAAAGATGTAACATTGGAACATGCAAGTACATGTAGTATGTACTGATGCATGCATTGCATGAAGTCCAATATGGCTGGGCTCTAGGGTTTAAAGATGCACTCTGGTGCAATGTGATCCTTATTTTAGAGCATTTCAAACATGTTTTATACCTCATATTATTGAATGATTTTGGGGAAAATTTGTTAAAACCCCTTGTGTACCCAACGAGGAAGTAAATTAGTTAAGATTTAAATGGAGTTGTTAACATTGTTCAGATGAGAGAAAATGGTGCTGAGGTGGGGACTTTAATGCAAGATGTACAATGAAAGATAATCTGAAAATTTGAGTGAAAACATGCTATTAATGATAAAAATTGGGGAATACTGATCTGATCAATTCCTTAATTCTTCCAACTATATGATTACAATTGAATTACATTTTAGGTGAATGTAAATTGTCACAAAGCAATGAATTGGCTCAGTCTATATACCATTCAAGACATTTAATTGTTGAAAGATTATTAAAAGCCTTTCGTATGTCTTATTTTAATGAAAAAATTGTTGGGAAAATTCAAAAATGGTTGGGAGAATTTACTGTTAGAGGGTGTCGCACAGTGAGTATCATATCGAGTATCATAAATCATATGACAAAATTTCAGGTTGCAAAGTCAAGGTCAAAGGTCATTTTAGGTCAGTAGACTTGGGATTATGTTTTCACAACATAATATGAGAATTAATAATTCAATTTTTGTTATTTGTTCATATTTAATTAAAGTTATCAAGCTTGATACAAATTATAGTAAATAATTCTTCTGGTGATTCTTAGTCAATATTCACTTCAAAATGCTGATTATATTCAGAGGATTCCATTTTTTTTTTTTGGGGGGGGGGGCCTGCTAATGGGTCACTGTGCCTATAAATAATTTCCCAATTTCAATTTTTCATCATATCAAATTGCGTAATGCAGGCGAGACTGCCGAGAGCGTTTCCCTTGTTTTTAAATTGACCAGGAGCCATTATTGTTTTTATTGACACAGGATTCAGTGACAATTGCTCTGTGGTCAGTATCATACACCAATCCAATCCAATCCAAAAGATATTTGGACCAAACACCATAACCTAAATCTGACCCTAACCCTAAATCTTACCTCACCTCACCTGAAATTCAATTGCAACCTTAACCCTAATCCAGAGCCTGGAGTAATTGAAGTGGGAGCAAACTGTATATGTCAGACCACCCCATTTAATCACGGTCAGTAACTTTAAACTTATTAACTGATTTAAATTCTTTAGTGGTAAGAGTTTATTTGGATGTTGGGTTGGAGTGAGAGGTGGCTTGAAAGAAACAAAAATATAATTGAAGATAACTAGGCCTATATTCAGAAGGAAGGGAACAACTCATAAGTAAATAGCATTTACTCTCTATGTTTCAATTTAATATCTTGAACATCAAGTTGCACCACAAGAATTGACATTGTCTAAAAAAAAATGGACAAAGTAATGAAGAATAGTTCAAAATCCTCTAATAAATAGCAAATGCACAGCTATTAAAAAGAAAGATGTTGAAGTTGAACGTTTCTTCTTGATTTCCTTTTCTTATAGAAATGGTCTCTGCCACCATAAAGCAAGAAGATGAGGAAGAGATAGTTGAACCTATTACAACTCAACGTGAAGGAGGAGAAACCGAGGAATCAATTCCTGAAGGTATGATCAACATTCTTTCATCTTCAAGGCAAATCAAATCCTTAAAGGGGAAGTCTGTCCTGATATTTAAGTGGTTTTAATGAAAATAGACAATGAGAGAAACAAATTATTGAAAGTTTGAGCAAAATCCCATTAAAAATAGGAATTTATGATTGCTTGAAGTTGTCATCAATGAAACACAAATTTGCAGCTTGCAAGCTCCTGTCCAATTTGCTATCTTTGATGTACAGAAAATCAAAAACTCTAATTTTCTTCAGTTATTGATGACAGTATGGATTTGTTTCATACAATGTACAGTATAGAAACATCTTTTCAATAATTAAGGGTAAACCTGAGTCATTACGGTTTTTGTTTAACTGTTAAATGTATACGGGTGGTTTCGTTTAACTGTTTAACCGTTTTGAAAATACACATATTTTGTACATGTTTGTAAATTCTCAAGCAATCTTTCATTTCAATGAAGACATATAATGTTTTCATATCTTCGTATCGACAATGAAGTCCTGTCAATAGCTATTAATTTAGGAGTTCCGTATTGGCAATGAAGTCTCGCTAATAATTATTGTTTTTAGATCTTCGTACGGGCAACTAAATCGTGCCAATAATTATTGTTCTTTAGATTTCCGCTGCATTACTATCCTGGCTGTTTATTTATTCTCAACATTTCAAACACCACTGTACAAAACTCAACTGATTTCACTCGAAATCAGTACTTTAGTGACAATTCATGACACCTAAATAGCAGTTAAATACAATTTTTGTTCACTTACCAATGTTAAAAAATAATAATTTTAAAATTCAAATTGTAAGTCTAATGTCAAACTTGATGATCAGCCACATCAGCATGATTGTCTGCATTTGTGTATTAAGTGTGTATTGACTATTCACATGTGCAAATGATGCCTATTAACACGTAGTGCAGTGCTAGAGGTCAATAGCATTGACTCTCTATGCTCTGCTGGAGTGCGTACAGGCAACAAAGTATTGCTGATAACTATTGTTTTTAGATCTCTGTACGTTGCCCCTACGGAGATTTAAACAAAATTATTATTGGCAAGATTTTGTTGCCCGTGAGGCGATCTAAAAACTATAATTATTGGCATTTAAGAACACACAGTGGTGAGAACCCTTATAAATGTTCCCATTGTGATAAGGTTCTTTCTCACATAAGTAGCCTTAGAATCCATTCAAGACCACACAGTGGAGGAAAGCCTTATAAATGTTCCCACTGTGATAAGGGATTTTATCGCAAAAATTTTCTTAAATGCTTTTAGAAGCATCTGAAAGCACACATTGGCCCATTTCAATTTTCCCAATGTGATAAGGACTTTTCTCGACAAATTGATCCTATCCTATCATATAATAAGAACACATATGGTAGGGAATCCAGATAAATACTTTGTCAGTAATGAATGACTTTCTCATCTTACATTTCATTGATTTGTAAAGAGACAAACTATATCAGTTGACACAATTCTACCTGCGATATACTTGAATTGAACATTGTATCTGACACCATCAAAGAACTCACACATGGGAGAAAAACAGATCACAGATCTTTTTTATACATTTTACCTAAAAAAGAGATCATTCTTGTGAAGTTCCTCTGCTCAAATGAATTTTTTTAGAATTACACTGCAGCACAAATAATTAATGATTGCTATACTGATGCCATCCATTCTGTGTGCCTGGTCTTGGTCTTGTACCTGCCTGTTCTTGGTCTCGAACCTTGGGTCTTGAAATCGAACTATGTGGTCTTGGTTTTTGTTTTGAGATGCTTCATGGTCTTGCATGAATACAACACTGATATTACAAACCTTATCATTATGATTTCCAGCCTGAACAAATATGAATTTCATGTCATTGTATAAGTGAAGAGTAAAGGTCCCATAAATGATCCTTGTGGCACACTCCTGATCACAGAGTCCAATCAATGACTGAAAATATTGATATCATAGATCTTAGTAGTTATTACATTTACCTGTGCTGCAATGTTTGCTTATAACTATTCTCTCCTACAGTGGCATTAATTCTTGTGAGATATTGACCTATGTTTTGTTTTCAAAAAATCCATTTTATAATACATTATGTATGAACATCATTTTTTTTTCTTTCATACACAATTAAACTAATAAAATGGGAAAATGGTAAATGACCATTACTCATAGATTTGATATTAATACTGATGTATAACCTTTTGAATAGATGCAAGATTTTGGGAATGAATCATAAGTGTATTTGCTTATAAAACTGAACGTTAAGCAGATTGACTAGGCCTTTTATATAAATATTCTCTTCATGATGCTTTTTCGATAGAGTAAATAGTTGGATGATAAGAACACTGTATATTTTCCTCCCCAGATAGAGAGTTGGACAATGGACAGGACAAGTTGAACCTACATATAACAGCATGCAGTGGAGAGAAGTCCCATCTGTGTTTGCATTGCAGTAAGACACATACAGGAGAGAAACCTTTTAAGTGTTCACTGTGTGATAGTGGTCTTCCTCGAAAAACCAGCCTTGTTAGTAATTTAAGAACAAACAGTGGAGAAAAGCCACACCGATGTCCCTATTGTGATAAAGTACTTTCTCGAAAGAGTCATCTTACTAGCCACCTTAGAACACATACAGGAGAGAAACCCTTTAAATGTTCCCAGTGTGATAAGGCTTTTTCTCATAAGAATCATCTTACTACCCACGTTAGAAAGCATACAGGAGAGAAACCCTTTAAGTGTTCTCAGTGTGATAAGTTTTTTTCTGAAAGAAGTACCCTTATTAATCACGTTAGAACACACAGTGGAGAAAAGCCTCACCAGTGTTCCCATTGTGATAAGGCTTTTTCTCAAAAGATTCAGCTTACTAGGCACCTTAAGACACATACAGGAGAGAAACCCTTTAAGTGTTCCCAGTGTGATAAGGCTTTTTCTCAAAAGAATGATCTTACTAGGCACCTTAGGACACATACAGGAGAGAAACCCTTTAAGTGTTACCATTGTCATAAAGAATTTCCTCAAAAGTATGTGCTTACTAACCACCTTAGAACACATACAGGAGAGAAACCCTTTAAGTGTTCCCATTGTGATAAAGAATTTCCTCAAAAGTATGTGCTTACTAACCACCTTAGAACACATACAGGAGAGAAACCCTTTAAGTGTTCCCATTGTGATAAAGAATTTTCTAAAAATTCTCATCTTATTAGACACCTTAGAACACATACACGAGAGAAACCCTTTAAGTGTTTCCAGTGTGATAAGGATTTTTCTCAACAGAATTATCTTACTAGCCACCTTAGAATACATACAGGAGAGACACCTTTTAAGTGTTCCCATTGTAATAAGGGTTTTACTCAACAGAATCATCTTACTAGCCACCTTAGAACACATACAGGAGAGAAACCCTTTAAGTGTTACCATTGTGATAAGGGATTTTCTTGCCAAAGTAATCTTAACTGGCATGTAAGGACACATACTGGAGAGACACCCTTTAAGTGTTCCCATTGTGATAATGGATTTTCTTGCCAAAGTAAACTTACCTGTCATGTAAGGACACATACAGGAGAGACACCTTTTAAGTGTTCCCATTGCAATAAGGGTTTTTCTCAAAAGACTACTCTTATTAATCATTTAAGAACACACAGTGGAGAAAGCCTCATCGATGCTCCTATTCATGTCATGGTTGATTTTCTTACCAAAGTAAACTTACCTGTCATGTAAGGACACATACAGGAGAAAAGCCTCATCGATATCAGTATTGTGATAAATGATTTTCTCAAAAAAATGTGCTTACCGGTACTAGCCACCTTAGAACACATGTAAACAGGAGAGAAAGTGAGCTTACAAGGCATCTAAGAACACACAAAAACCCTATAAATGTTAAGATTGTATTAAGATATTTATTGTAACAGTAATCTTAAAGGTACTATGTCCCATTTGCAGGCCCAAAAAATGAAAAAGTTAAATTCCAACTGCATTTGAAAGATGATACTTATTTAGAACTTTCCTAAAAAAGGTGGGGCTTGAAAATGTCTTCAAGTGGGAAAATAATGATTATTAGTTGTCAAATCGACTTTAGGGCTATAGAGCCCAAAAGTAATAGTCTTGATTTTCAGACAATTGTACCGAATGGTCATACGTTTTATGCTGCGCAAAGATTCAATCAGTTTAATCTTGGCCATCACAAGAAGTGGGTTATTGATGTAGACAAATGCTCATGTACCCTTTACAACTCTTTTCATGTATGTTACTACCAAAGAAGAAAAAAAGCCAGTCAGTCACTCAATAGTGTCTGACAGTGAAGTCTAGCAAGTAAACAGGTTTCCTTGCATAAATTAAATATGACATTATGAGGTCACTGCTAACGTTTAAATTGCACAGATAGGACATACATGACATATTCATGATTCCTGCAAAGTTCTACAGAATTTGAGGTTGGCTGCAAAAGGGACATAGTACCTTTAATAGTCATCTGAAAATACATACTGGAGAAAAGCCATTTAAATGTTTACTTTTAGTCCAGGCATCTTTGTGCCTCCGTTACGAAGTAGCCGGAGGCATTATGTTTTCGGGTTGTCCGTCCGTACGTACGTACGTCCCGTTCTCGTGATCGCATTATCTGGAGAACCGATTGATGGTTTCTGCCAAACTTTGGTCATGTATGTATCTTGCAAAGCCGATGAACTGATTAGATTTTGGGGTCACGAGGTCAAAGGTCACAAGGCTCATTATGTATGCAAAAACAGCTCGTGATCGCCTTATCTGAAGAACCGATTGATGGATTGCTGCCAAACTTAGGTCATGTATGTTATTTGCAGAGCCGATGAACTGATTAGATTTAGGGGTCACGAGGTCAAAGGTCAAAGGCCACAGTGCACATTATGTATGCAAAAACAGCTGGTGATCGCGTTATCTCAAGAACCTATTGATGGATTCCTGCCAAAATTAGGTCATGTATGTTACTTGCAGAGCCAATGAACTGAGTAAATTCTTGGTTCATAAGGTCAAAGGTCATGGGCTCATAATGTATGCAAAAATAGCTTGTGAACGCATTCTCATTAGAACTGACAGATGGATTACTATTTAACTCAGGACATCTTGCAGAATCAATGAACTGAGTAGATTTTAGGGTCATGAGGTCAAAGATCAAAGAGTCATATATGTATATGAGAAATTGCTTGTAATCACGATATTCTGAGAACCTGTTAATGGATTATAATTGAACTTGAATTCGAAAAATCTCTTCTGTTTTGGTTTGTAAAATTGCTCTATGACGGAGGCATCATTTTCGACTGCGCGCAGTCGAATTCCATCTAGTTGTATATGACCTCCCACTAATTGCAACAGAAAGTCTGTCAACTGTTTTATACCCAGAAAAATCTACACTTGAAAAATGGCCACCATATACCTGATATTTCCCAATATCTTCGCTTCTAAATGACTTAGGGGTTTGATTTTCACTACTAAATATAAATTTTATGGGCCTATGAATCAAATGAAACATATTTCAATGAGCTAAACCTGACCAAAAAGCCTACCGTAATTAATGGTGTATAAACTGCCCACGTGTTTTAACCGCACCCCTCTTTTTCGCCCTAAAAAAAAAAAAAAAAAAACACGCGGGAAGGCCTTTCATTTAACTGCGAGGTGCAGCTAAATGTGTAAGATCATTAATGTATATCAAAAAACAGAGGACCTAGGATAGAACCTTGTGGTACGCCGTGTAATAGAAGAAAAATTGGAGGAATTATTATTTTAAACTACATACCGGGTACCGGTACTCTTATTTTGTGCATCCGTTTGAATTGTTCATCGTTGCGGTACAATTCCTTTACCGGTATTGAGATCTATCAGAAAGATTACTTTCAAACCAAGATGACAGACAAATTTGAGTGTTGTTCTAGTTTCTGAGTGGTGAGTCAACACACCGATTACTGAGCTGGGAGACATTACTTTTTTTTTGGGGGGGGGGTGTACCGTGTATAAACCGCACCCCCTTTTTTGTCTCGCCTGCGTAGCAAAAAGCGAGACATAGGCGCCGCTTTTCCGGTGACGGCGGCGGCGGCAACGGCGACGGCGTCAACATCAAAAACTTAACCTAAGGTTAAGTTTTTGAATTTTTGGTATAATTTTTAAAGTATAAGTTCTTAGTCAATGAAACTTTGACTATAGGGTAATCAAGTATCCCCAATCATGTGAGTAGAATTTCAGATCACAAAGTCAAGGTCAAAGGTCATTTCAGGTCAACAGACTTGGACTATGTTGTAGCATCATCATCGAAAACTTAACCTAAGGTTAAGTTTTTGAATTTTTGATATAATTTTGAAAGTATAAGTTCTTAGTCAATGAAACTTGGACTATAGGGTTATCAAGTCTCCCCAATCATGTGAGTAGAATTTCAGGTCACTAAGTTAAGGTCAAAGGCCATTTAAGGTCAACAAACTTAGACTTTGTTGTGGCATCAACATTAAGATTTTCAAAATGCTTCTTCTTCGTTATTTTTCAACCGATTTTGATTCTGATTGTTTCATATGATAGGGCTAGGAGGGGATTTAAAATTTCTACACAGAATCATGAAATTCATTATCTATGCTAATTTATGCAAAATTATTCGAAATCACAAAAAAGGCTTCTTCTCCTTCATTTCTCGACCGATTTTGATTTGGTTTGCTTTATATCGTAGAGCTAACTTTGGTACAATAAACTTCTACACAGAATTGTGAGATTTTGCTCCATTGATTATTTATGGTACTTTATGCAAATGAAATGATATTATATCCCTTCCAGGGCATCAAATTTCTATTTTTTGACCAGTTCAAAAGTGTACCACATAAAATTTACGATAGTTGTTGTTGTGAGATGCAGATGAGCGCTACGTCATTGACGTTCTGGTGTATCATATTGAATTGCGTTATGCAGGCGAGACCGCCGAGAGCGTTTCCCTTGTTTTTTTTATCACTTACCCTATGCATTTGATAACACGAATTTACAAAACCTCATGAAAATAGATACAACATCATCTGCATGAAAGTAAATAAATGAGCTTAGTGTAATTACAATAGAAGTATCAAGAATCAATGTGGGGAGAAAACCATCCCCCCCCCCCCCCCCCCACTGGACTAGCACTGGACTTGAGAAAAAGCAATAACGTTTTCTACTTTTACCAAATATGTAATTTCTGATTTAATCTGAGTAAAATATATATATCACAGTTTTTACATCTGGTTCTCAAAATGAAATGTATAAGTTGTTGTTGTTTTTAGTTTTTACGGCGCTATCATTCAAAATATGAATATTTAGGACTACGCCATCTCAGTTGGGTTTTTGAAAAGTAAAAATCGTAGTAAAAGCAATTACTTACTTTTATGCATACGGCCCAATGGCAAAAAGATCGAGAGAACGTAACACATTTGTATTATAGTCTTTACAAACTTCAAAATAAACTTTTTGAAATTTTCATTTTTTCTTTTAGTCTTGAACACTTACACTACCAGCGTTATACCATATTTTGTAGAAAACAAATTTTCCTGCTATATTTATGAACGAGTAGTTCCAAATTGGCTGAGCTAAAATTTCTTTATATTTAACTGGATTGTAGTGTCCAGGCTTTGAGTACTACATCTGCCCAAAAAGAACTAGATGAGATGTTTGTCACATCCTTCATACGTAAATTACCGTCAAACACAAACGTGTCACCATTCTTTTCGAAACAAATAAATGTTTCGCAAGCATTTTCCACTAACAATGTCTGTCTTGTACAAAAATTCTTTACACGCATGTAATTTTGAGGGAAAAACAAAAATGTTTTTACATGCAGCATATTTCATCTACCGTCGATATAAATGTTATACATTACCCTTCGCTTAATCCAATCAGTTTTACCATTCCTTAAAACTCTTCTTCTGTAGTAATTCGAAAAAGAAATTTGATGGATCTTGAATAATGCTAAAAGATAATTAAAAAAATTGTTATTACGGTGATCTTACTGAGTAGAGACAGATAATGCGAGCTCCAAACTTTTAGTTTATTTAACCTATCTGTTTCATTTACCTTCGCCTTGAAATACAAGTTATGAAAGTTGTAATCCTCACTTAGCGGTATATAAATTCCAAGATAGTAAAAGTAATCTGATAAGGCCCTAATCAGACAATATTACTTTTTCTCAGCATTTACCTTCAACCCTAAAAAATAATGTTTATAAACAAGGCTAAAATATCGAAGCCTCTCCTAAGATTTAATTCAACGGCAGACAGATATATAATGCGTATTGACCAACTCTTATTTCACTCCCGTCTATATCAATTACTCTTATCAAAGTACTTTGTTTCACCATAAAACTAACAACTACAGCCTCAATCTAAAAAAAAAAGATAGGGCGACAGCCTTGTCTCACACCTCTTGTATCTGAAATGGTTGTGACGAATAGCCATTATTCGAAACACAACTGGAAATATTTGTGGACATAAAATCCATCCAGGCAATAAATCAAACGCTTTTTTTCAAATTTGATTGAAGGGTAAACCTGGCACACAATTCTTCTTACAATATTCAATAACATCTATGAATAATCTGGTATTTTCACCAGTGTCTCTCTTTTTTATGAACCCCGTCTGGTCACAACTTATGATTGATTTCAAAACATGTTTGAGCCTATTGTCAAGAATTTTCGCTAAAATGATAAAGATATAGACCACCAGTTCTTTAGATTTCATTGATTTTTATCTTTTGGTGGAAGAAGGGTTATTATTTATCTTTTCGTGGACATAATTAGCCCTATGGAGAAGCAAAGTTCTTAAAAAAAAACACTCATTACAGACCTTGCATAAGATATCTATGATAGTGTACCAGAAAATCTGATAAAAAAAATGTCGGACAGGCCGTCTAAACCTGGTGATTTGTCACATGTCGTAGGTTGAATCGCTTCTAAACATTCTTGTTCGGTGACAGTCTCTCGAGTTCGTATCATAACATATATATATCAGAAAAAAAAATCTTCTGTTATTTAAAGCTTCTTTTATCTGGTGCAGAGTCTAATTCATTCATTTTTAACTTGACATATTCCCATACACTCCATAGGCCTACATTCACACTCGCATTTTCTTGTAGAGTAGTTACTAATAATTGTGTGCTTGCATCGCTATTAAGGTGTTTAGTTTCCAGAAAAGTGGACCTCTCCTTTTGACTGTTCGATTTATATTGATACTGATGGCTGAGTGATCAGTGCGATAGCCATATAGAACATCACAGTCTTCTACATATGCCTTTTACCACCTTTCTGTAAATATGTTGAAAAATTGATATATTGTGTTTTACTCAGGGTAAGACCTTTATTCTATCGGTGAATGGCCTTGCCAACCCTGACAAAAATTAGAATAAAAATAATAATTTGAATTTTTACCCTTGGTCCTATTAATAATTTACCAAACCTTCCAAATCTCTTGCCAGTTGTTATCTGGTTAATAAGTACAACCTACGTGCATGTATTGTTAAAAAATATAAATATGCACCAATACGACGTTACTCATCATACTTGATTGTACCCCATTTTTGTGCGAATAATATTTTATCTCCCTTATTGAGATTTTCACCCCACAAGAAGAAAAAAATACATTTGAGAGGTGAGACGTCAGTGTTGAGTAGTTGAGAATTGCAATGAACATTGATTTCGCAGAATACGACTGGCTGTTGTTTTCCCGCATGTGTAGCAAAGCGAGACTATGGGTGCCATTATTAAAAACTAGCACGTGAAAGAACCTCTATACAGGTTATGGATCATAGTACGTCTGTACTTCTTCGAATCTATATCCCGCATTCGTCGAACATCCTTTTCCACACTCAGGTAATACGCAAAGTAACACAGGTACACCCCACAGTCATCCGAGTTGTGCTGACGTGGAGTCGGTACTACCATCATTTGACAGTCAAATGACAAGCCATATTTCTCTTTCCATAGGCTTCTTACAACTTGCACTGCCAGAACAATCTCTGTGGCATTGTCACCTTGAAGCGAATCAAGCGATACCACCATCTTCTCCTTCGGGTTAATGGCGATTAGGTACCAGTGGACACCTGTGTTTACTGGAAAGAGCAACCAGTCGCATTCTGCGAGATCAATGAGCCTTGCCATTCTGCGCCTCTCGAATTTACTTGTTGGTACCATTGGCTGAAGAAAGGGTATATTCTTGGTTGACCATCGTCATTCCTCGACTTCAAATCTATCATCTCAAGGTAGCCGTTTATGATGACATCATTCAACCAGTTTCTGCCAAGCAGTGTCTGCATATCCCTGTACTTTATGGCAATTTTATTTACTTGCCTCATGACAGCATTTGGTTTCTTTCGGCAGTTCAATTTGATTGCCTCTATGACGTCATCTCTCACCGCAGACTCTTTCCTTTTTTTACATTTACGTCGCTGTCGTTTCTTGTGATCCGCTCTCTCAGTCGGGGTTGTGGTATGAAAGAACTGCTGTTCTGATGTCGAGAACTCTGTTCCACTACCTGGAACTGGTATCTGACGGTTGGTTGAATCTCCTGTGTCCGGTTGTACTACTGCCATGCGTTCGTAGATGATCATGTAGCACTGATCATAGACTGCAGATATGTCTTCAGGTCGTGCTGTTTCTATGATATGGTCATCACAAATTATCCACCCACTCTCTGCTGCGGGTTCTCTCACCATCGTTACATAGTGCCCTTGGTCACACGTGTCTCCTTTGTGTACAACTACCGACTTTAACTGGAAAAGGCACGTCTTCTCGGTATTACCAGCTCCTCCAGAATAGGTCATGACTATCTCATCAGGGGGTTCCACCGGTGCCAGCATTTTTCCTCGTCCCTGATTCCTCTGCATGACAACCATCAGAAACTGAGGGACAGTCTTCATCTCCTTCTGTGTTACCCGTAGACCAATATTATGGCACTTGTCACACGGTGTTCCCCCTTCCATGAGATCAGGATACCTCGTAACTCTGTCCACCTCGTTCTGCAAACTGATATTGTCCCAGTCATGCAGTACCGGTACAATGATTTCTGTGAACTCATGTCTCCTACTTAATGTTCTTTCAAAGCAATTTGTGCATGCTACACACTGTTCCACTTCAAACGTTATTAAGTCCGATATTTGACATCATTGGCCCAACATGCTGCGATATTAACTCATGTGCGTCATTTTGCCGCCCATAAATGAGTCCTTTGTGTCTGGTTGCTGGCAGGCAGAGTACTCGCGAAAGCATTTCGATGTCCTCCTCTAGGATGACGTCATTAGTCTTGTACTTCCGAAGGAATTGGATGATTTCCATGTGCTGGCGATTCGTCCACGATTCATCGGGTGCATGTATGAGAGCATCTGCAGCGTTTGTTGAAATCAGTGATTGTATAATTGCATTGAGCCAACAGTTGCTTTGGAAATTTGAAAGGGGGCGATAACGCTGTGTTCCATGACTCGTCCTTGTTTGCCTCTTTCTCCGTGTCTGGATGTCATCATATTTTCCCTTGTCAAGGTCAGGTATTGAATGGAAAGAACGTTTTAGCTGCTCGTAGTCCTTTCTTTCACCTTCTTTCCTCTTCTTTGGGGGTATGTCGTCACCCTCGCTCCTTGAGGTACCTCTTTGTTTGTTATGCGTCGTCCCCTCATCATTTCTGGCACCTGACTTGGTTCTCGTGGGCTTGGTGACTGGAACGTCATGATCATCTCCTTTGTCAAGGTCAGGTACTGAATGGGAAGAACGTTTTCGCTTCTCGTAGTCATTCCTTTTGTAGTCTTTCCTCTCCTTTGGGGGGATGTCTTCGCCCTCGCTCCTTGAGGTACCTCTTCGTTTATTATGCTTCTTCCCCTCGTCATTTCTGTCACCTAACTTGGTTCTCGCGGGTTTGGTGACTGGAACGTCATGATCATCTCCTTTGTCAAGGTCAGGTACTGAATGGGAAGAACGTTTTCGCTTCTCGTAGTCCTTCCTTTTGTAGTCTTTCCTCTCCTTTGGGGGGATGTCGTCGCACTCGCTCCTTGAGGTACCTCTTCGTTTATTATGCTTCTTCCCCTCATCATTTCTGTCACCTGACTTGGTTCTCGCGGGTTTGGTGACTGGAACGTCAGCATCGTCTCCTTTGTCAAGGTCAGGTACTGAATGGGAAGAACGTTTTCGCTGCTCGTAGTCCTTCCTTTCATATTCTTTCCTCTTTGGAGGAGTGTCGTCGCCCTCGCTCATTTGCGTACCTTTTCGTTTGTTAAACTTCGTCCCCTCATCATTTCTGGCACCTGACTTGGTTCTCGCTGGTTTGGTGACTGGTATGGGCTTAGTCGGGGTCTGCTGATATTTTCCTTGTTTTTTGTCTCGCAGATGATCAGGTTCGCGAACCTTTTTGTCCCATGATTCTTCGATTAGATGTGTCTTCTTTCCCCTAGCTCTCTTTGTCTTCTTCTTAACTTCATCTCTGAGAGCGAGAGTCTGAGCCGCCTTTGTAGTCTCCCTCAACTTCTCTGAGAAAACGTCGACACGATTCCGTGATTTTCCCTGGAGAATCACCGTTTTAAGCTGATTGAAACGTCCCTCCTGCACACTGGTTGTTTTAGATGGTGACCTTATTCCTGGAGTTAATTTGTGTCTCTCATATGGGGCCGAGCTACCATGTCTACCAAGGTCTCCAAGCATAATGGCAGACCAGAGCGGGAGTGTAGGCAACATGAGCCTCTGTATGTCTTCCAGAAATCTGGGTCCATATCTTCCGTTGTCTTCCATTGTGTTATCACCCTGTGTAATGCTCAGCTTCGCACGCTCAATGATTCTTTTAGCCCAGCTCCTGAAGTGCGAGCCTTCGGCGAGATGAAAAAACTCTTCTTCAGTATTGTTCATTAAGGAAATTCCATCTTCACTGGCCTCTGTACTTGCTTTGTACACATGATCATCTTTCAGTTTGTCTTTACTTTCCTTCGAAAGATCATTGATCCTTTGATGCATTCTCTCACTCGCTTCAATCACTTCTGGTGTTAGTTTTCTGCCTTGCAATACCACAGCCATGTCGAATAGGGCTTCTTCAACTTCATCTAGGGAACATGCATTGAGGATAGTGCTGAAGGAGTACAATCCGTACTCCATATTTCTTGGATAGTACTTCTTGCATGATTTCTTTGCATCCCTCATCACATGGAAGGCACAGGCATGGGGGATCATCTTTTGCTCTATGTCATTATCCAGTGCATTGCCAGACACGATACGCCAGCAGCGATCCAGGAACTCCTTGACAGACTCATTGTTGAATTCGGCCAGTAGTGCAACAATGAAAGCCATGGCTCTATCCATATTCATTTGACGGGGAATAGAAACCCCTTGATGCCCAAACAGAAGCTTCTCACATCGTCTGAATTCAGCTATCCAGAAGCGTATGACGGTTGCAGTGTGGACTGTGCTGAGCATACCCATGATAGGTATGGGGGATTCTCCTTCTACAGTGTTCCTTATGCACACCTCATAGTAGAGGTACCTTTTCTTCCCTGCCGAGCGCACAACGTTGCCGGTTGCGTCTATTACGGCCACATCCTTCTTGCAAAGGTCATGCCACAAACGTACACCTTCCTCGCTCCAGTAAAATACGAAGGAGGGTGATGCCGCTATTAATTGTATGAAGCCTTTTACTTTCTTGTTCTTTGTCTGAGTCTCCATCTTACTCTTCAATAGGTGGAGACTCGTGAGCTCATCCTTGTCGAGGATTCTTGATGTCCCAGCTTCATGCTACACTTGACGGAGTACCTGTTTGGTTGTCCCAATCCCATCGAAATTTCCAGCCAAGACTACGTGAGCAGGATCCTTTTTTCCAAGTTGTCTGAGGTATTCATTGAATGGCTTTTGGCCATGGCTGAAGATTCCTTTCAAATGCTCTCTCTCTGTCCCACGAATAGGTCTTGCACGTTGCTCCCCTAAATGGTGCATTACGACGTCGTGACTATACGTAACTCTAGCATTAAACTTCCCGTCCATGGTCAGTTTGGCAGTGATGGGGCAATCTTCGAACTTGCAGTAAAGATCTGCATTCAGTATTGATTTGCCACGATGGAATCTTTGTTTGGCTGTGCTCACATGGTGACGTCTTATCATTAAGACACAATACGGATTTGATTGTTTTATCCCTTTAATGAATGGCTCGTGCCACTGTCCCTTCTTGAAGTACCTCGTCCTTACAGTTTTACACATTTTCGTCCACTGTTCTTTGCGTATGCAAAAGGTTGCCTTTCTCTGAATGCGAAGCTCTTTTACTACACTATCACCTACCCCTTCTCCAATGCAAGCACCTATAGTGGCTTTGTCAATCGGCACACTTTTAAGGAATGATCCCAGTGATGTGTCTGATTTACCATCATCTATATCTTCATGGAAAGTAGAACTTTTATTACTGTCATCCTCATCCTCACTTCTGTCACCCTCATCGAGGACTTCTTCGTCGAACCTAGTCGTCTCGTCTTGACCATCATCTACATGTATATCCTCATGAAAGGTTGAACTTTCACTACTGTCATCCTCATCCTCACTTCTGTCACCCTCATCGAGGACTTCTTCGTCGAACCTAGTCGTCTCGTCTTGACCATCATCTATATCCTCATGAAAGGTTAAACTTTTACTACTGTCATCCTCATCCTTACTTCTTTCACTCTCATCGAGGACCTCTTCGTCGAACCTAGTCGTCTCGTCTTGACCATCATCTATATCCTCATGAAAGGTTGAACTTTTACTACTGTCATCCTCATCCTTACTTCTTTCACTCTCATCGAGGACCTCTTCGTCGAACCTAGTCGTCTCGTCTTGACCATCCTCATGAAAGGTTGAACTTTTACTACAGTCATCCTCATCCTCACTTCTGTCACTCTCATCGAGGACTTCTTCGTCGAACCTAGTCGTCTCATCTTGACCATCATCTACATCCGCATGAAAGGTTGAACTTTTACTACTGTCATCCTCATCCTCACTTCTGTCACTCTCACCAAGGACTTCTTCGTCGAACCTAGTCGTTTCATCTTGACCATCATCTATATCCTCATGAAAGGTTGAACTTTTACTACTTTCATCCTCATCCTTACTTCTGTCACTCTCGAGGACTTCTTCGTCGAACCAAGCAGTCTCATCTTGACCATCATCTATATATTCATGGAAGGTTGAATTGTCAGTACTGTCCTGATCGCCCCCGTTATCCTGATCTGCAAGGGTGCATTGGGGCTCATCAGCATTGTCGGGCAACAGGGTCTTCTTTCTTCTAAGCACTTTCTCCCCATCATTGCACCCCCTGAAGCCACAATAAAAAATAATATTGATCCATGTCTATGTTAGCGTAGCTCGCTAGATCTATACAGTCAAAGTGGTACCATTCGTGGCACAATTCACATTCTACCGATGGTCGTATAGCACTGCCTTTCCAAGTTCGCTGGCAAACGCAAATTTTGCTGGTTTCCCAACCCCTTGAAATCCTCTTGGGTTTCAAGTTTCTCCCACTTTTGCGTGTTCTTGGGGTCTTGATCTGTGGTCTTGACTTGGTCTTGATTTGGTCTTGATCAGTGGGTTCATTTTCGATGGACATTCCAACATTCCAATCCTGTTCGGCCTGCGCCTCTACTTCATCAGCTACTTTGTCTTCCATACTGGTCGTCCCATGGTCTTTAACTGTGTATTCATTAATGTTACAATTATTCCATATTCGTTGTGTATGTTCCCTTACCCCACCTCTGTTTTCTCTCCATATGAATTTTAAATACTTTCGGTTAGACTCAGTATTAAACCAATTAATTTCCCTCGAAATCGTTCCCCATACAGACGACGCTGTTTCACTCGAAACATTTGTAGATGACAGAATGTACCTGCCGAAAACATTCTTCATCTGCTGATAATCTACTTGTTTTCTCTTTTTCTTGACAATGGGGAGACGATTCTGGCGGCAACGACGTCGAGAAATGCTGGTAACATTCTGTTTAAAAGAAACACAAATTCTTTGTGAAAACTATGGTTGTTAACATGTAAAAGAGACACATTTCAACTGTTCATTGTACGTACAATGTAAGTGTAAAAAATAAAGGGAGATAATTATAGAGAAAGCGGGAAATAGTTTTCAGAAAAGAATTACTTTCCAAAAGATGGTGAATCCAGTTTTCATAGTTCACAGAAAAACACAACTTTTTCGTTCGCTATGTTTTTATTTATTTATTCATTTATTTATTATGGTATATAACCTTGTACATGGCACCCTTACTTCTGAATTCAGTGCAATTTACAATGATAATATCAAGTTTGATTGTAACAATAAAAAAGGCGTATCAAAGACATGGAAAATAAAACATACATAACAGGAATCTCATGAAGAAAAAAAATTACAAAGACGAGCTGCTCGAATTGTGACAAACCAATTTGACTATACCATCAGCAGCTCTATTTTATTAAAAGAATTAACTTGGCAACCATTTGAAAAGAGAATGTATTACTTTCTTTGTATTCTGGCATATCAATGCATATATGGGCTTGCTCCTTCAAGATTATCTAATGAAATTGAAATGTATTTTGATAGGCACGGTTTTGACACAAGAAATGCCGATTCGTTGAGGGTTGTTTTAAAATCAGTGTACATCGTCCTAAAAGCGCCTTCTGTGCCCCATAAAAAAAAATTCAATGCGCTTTTATCTAAAACATGATATAGCAAACTAATGGGCACTGTTAGTGCAACCTACAAGAGCGAAGAAACTGTTGGAAATACTTATTTACTTCTCAAAATATGACCATACATGGCACTTTGGGGCCAAAACATCATTTTTTATGTTTACATTTTGAGCAGGTGCATCTCTATCAGCAATCATTAGGCATTGTTTTACCAATCAGAATTAATTATTAAAATAAATTTGTTTTAAAACTAAATACCCCGCAAGTTGGACACAATTAGATTTGTTGTGACTTTTAACCAAAAATGTGGTGCCTTTTCAATCCAAAAATGTTTGGTAAACTAGTTAGTGTGCAAACTTTTGAAAATAAAATTGTTTGGTAACAGACAGGTTAGAAATAATAGCCGCCATTTTTTTTATTTTTACCAAGGGGGAGAAATGGGACATTATTAATGCAATGAGCAATATCGGTATCGTTTTTTGTGATCGATATAACTAAGTTGATTGTAGTCTGTACTTTGATCCAATATGTTATATATTATAATATGTAATAGAGATGTATGATTTGATAATAATGTATTGAATGTATACAATAGAGAATACTAGTACTACAAAACAAAATATAAAGGGGGGGGGGGTTATAACAATATTGATTCATTCAATATAATTGAGATTACTGTATTTTTTACTCTGTATTTTGTTCCAATATGTTATATATTACAATTTGTATGAATTGATATTATGTATTGAATGAATACAATAAAGAATATTACAAAACAAAAAACAAAAGTGTGCATCCCTATGGGAGTCCCATTTCACCCCAAAACTAAGGGTTTGCGAAATTTATGATTACGTGAACATTTAAGCTGTGGGAATTCAATCTATTGCTGCAATATTTACTTAAGTATCTATAGTCTATTACCAAACAAACATATTTTGTTTAGTCCAAATATTTACAGAGTTACAAGGTAATATATCTGAAAGTGAAAAAAATGTCCCATTTCACCCCTGTCTCCCCTTAAGGTAACATACTTTAAATCTCAATTGTTGATCCACATTTCACTCAGACTTAAATTTTACTCCTTTTAAATTGCTTCGTTACTTTTAATCACATATACCAACTTTGTTACAGCCGTTCAATTATTATTGTTTTACCTCGTTCTGTTAATTATGTCTATTAAGTGCGTAAGTATATATCACTTTATGTTATTCTCTTATCAATTATTTTCATGTTATGCAATGTTATCAATGTTAATATCAATGTTATGTCATTTTATATTCCTGTTATCAGGACCATGATGTAAACAAGTTTTATACTGATCATGTTTTTATCCTGTATAAGTAAATTTCAATAAATAAATAAATATATAACGGAACAATATTAGTACACATTCCCAAAATACACTGTTCGTCATAAAAGTGGAATATTTTTGCTCTGGCCTTTATTTCGTCAATGCGCCTCTCCCAATTTTCATACCACGGGGTCCTGACGATCTCAGACTTTTCCCCTGACCCTTCCCGGGCTCGCCTTAAAAAAAAAAGTGTTCGAACACCCCCTCTATACCCATTTTTTTTGGCTTTTTGCCTTTTTTGTTGACCCGGGGGCCAAGGCCCCCTCAGTCCTACCTCCAGGAAAGGAGTCTGAAGTGTAGGTTATGATTGTTCTTTAAGTTAGATTTGGGTTTATGGTTACAGGGTTAGGTATATTGTCTAGGGGAAGGGTTGAAGTAAGGAGTGTGATTGGTGAAAACTGGAATATTTTATGTTGCGTTTACCGTTAACGACAAAACTGAAATCAAAGACACCCGTAAACCCTTAATTACTATTTGTTTTGCTCCAATTCTATTTTAGCCCTTATGTCAAGGTTGTAAATGGTAACTATGGTTTGATTTTCATTGTGATTTATGTTTGGCTGAGATTGTACAAGGCACTGTTTTTTTTAACTATGACCAAATAGCTTAATGACCCTTTGACAGCCTGAAACTTTACAAAGATAAAGAATTAGAAATCAGTTACAACTTTTTCTTGTAGCATGGACCTAGGTTAACCTCCCATAGCTTAACGAAACATTTTAAGCGTTGCTTTGTGTGCATGAGGTATCCCTGAACAGCCAATTGTTTACGGAATTTTGTAACAAAATTGACATACCTTTTTGGTTGGAACCGAAAAAAATATATACCCACAAGCAATATGTTTTGTTTCTATTGATGGATCTTAAAGAAAGTTAACAGTAATCTGAATTAACTCCTGTATTTTGATAGAACAGTGCAATTGAAAATGGTGTTTCGGACGTTACATTTTCCGTAAACAATGTAGGCCCTCATTTAACCAGCTAGAACAATCATTTAATGAGATTGTTTATGGTTTGAATAAGCTTATTAGTTACTCCAAATCATTAAATTAAAAGAAAATATAATTTAATTGTAGTAGCGCTTATATTATAAATACATTCAAAATTTGAAAAAGTTGTCTCATTTTCCGTAAACAATTTTGTAACGTCCGAAACAACTTTCAATTTGAAGTAGCAGAAAATATATGAACTGCAGGACCTATCTTTCGTAACATTTTTTAAACATTTCATGGCGGCTACCCACCAAAAAAAAGAAATTTGCAATACATCATTACAATACTATTTTATAGTTAAAACCAATTTTCCGTTAACTGTTGTAACGTCCGAAACAAATGTAACGTCCGAAACAAAAATACCAAATAAATGATGATAATCCATATTTGAGGGTATCTAGAGTGAATAAATCATTATGAAATAAGTTATTATAAGTCTTAACACAAGTCAAAACACAAATCAGGTCTTTCAAATCCAATAATTTTGTGTAAACTCAAGAAGGGTGTTTCGGACGTTACACTATTTGATTGTTAACACATAGTTTGCAAATTTCAACTAATTTTCGATCATATGTGTAAGTTACGATTTCACAATGCACACTCCTGTAAAAAACACTATTTTGATAATTTCATTTAGATCTAAATATAAAAATATGAAGAAATATGATGCAAAAAATCTAATTTTCCGTAAAATATCTAAATTATCTGCAAAATTGACTTATAAAACATAAATATTGAAGCCACATTTTGTGGTGCAAGGCATTCCTGGCTGCTTTAGGTTATCCTTAATTGTAATTTATCAGAAAAAATCTCAATAAAAGTGACTCATAAAAATTATTCAGCCATTTTAACAGCACTTTCTGTTATGCTGTTAGCACGTTTCGGATGTTACATTAAACTGTTAACAGACATTTTCATACTTTAACTAATTCAAATGAGAGGCAAAGATAGATGTGAGAATAGCAAATTTTAATTTTTCAACCTCTCCTCTTGCTATTTACATTGCTGTGTGTTTGCAAATCATCATGTTTTCATTTGTACAGAGGTTGTTCCAGATTATGTCATATAACCAAAGATTGTATGGTCAATCTAAACTATTTGGTAGGTTACAAAAGCTCAAAATCACCCACTTAAGCAATACCCAGTGTACATGTACATGACACGGGTATGATACAGGTATATAAATTTGATAAAATCAAGCAAATTAAAATGTTTTTCTAAAAATTTATGGGAAATATGGATTTTCATTTGAAAATACCTTTTAAAAAGGGCACTCAGTACACGTATAAACTAATCTGTGTAGAAAGTGCATACAAAAGAAAAGGGCATTACCAGTAATACCTTATTTAATGATCCTAAACATATACATGAGGTATCTTCCTCAAATGTATGCATACATACAAAATGTATAAGCTATAGTGTAGGGATTTATTTTGAACTTCTGAAACTCCCCTTCATATCCATGATTCATCCCTTTCATATTAATAGGTCATCCCTCATTCACATTCATCCTTTTCATCCACCATCCTTTCATCTGTCTATCTCTCTCTCTCATTGGTTTCAATGTTCACCTGATGCAGTCAAGCTTATTTAGTATAATTTACATATACTATGAATATTCAATATATACCCTTTGTTTATGTTTGAATATTCAAAAATACTTTGTGATGTTGATTTATACTTGTATGAGACTATATGAATATTTATTGATTTATTCTACTTTGCATGGAATGCATGTGGAATGCTACATAGAATGCTGTAATGCTTTTACACATTAAAACCTGGTCAGTTTAGTAGTTATCAATCCTACAACATGTCTGCTGGGCTGCCTCTGTGTTAAGAGTGCTAGGAATTATCTGTTAGAACCGCAACCCTACACTAGTGTGAAATATAAATGGGCTGTCCGTTTTTTTTTTTTTTTCCTCTACGAAATGTCAAAGTTGGGGGTGCGGCGCTGCGGCCTTATCGCCGGCAAATACGGTACATGTTTATTTAAACCTACACTGTATATTGTTTGTCACCTGTAATATAGGCACAGCAAGAGTTAAGATCTATCAACCGACCAACCGACCAACCAATCAATCCATCCATTCATCAATCGGTCATCAATTAAATAAATAAATAAATACTTTATTTAAGAGCATTCAAACATATTGTCGTTTGAAATAGCCTCCTAATACAAATAGTGGTAAAGGATGATTGTTACCACAGTAGTATTATAACCTAAAACATACACAATTTTAAAATACATAAAAAAATGTCTCATTCTCGAGATGTACATACAGTAAGATTCACTTATTTCTTATTACCGTACTTACATGACTGGGGGTACTTTTTTATAGTTTTATTTTTTAAAAGATTTGTCAATGTTTTGCTTACATACATGTATGTGTTAGTGATATTAATGAATGACACACTATATAGTTGAAGGCAAAGAACATTAGCAAGCTGATTAAACATCTACATGTATATTGTAGAGTTTGTAGAAATTGATGATCTCATTGAAATGTTAACATCGTGTAACATCCGAAACAAACCATAGTATACATTTCACACTGTTGTTCATAACATGCAATAAAGAGTATGTTTCTAAGTAAATTTTCTAAGGATTTTTGATGACTACAATTGCTATTAGCTTCATATTTCACTCTGTTAGATCACATAAGCATTTTTAACTACCGGTACACGTTCTTGAAATGAATAATATACCTTACATAAATTGAGTGAAGACAAACTTGGTATACATGTATGTGCTAAACTAATTAAAACTGCACAATTTTTTTCCATAAATGTTACAGAAGTATTTTTCTGCAAACAATTAATGTAACTGAGGTCAATAATACCTAAAGAAAAGCAATTAACTTGAATAAAGTTATAATGTTAACAGTGTGTAACGTCCGGAACATCAGTGGTGTGCCATATGAAAATTATCAGGCAATGCACTGGTTCCCATTTTTTTTGCATGTATTTACCTTATATCATCAGTTGTTATAATAAAATAAGTTTGACCTAAGAAAAAAGCATTTTACATATTGAAATAAAAACTTTTTATTGTCACAACCCTAATTTAGAGCTATTTTTCACTTTCAAGGGATACAAAATCTGTATTTTTCAAGATAGAAACTCAACAATTTGCATGAATAATCTCTGAAACATATTCTTAAAGACCCAACATATTTAAAGGTGTAGTGAATAGCAAATGATTTTTATATCACAGTTATTAGATATGCTATAGTTCACAATAAAATTGTAAAAACTCAAAGTATTCATATCTGGTGAATAAATAAGGAGATAGATTAAGGTCCAGAATTTGCATTTCTCAAAAATATGATTAGTCCTGATCCTAAAAATACAAGTTTGAAGTGAGTAAACATAATTTCATTTTGGACCCATTTGTGGACACATTTGGTATAAGTTAAAAAAACCAGTGCCACAGTACATTTCTGAGAAGATAGAAATTTCTATCGATGAAAATTTGATAAAAATCAATTTTGAACCCCAGTCAAATATAACTGTGACCCTTCCCCTAGACAATACCTAACTCTGTAACCATAAACCCAGATCTAACTTAAAGGAGTAGTCCAGGACAGCGGAATGAAATTAGAATCATTAGAGAGGTGAAAATCCAAGATTCCCAAATATAGCTTTTGAAAAATCTGTAAAAACCAGTGTACACGTATATAAGGATGAACAATTTGGTGGAGTAGGCGGATACATAAGGTGAAAGAGAAAGACCTGAACGGTTACCATATTGATTAACATCTATGTTTTGTAATATCTGTTAACAACCATTTGCAAATTAATGGTTCAGCTATTTATTGCAAAATAACTAGTAAGTGCAATCGGTCTTAAGCTCTGTAATGTAACAGGTTGACATTTAGGGATGGGAATTATTTCAGATTGTTGCTACTGATATGGTACATTCGATTATTTAAAAGAGGTCAGTAAGTGGTAAATTTAATTCAAAGGCAAATTCTCTAAGAAATACCCTACAGTACCAGCTTTAAGCTGGTTTTAAGTTACGCAGTTATGAGTTTTACACTTGTGACGGTTGAACAACAGGACAGTTAAATTGGGCTGGCAAGAAAGCAGGTAATTTGTTCCTATTGAGTTGTGGGAGGTCTGCTGCTACTGCAGCAAAGTGATCGTTGATATGATCTGCGATCTCCGTTAACCAGGCCTGTCTTTAAAATGCTCAGGTGTGTTACTATCAAGTCCTGGTATACTAACAGGAGAAAATTTCGTCACACTGTTTGTTAAAACTCCAGTTGCCTTGTTCCAAGCTGCTGGGTTATCATTTTTAAGTTACGAACCCTTTCATTGTAATATGAACTCTGTAACCAAGGAGTTTCCTTGCTGTAACTGACTAATTGTCTTTTAAACGAATTTCTTAAATAACGCCATAATGGTTTCATCTTGTGATCAAAAGCCCACTGCCTCTGATTGATAAGATCTTTCATGCACTTTTGCATTTATCCAAGGTTTATCTCTACAATGTCAGTGGCGGATCCAGAGGGGGGGGGGGCGCAACAGGCGAGCGCCCCCATTTTTTTGGAAACCACTCATTGAACGTACATGTTAATATCATAAAATTTTCGGCGGCGCTCCCCTATTTTTCAAATTTTCGGGCTGCGCCCCCCTCTTTTCAAATCCTGGATCCGCCGCTGAATGTAACTGAACTTCTTGAATACTAGGAACATACATATCCAAGTGGAGTTGAATTGTATCTAGAAACTTTAGAAGATTAACAGATGGGTCATTGTTATCATTAATTTCTTTCCAAGTAAAATGAGTTATCCAATTACCAAACACTCGTTTACCACTGTCCGATAATGGACAAACTATTTTTTTTTCTTGATTTGGTTTTGCAGATGAGTTTTACGTTTTGGTATCCAAAGAACACAATAATGGTCTCACATTCCTAGTGGTGAAGCATTAGTAATAAAGATCAGATCAAGAATGTTTTTGTTTTTTAAAATCAATTTATTGATAAAAACATAAATTTTGACAAATTATATAGTCATCCAATTTTACATGAAACAAATTATGTTTTCTTGTGAACTTAAGTATTGAATATACACAACGCTTTAGTTTTACAACGATTAAAAATCTTTTCTTTTTTTTAAGACACTGAAAATAGATAGTTCGTGAAAAATTAGTTTACGATTTTCTGCTTGAATAGATTGCATAAGAGATGAGAAAATTGAGACTTCTAAACATTTTTTCCCCCTAAATTATAACATTCAACTAAGATAGAATTATTGAAAAAAAAAATTACTTTGTAGATTATCTGTACAATGTCACTAAATCTTAACCAAAATAGTTTTGTTTGTTTACAATTTACAAATAAATTAATACTGTCGTGTATTTCTCCGTCAAAAGAGCGTAATGGATAATTCCTTTTTTAAATTTTTTTTTTAATTTTTTTTTATTGAATCGATCAAATCATGATATATACAACAATTATGAATGATTGGACGACAATTACAAAAAGAATCAAACTATAAACGTTAAGGAAAAAAGAGAGAGAAAAAAAACAAACAGCAAACAAATCATGTGCTAAACATTTGCAATAACTGCAGCTAACTCACTCTGGCAGGAAAGTTATTTTCTTTTACTTATCTTTACAAATCAAATTATGTGTTTAACTTTCATATCGTGGAAAATGAGCTTTCAAAACTCTGAATCGGCATGCACGTCGCCTGCGAAGTAATCTCCAAAATTCTATGTTAATTTTTCCGGAATTTTTTTTTGATTAACTATAATTTATGCATGAAATTAGACTTTTTGTTCTAAATCACTCAATAAAGCTCGAAATATGCAAATTTTTGGTCTAAATACTCTTTCTAAATGCTCTTCGAGCAGCCGATCGGGGAAAATACGGAAGGTACTTTTTTCCGGCCCCCCTATTGGAAAATGCTGGATCCGCCCCTGTAACAGTGACCGCTCCTTTTTTCACTCGAAAAAGGGGTATTCTCTCGTCTAACTAGGCCTACTTGATAGAGTTGAATTTAACTCCTTTTTGAGTGCTTTTCCACTCGTTTGCATTTAGAGACTAAGAGGGGAACCATCATCACATAATGTCAATAATTATAAAGACATGGATAAAAAAAAATATGAACGAATTCCCAGTTAGGCCTATAACATTCGAGCGCAAAGGGCGAGCTTAAATTGTCTCACCTGATAATAAAGCAAGCAATTGGCTTGTAGATTTCAAAGAATTCCTGTCTAACCTATATGTTTATAATCATGATGGCAGAATGAGCTAAATCAATAAATTACAATCTCATTCATTGTTACCGGATCCCTTTAAGCCCATTGCCTCTTATTACTTTTTAAAATTCCTTCTAAAACTGATGATAACCACCCTCAACAAAACAAAACAAAAATCAATTCGAGCGCGAAGCTTTTGCCCGCAGTTTTAATTAGGCCCCATTAGGGGGGGGGGGGGTAACTGCCGCCAATGCACATCAGGATCGAGGGGAATTAACCCTTCAGAGAAATTTGGCTTTAATGAATGGAGCAAAAACCAGAGAAACATATCGGTAAAAGTTTCAGAATAATCAGGCAATCAATAAGAGAGATATGAATTTGTAAAATTTGAGATCACTCATGATATGGAGATCCTCCAATTAGCAATGCGACCATGATGTGTGAGGTAATACGGGGAGAACTTTCCTATTGCTATTGTACACATTGACTAAAATCATCTCTTTTCTCAATTCTAAAGGTAGAAAAGAGAATCTTTTTATGGGATGACATGTAAATATATTAAACACATATCATGGACAAAAAGTCTCTTCTATTTTTAGAATGGGAATAAAGTGACATTTTGAATAGTGTTTGTACACACGATATGGCGGAGTTCTCCCTGTATGACATCAAATACAGTGACCGCGTTGCCAATAGATTTCCCATGTCATCTAGGATCTCAACTTTCAAATACTCATAACTTCCTTATTATTTATCCGATTTTTACCAAATCTTTCACTGATGTGCTTATTTCATTTTTCTGCATCCAGAGTAAGCCAACTGTCTATATAGGGTTAATTCTCCTTTAAGTACATATTTTTCAGGGACTTGATTTCCTGGTTAAATTCTAGGTCATAGTTATGTTTATGTTAATCTATACAAAACATATCTAGGCCTACATTGTATTATGCTATTTTTTTTTTTTTTTTGGTAAACACTTTGTACATTATAATATGCTTGATTATGTTTACAATGAAAAAAAAAAGAATAAATGAATAAGATGCAAAGTATTTTGTCATGCTCGAAAATACTACTTTGTTATACAACTCTTAGAAAAAGTCGACTTCTTGCTGTGTGAGGGGGATATGCCCCACCCACAAATTCACCCCTCACTTTACTTAGAACAAAATGATAGATGCCATATTCATTATAAGACCCCTGTTACATTTATTTCAAAACCAGTCTTGGGCCGGTCCGAGACACGTTTGAAAATTGATGACGCTCTAAACGCTCTAATCCTAGCTAATCCTACACTCTAAAAAATGAAGGGTAAAAATGACCCCATTCTGGGTCCATTGGGGCCATACGCCATTCCAGGTCAATTGGGGCCGTACCAGATGTATGGCGATAATTGACCCGGAATGACGTATGGCCCCAATATACCCAGAATGGGGTCATTTTGGCCCTTCATTATTTCGAGTGTACCCAAGACCGCGTCTACTACCGGGCAGGCCTCGGACAGACGTTTGAAAATAATATGTACCCTCCAATCCCCGCTAATCCTACCCGAGACCGCTTCACATCGCGAGGTAGTCTCGACAGGTCCGAGACAGGTTTGCTGCTGATGTAAACGGTAACCTGTCTCGGACTTGTCCGAGACACCTTTCCGTGTGCTCGCGATGTACGATGGTATATTGCGCATACGGCAATTTTCTTAGATATAATTATACTAACATGTATTATGTTTAATGTGTGATTCTCAAATAAAAGAGGGGAGCGCGCCTCTTGCGACCCCTTCTGGCTCATGTTCTGAATCCGCCACTGAGTGTACACGCGTGCATGCATGAGCGCGCGCGCATTTTTTTTTAGATGTTTAGGCCTATATACGACGCCCTTTGAAAAAAGGTTTGAAAAAAAAGATGTAATAGGGGTCTTAGTCTCGGACCTGTCTAGAACCATTCCGACAGGTTTAAATAGAATTGTAATAGGAGTATGGTGCTTATTTGATATTAAAAAAAAAAAACCCGATGGGGTCTCGAGAACTAACCTGGCACAGAGCCGATTCAGAATAGGTAGAATCCATTCCGAATGAATCATCTCAGCAAAACACCTTACAGTAATGTTACAAGGAAAGAGGTGGACTCGGAGTAGTCGACTTGTAATTGCCAAATGCTACATTTATCAGGCTATGTGGAGACGGCAGTCCATGTACAAGAATATTGTATTATTGTTGTCGTTTTTGTTTTCATCGAGAGCGAAGAGTAATTACTAGGCAACCATTCCGCGCGCAGTCAATTTCTAGCCACAAAGTATGTCGGCATTGTTTGAAGTACGTTTCTATAGGGTGAATACGGAAGCGTTAAAGTGCCATTCGATTTGTCGACTTGCCGAGATATTTTATTTCACGGTAAAGTCGACTTAATGACCATATCATGTCGACATGTCGAGTTATTAAACTTGCCATGTTGACTTCTTAACTTTTATAAGTCGACATGGCGGAATAGATTATCTTGTCAAGTTGACTTTAATAACAAAAACATTGTGTCGTCCTGGTGACATGAATTATCTTGCTGCGTCGACTTAACAAAAAAATTATGTCGTCATAGCGCCATAAATTATCTTACCAAGTTGACCTAACAAAAAAGTAGACCTATGTCGTCATGGCGAAATATTTTTGGACGGATAATTACTTACAGACATAATACACCGCTGCATAATATCGCAAAATTTGATCTACAATTATTCTGTTCTCTATTTAATTCTTTTAATAATGAACTCATTTAAGATTATCGATCGGGGTCATCCAGATAGAGGGCCGATAGACCATTAATAGGCCATTAAATATTATTTATCATTATGAAACAAAAATCATGAATTGGCAACGTATATGCTCACAACATAGCCACTAACAAATTTCTGCATATAAAATTTAAAAGGTCCGACACTGAATTATGCAGTCGTGTTTGCAATCAATTAAATGATGCTCTATTCAACATTTTATGGTTGAATGTACAAATGTGAATCGTGTTTGGAAATGTTTGGGATAAATTTTGATCTTTAATTAAAGACACGGGTGCAACTCTTACCCTTCCAAAGACTTTTTGGGTGTAACAAAAACCAAAGAAATAAATAATTAAAGCCTATTAGTCACATATCACTCCGGGGCCCTTAGGTGCGTAAAAAAAAACAGTCGTTTTGGCCATTTTCTTACGGTGCGTTCGTATAAAAATGGCCAAAGCGACTGTCAGGACATAGTACTGTCTGTGACTCAGATGTTTTGCTTCAATGACCTTACCCCGTTGTTTTTGGTTTTACTTATTTTCATTTTTTTTTCTTTCAAACCAAGTTCACAGCCCCCTTTGTGCATATGTCATAGGGCCTATGTGTTTATAACCTTGTTTGTAAATGTGTTCTTCATTGTTCCAATAAAAATATAAATATGTATAAAAAAAGAAGAACAAAACAACAAACAAACATAAACATAGATGATCCAGCGTCTAGGGAGAGAATAATGGTGAGTGGCGAGTATTATCCCATCTCCATCATTTTATGATGAAAGAAAAAGTCCCAACATAATTATGCAGATGATGTTTTCCCTTCGTATTAATCATACCTGGGGCCGATTTCACTAAGGCTTTGGTCACAGCAGAGAGCGGCGACCGACCGATTTGCAGCCCGCTCGGACGCCGCTGGAATTTAGGGATCGCCCGGCAATTTCCGGGGAATCGAGCGGGTAGTAAATCCCCGGCGGTGCCCAAGCGATGCCCCGGCGATACCCGGCGATGCCCTGACGATTTTCCGTCGGTGTCCGGTCGATTTTAGGTTAACCGATGGTTAGCGATAATTGTTTTCATTATTATGGCTTTAATTTACCTTTCTCTAATACAATTGGCTCATTTTCTTCATTTTGTATAAAGAATATTCCTTTCAGAAAAGTACCCTTCTAATCCTTAATTTTATGTTATAAATATTTGAAATTGAGATCGGTTTTCTGTCTGATGATTAAAGGTGGGGGGGGGGGGGGGCTCTTTCAATATAAAAAGTCAAAATGACTTGGCGTTGTGCCACCAACCATTTTACAAAGATTTGCATGGTTTGAAAATTCTTTTATGTCTCACCAATTTTTATTATTCTGAATACATTTCTGGCATACTACACTTCTTCTTCCATTCTTCCCACTTTACCTCTCTTACATTTTGAATTTAACACACTTTCTCTCTCTTAGTTTTTAAATTTAACATTTACACCACTTTTGCTGTATAATTTTTCTTGCACATACATGTATATTTATTTTACTATTGTTATCTCTCTCTCTCTCTCTCTCTCAATTTCTTTCCTTTTTTACATTTTGCTTATTTGAAACTTTACACCTCTTTATCTCTTTCTCAGCATATTTTTTTTATGACACAGATACTATAATCAGTGATAATACATCTTCCAGATTTATGAGAATTGCAAAATAATGTTATTTTATTTAGATGATGCTGTTTGCTGGACAACAATAATTATTTACATGCTTATAACCACTTGCCAACTAGGTGGACAAAACAAAAAGGGGGCGCCAACAACAGGCAAAAATGCTCATTTTTACTTACTTTTTTCTTCAAATTTTCAGTTTAAAACTGCCCTTTTAGTACATAAATTTCCAATGGGACTTTTTAAAGAAGTTTAAAAAGTCAATATAAAAAGGGTTTTTTTAGGTAAGAAAAGGGGCACTTTTAGGATTCTTTTTAAAAAAATAGGGCACTGTGCCCCCCGGCTCCGCAGCCCCTGGCTTATTAACAAATTTTCAGTTGAAGTAGGTTGGTACCATCATCCTAAACTTGATGGGCCCCAAGCATGTGACCTCCTGGATCTGCCACTGAATAGATCAATACTAATAGTAATACAGATATTAACACGCTGGGCCATCGAGATGAGTTAACCACAAACATGAAAAGTATGGAATCACTACCAAACTTTTCAAACAAGGAGGCTTTTTTTTTTGGGGGGGGGGGGTTAACCTCAACAAGTGGAAACGGGGCATTGATAGCTATGTATCAATACAAACAAAAAAAGCACCAGTTTTTTAGTCAAACAAGATTTGTTATTCTCAATCTGCATCCAAGAGTTAATCAATATGATGGATTGAGCTGTCTGTGGATTTTGTGAAAATCCAGTGATCCATAGCTGTGATGACAAAACGGTTCCTGATCTTGTCCACCGTCCTCGTATTTTGGGTAATTGTCTTTAGCTTGTCGATGGTAGGAGTTGCATCTTAAGTATTGGAGCTTGCTGCTTGCTTCTCCATCTTTCTCTTTCTCCTTCCATCTTGGATTTCATGTTGCTGTGATTGAAAGAAAAACAAATTATTTTAATTGTTTTTACCTCAACTCTCCGGTTTTGAATTATGTCCAAATTAAAAAGAGTGGGGCTAGTAAAACTTGACCACTGGTCCCACTTTTACTATCATGGGATGAAAGACTAGGTGTCCTCCCACAATTCCACTAAGGGATTCCCAGGAGCAATCTGTCGTTTTCGGGCAAGTACGCCATCAAATATTCACTATTTATACCTCCCGTTTTGAATTACGTCCAAATTTAAAAGAGTGGGGCTAGTAAAACTTGACCACTGGTCCCACTTTTACTGTCATGGGATGAAAGACTAGGTGTCCTCCCACAATTCCACTAAGGGATTCCCAGGAGCAATCTGTCGTTCTCGGGCAAGTACGTCATCAAATATTCACTATTTATACCTCCCGTTTTGAATTACGTCCAAATTTAAAAGAGTGGGGCTAGTAAAACTTGACCACCGGTCCCACTTTAACTGTCATGGGATGAAAGACTAGGTGTCCTCCCACAATTCCACTAAGGGATTCCCAGGAGCAATCTGTCGTTCTCTGGCAAGTACGTCATCAAATATTCACTATTTATACCTCCCGTTTTGAATTACGTCCAAATTTAAAAGAGTGGGGCTAGTAAAACTTGACCACCGGTCCCACTTTTACTGTCATGGGATGAAAGACTAGGTGTCCTCCCACAATTCCACTAAGGGATTCCCAGGAGCAATCTGTCGTTCTCGGGCAAGTACGTCATCAAATATTCACTATTTATACCTCCCGTTTTGAATTACGTCCAAATTCAAAAGAGTGGGGCTAGTAAAACTTGACCACCGGTCCCACTTTTACTGTCATGGGATGAAAGACTAGGTGTCCTCCCACAATTCCACTAAGGGATTCCCAGGAGCAATCTGTCGTTCTCGGGCAAGTACGTCATCAAATATTCACTATTTATACCTCCCGTTTTGAATTACGTCCAAATTTAAAAGAGTGGGGCTAGTAAAACTTGACCACCGGTCTCACTTTTACTGTCATGGGATGAAAGACTAGGTGTCCTCCCACAATTCCACTAAGGGATTCCCAGGAGCAATCTGTCGTTCTCGGGCAAGTACGTCATCAAATATTCACTTTTTATACCTCCCGTTTTGAATTACGTCCAAATTTAAAAGAGTGGGGCTAGTAAAACATGACCACCGGTCTCACTTTTACTGTCATGGGATGAAAGACTAGGTGTCCTCCCACAATTCCACTAAGTGATTCCCAGGAGCAATCTGTCGTTCTCGGGCAAGTACGTCATCAAATATTCACTATTTATACCTCCCGTTTTGAATTACGTCCAAATTTAAAAGAGTGGGGCTAGTAAAACTTGACGATTCACCCCTGAAAATCCTGGGCCGATTCGCGAAGCCGTGGAAGCTAGAGAGTCCAATTTCTACGGGAGCCCCGCGTTATACTGTATCCGATATAGCTAATCTTGCAAATGTTGGCTAGATTATTGGGCTGGCTTGTTGTGGGCTCGCGTATTGTTGGCCAACTTGACACAGGCATGGCACCTGGTTCGAAAACTGCCCAGGGAGTGGAGCATGTTGAGATCAGCAATTGAATACAATGACCAGGGTATCAATACTGACAATGTAAATTACATGTGTACTTTTAGTATTCAGCACTATACAAATGAGACTATTACAGGTGTATTATTAAGAGTTATACAAATGAGACTTTTATTATTATAAAGGGTTTTTTATCTTGAGAAAATCTTAATTTATAGCCTTCTCAGAACATATAGGAGAAAACAGGGAATAAAGGCCATATATCAACTTCTCAATGCAATAATGGATTTTCTCAAAAATTTCCTCTTACTAGCCTTCTATATTAAAACAATGCTTTATACTGTATTTCTTGGGTTTGGGGCTAGGAGTCTTTTGGAAAGGATATTTTTATAGCAGATTTCTGGAAAATGCCCTGATTAGTGTTGCTATTACGTGTGTAAGACTATGTTCATGTATATATTTTCATTGTCATGAATGTAGATTTTCAGCGTCATGAAAACGGTCATGAATCCATGTAGCAAAATTTGTTGTACTGTGAATTTATCACAAAGCTTCATGCTTGACATAGGATATCCCCCAATTTTTTGTGTACATGTGCTTAATACAAATAATCAATTTCAATTATTTTATTTTTGGGAAGAAGGGATATATCTTTTCTCGGATATGATGTTTATTCCCTAGGCAACCATTTTTAGGATAGTATTTATTATTGTGTGTACAAAATGTGTTCACTATGGAAAATATATTTCTAGATTGAATGTAATATTGATATTGATATTTCTCTTTTGTAATTTTTATCAGATTTCTAAACGATTTTCTCATACCGGTACTCTTTATTTCTCTGATCTCATTTAACTAAACTTGGGAGGACTCCTATTCCCAATTGTTCTCCGTTTCAGAGTCAGTACACTTTTACATAAAATGTTTTTATTCCTTCATTTGTTATGAAAGAACCAGAGTATTATCTTGTGTTAATATTACAACATAAGTATTTGACTTGGATGATGTATAAATTATACAATTTGTTTATTATCTTGAATATGTTGTAATTAGTTTGTAATTTTGGAAAGAGACGATGAAAATAAATAAATAAATCAATACAATCAAAATAAATCAATTATTTGTAGAATAAAATTTTCAGGATCTTGCCATCATCCTTCTTGTCAGAGGAAAGTCAAATCAGCTCTGAATCCTAGTGATATCTTAACAATCATATGATTATGCAACACTCTACAATTTGAAGCTGATTTTGGGTTTATAGTGGTGGATCTAGGGGCCCACCCCCCCCCCCCCCCCATTGGCAATGCGAAAAGAAACAAATGAGAGAAGGAAAAAAAGAGGGGGAAAAAGAAATGAGAAGAGAAAAAAAGGAGAAAAGAAAGAGAGAGAGAGAAAAAGAAGAGAGAAGCCGGGTGAGAATGGGAGAAAGACAAGGAAATGGCATCAAGTCAGAACGAGTCGGGAAAGACTGGTGGGGGGGGGGTATGCGTGTGTGAAATGCGCACACATGGAGGGGGAGGGGAAGAGGAGAGCAGCAAATTTTTTGTTTAAATGATAAGCCGTAATGCTTGAAACAGTAAGTGTAAAAATTTCCTGCCCCTCCAAAGATCGATACGAGAATGGTAATCAGGACATTTTAGGGTTGTAGAACCAGGCCTGATAATTCCCATTTTTTTTTAAATATCTTGTTTTTCTTCCCGATTTTACCCCTATTTTCCTTGTTTCCTGATTTTCTTACTCAAAAGAGGGGAATGTTGTAAGATGCCAAGCCTGATAATTCCCATTTTTTTTTAAATATCTTGTTTTTCTTCCCGATTTTACCCCTATTTTCCTTGTTTCCTGATTTTCTTACTCAAAAGAGGGGAATGTTGTAAGATGCCATAGGGACTTTCTTTGTGTTAGTGATATGCGCTATACAAATAACGTCATATTATTATTGTTATTTTTTTTTTTTACTCACCCCTGAGAACTCCCCTGGCAGGGGTTCAGGGGTTTTACCTTTTAACTGTAGGACAAAACCACACTATCAAATAAGTAGGTTATATAATTAATACCAACAATTTAAAAGAGATAATCAACACAAAATAGACTTGAAAAAAGTCCTGACTTCCCCTTTCGTACCATATGCTCTACTGTTTCACACAAATCGATAGAGTCCATGTGCATATCCTTGACGGGCTTCATTTTCCATGTTATATTGATTTTCTTTTGATTTCCTTTTGATTTCACTTGTAATAATATTTATAATAATATTTAGCTTTTGTACAGCGCTTATCACAAATGTCTCTAAGCGCTTTATAAATATATTATTAACTCGGTCATTGGATTCAGTGCTTGCCTGCACACACTGTGTGCACAATCTCCATTCCCTGGGGAGCATTCCAGCTAGGTGTTACTTGACGCTCAAAAACTGTTTGACCAACAATGACGGTCGCATCATACCGGATACCCATTTAACACCTGGGTGGAGAGTAGCAAGTGCAGTTTATCTTGCCAAAGCTTATTTGATTTGATTTGATTTGATTTATTGGTTTCTGCATCTTTTTTCTTTTTTTCATCATACATTTTCATGAACATAATATGGTTTGATACAATATTTTAAGTGTATATAATTTCATACAGATAATATACAAAATTAAACTAATATATTGAACACATAATTAACATACATTAGATGCAGGAGGGCTACAAAAATACGCAAAGTAGCTTGACGTGCCCGCAGCCCTCAACTTAGATACAACAATAAAAATAAAAATAAAAAAGAGTGACTTGCAGAGAAGAAAAGGAAAGGGGAGAGAAGGAGCGTTGGTAATAATACAATATCATACATCTGCTGATTGAATGCAGGTTCATTCATGAATGGCTAAACGATGCTAGGTCATGGACGATTACACATCATTGTTGAATATACAGTCAATGTAAGCACGAACATGAATACGTGTCGGGATTCGAACCCTCGACTTTCGCATCTCCAGTCAACGCCTTAAACCACTCGACCACGACACTCCCACAGTTTATACCAAAGCACTTTATCTGAATGACATCCCAGTATTGAAGAACGTACCAAGAAATACCGGTAGTACTTTTCTTAATAAATTCCTTTAAAAAAAATACATTTTACCTAAAAAAAAGATCACTCTTCATTTCAGTGAAGTTCTTCTGCTCAAGAAATCAGTGTAAAATTACACTGCAGCCAAAATAATAAATTATAGCTACATTGATGCCATCCATTCTGTGTGCCTGGTCTTGGTCTTGTACCTGCCTGTTCTTGGTGACGGTCCTTTGGTCTTGAAATCGATTTACGTGGTCTTGGTCTTTGTTTTGAGATGCCTGGTCTTGCATGAATACAATACTGATATTACAAACTTATTATTATGATGTCCAGTCTGAAAGAATAAGAATTTCATTTCATTGTATGAGTGAAGAGTAAAGGTCCCATAAATGACTGAAAATATTGATATTATAGATCTTAGTAGTTATTACATTTACCTGTGCTACAATGTTTGCTTATAAAACTAAACGTTAAGCTGTTTGACTTTGCCTTTTATATATAAATATCATCTTCATTATGCTTTATCGATAAAGTAAATAGTTGGATGATAAGAATACTGTATATTTTCCTCCCCAGATATAGAGTTGGACAATGCACAGGACAAGCTACATCCACATATTACAGCATGCACTGGAGAGAAGTCCCATCTGTGTTTACATTGCAGTAAGACATTTACTGATGAGAATACTCTTATGCTACATCAGAAAACACACCAGGGCGAGTATGAGCTTACTCACCACCTTAGAACACATACTGGAGAGAAACCTTTCAATTGTTCCCAGTTTGATGAGGGTGTTTCTCAAAGAAGTACCCTTATTAGCCTTTTAAGAGCACACATTTTAGAAAAGCCTCAACGATGTTCCCATTGTGATAAGACATTTTCTCAAAAGAATAGCCACATTAGAACACCTACAGGAGAGAAACCCTTTAAGTGTTCCCTGTGTTATAGGGGTCTTTCTCAAAAAAGCAGCTTTATTAGTAATTTAAGAACAAACAGTGGAGAAAAGCCACACCGATGTCCCTATTGTGATAAAGAATTTTCTCAAAAGGCCAAGCTTACTAGCCACCTTAGAACACATACAGGAGAGAAACCCTTTAAATGTTCCCAGTGTGATAAGGGTTTTTCTCAAAAAAGTACCCTTGTTAATCATTCAAGAACACACAGTGGAGAAAAGCCTCATCAGTGTCCCCATTGTGATAAAGAATTTTCTCGAAAGTATGTGCTTACTAACCACCTTAGAACGCATACAGGAGAGAAACCCTTTAAGTGTTCCCAGTGTGATAAGGGTTTTTCTCAAAAAAGTACCCTTATTATTCATTTAATAACACACAGTGGAGAAAAGCCTCATCGGTGTCCCAATTGTAATAAAGGATTTTCTCAAAAGGCCAAGCTTACTAGCCACCTTAGAACACACACAGGAGAGAAACCCTTTATGTGTTCTCAGTGTGGTAAGTCTTTTTCTAAAAGAAGTACCCTTATAAGTCATTCAAGAACGCACAGTGGAGAAAAGCCTCATCGATGTTCCCATTGTGATAAGAGATTTTCTTGCCAAAGTAATCTTACCTGTCATGTAAGGACACATGCAGGAGAGAAACCCTTTATGTGTTCCCAGTGTGATAAGGGTTTTTCTCAAAAGTCCAAGCTATATATCCACCTTAGAACACATACAGGAGAGAAACCATTTAGGTGTTCCCTGTGTGGTAAGGGTTTTTCTCAAAAAAATCATCTTACTATCCACCTTAGAATACATACAGGAGAGAAACCCTTTAAGTGTTCCCAGTGTGATAAGGGTTTTTCTCAAAAGCATCATCTTACTAGCCACCTTAGAACACATACAGAAGAGAAATCATGTAGGTGTTCTCTGTGTGATAAGGGTTTTTCTCAAAAGTCAAAGCTTACTATCCACCTTAAAACACATACAGGAGAGAAACCCTTTAGGTGTTCCCAGTGTGATAAGGGTTTTTCTCAAAAGTCCAAGCTTACTATCCACCTTAGAACACATACAGAAGAGAAACACTTTAGGTGTTCCATGTGTGATAAGGGTTTCTCTCAAAAGAATCATCTTACTAGCCACCTTAGAATACATACAGGAGAGAAACCCTTTAAGTGTTCCCAGTGTGATAAGGGTTTTTATCACAGAAGTACCCTTGTTAGTCATTTAAGAATACACAGTGGGGAAGAGCGAGCCTCATCGATGTCCGTATTGTGATAAAGGATTTTCTCAAACGACCAAGCTTACTACTAGGTATAGCACACCAAACATAAGTACAACAAACACATGTTATTTGATGATTGCAAATGATCAAGCTTTATAAAAGCTTCAAAAAACAAAAAACAGAATTGAAATAGGTCAATGCGTTGTGATTTTATACAATTTTTTTATATTGCAAAATTACCGAAAAACCTGCCAGAAATGGTCAAATTGGCAAAAATGGCAAAATTCGACAAAGTTGACAACTTAATTCATCACTTTTTCGAACACAAATAATAAATTAAATTATCAGACACTAAAATATCATATTTGTGGTAAAAAATACAAAAAAGAAAATTCATATATCTATTACCGTTTTGAAAACAGAAGCAAACAAAATAAGTCATTTTTGCCATTTTTGCGAGTCCGTCTAATTAATATGCGCATATGTAATCAAATCAAAACCGAACATGATTCATCACAGGCAGTGTGATCACCCTATTACTACCACCTTCGAACACATACAGAATTAGAGAAACCAATTAATTGCAATGACGACCTTCGTCATTGCCTTGTTTTCGTTCACATTCTGCCCCATTAATTGCAATGACGACCTTCGTCATTGCCTTGTTTTCGTTCACATTCTTCTTATTAATTGCAATGACGAACCTTCGTCATTGCCTTGTTTTCGTTCACATTCTTCTTATTAATATTCTTACTTCTTCCTCCTCCTCCTCTTCTTCTTGTCGTCCGGAATTCCATTCGCTTTGCACGTAGTGTTTGTTATTCCTAGTTAGGTGCTTTCCTCATGTCCTTTTCATTTCAAATTTCATAAGCATTGTCTCTAGCATCTCATCAAGGTCACCTACTTTTTCGATTTTCGAGATCACTCATGCATAACCGTCCAGGCGCCATTTTGTCCGTTTCTAGTCCATTTTAAGGCCTTTCTTTCTTCCTTCCTATCTCCACTATCCTGGATCCGACAAACTTCTAACAAATTCCTCTAAATAGTCTAAGAGATGTTCTTTTATCTGCGACGTATAACCTGACCTTCAAAATGCCATTTTCGTACTCAAAATTCAAATCTGAAACCGACTCAGTCAAAAATCTCTCAAATTCTTGAAAAATTGACCCCTAAAAATCTAAAAGTGCCATAACTTTCTCATATAAATTCCGTTTTGTATTTAAATCTCACAGTTTCCTTATCTTATAATTGCATATAGCCATGCAAAATTTCACGCTCCAATGGCTATGCACAACACAAATAGCGCCCTCTAAAGTTCTGGGATTTGGCTTTCTTTCTGTGGCCGTATTTCCATTATGGCTTGGCAAACCCGTACCGTTTTTTGGATTTAGAAACTTGAAGATATGCCCTTTCCAGCCATATACAAAATTATATACCCGAACACCTACCAAATTCGATAAAAATGCCCTCCAAATTCGCCATTTTCAAGAAAATTCCAAAATAATTTCAACTTGCTCTAAAATGGCGATGTTTATACCTACATCAATGAAACTTGGCAGACACATGTATCCATATACATGTACGTGACAACTGTGCGCCAAGTTTCGTAAAATTCGAATATGTCAGCGGAAAGTTATCGCCAAAAATGATGAATTTACTATGCATTACGTAATAGCGCGTTTAATGCATGCAATACATTGCGCGCAGATAACATTGGTGTCAGACCGCAATGAAGTGCACTTTCGATTGATACCAAGTATGGTATATGTTCACACAGAAAATTGTGAGTAACTCGCATTTGAACAAGGGTCACTACATAAATTCCGCTGAGTTTCCGCCCGAATCTAACACGTATCGGCTATGACGTCATTTTTTCAGAATGCTTTGCGCCCCTAAAACGTCCTTTTTTTTCCTTGAAAAATTTGCAGTGACATGCCGAGTTCCAATACGCAGGGCACCTCGTGGCCGGATTTTTGAAATTGGTGAAGGGGGCCATTTAAGACGCCATTTTGTCCTATAAATCTATTTTACATCACGTGTTTCGATAGGATTATCGTAGAAAAAAAAGAGAGTAGTTTACAATAACAACCATGAAATTTTCTTTCCAATGATACCAAATACGGCCCATAAAGAGACATAAAGAGAGAGAGAATTTTTTTAAAACTCCGGTCATAATACAGATCCTGTACGTTTTCTGCCCATGCATTACACACGCATTGTCTATGGGGCATATCGGGTTCACGCTTTTGGCCCCCAGAACGATCTTGATTGCAAAGACGAACATGCACCAAATGCCATTGGTTTTTGCACGCAGTGCTTGCAAGCCCTTTCTATGTTCTTTCCCCTATCCCAATTTCTTTCAAACTTCGTATGACCCCTGTTACACATACGTCTGAAAGTGGACTGAGGCTAGCCACCTTGGAACACATACAGGGGATAAACCCTTATGTGTTCCATTTGTGATTAGGGATTTTCTCAAAAGAATGAGCTTACTCGCCACCTAAGAACACAATGGATCTTGCAATCCTTCTTGTAGGAGGAAAGTCAAATCAGATCTGAATTCTAGTGTCCCAACAATCATGCGACACTCTACAATTTGAAGCTGATTTTGCATTTACTGATCTAACTAGATTAACAGTGCACCAACTATCATTTTTTTAGCATTCATAGCAATATTCAAGACCTAAATCAAGAAGATTATTATCGCTTAAATTTCCATTTATGATGTAAGTGTGATTTATTGGAAAATCGGATCATGTTGGAATCGTTCATTCATACGTGAGCCGTTGACTGTTGTCCAGGAATGCCAGATTCTGAACAAAGCTTGTGTGAATGTCATGATGTCAATGGATTTCTAGGAAAATGCTCATATTTATACTTTTTTCAATCAAATTCATGTTAGTTGTGTATCTTTTCATGTGTATTTCTCATGTCCAAGTATTGAAGTATTTTGACTGTATTGACCATTCAATTTTACTAAACAAACTGAAATATTATGGAATAAGAGGAAATGCAATACAGTGGTTTGAAAGGTTTGAAAGCATTCATAATTTTAATTCAGAATATAAAAGTATTTTAGTAGGTGTACCTTAGGGATCTAATCTCGGCCCCCTCTTATTTTTACTATATATTAATGATCTGCAATATGTTAGCAATATTTTATCAGTAATTTTATTTGCAGATGACAAAGTTTATTTTTATCAGGTAAGGACCCAGTTGCATTAAATAATCTATTGAATTCAGAAATAAAAAACATACAAACTTGGTTTAGCCAATAAACTCTACATTAATCGCGATAAATCATGTTATATGATCTTTAAGAGTAGGAATTGTAGAATACAAGATAACGAAATAAATATTGAACCTAATGATCTAAGTATAAAGAGAGAAACCAGTCCTATAAATTTCTTGGCGTAATCATTGACGAAAACTTGGACTGGAAGGAACATGTTCATTACATTGCTTAAAAAATATCCAAATCCATTGGAGTCTTTAATATTTTAAAACACATTTTACCACTGAAGATTTTAACACATTTGTATAACTATATGATTCTATCACATCTCATGTATTCTAATATTGTATGGGGCGGTTGCTTATTTTATTCATCACAAAAATTGTTTTTACTACAGAAACGTGCAATACAAGCAATTACCAAATCAAACTATTTAGCACATACCAACAATAATTAAAAAAGTTAAAAATATTGAATATTTTTTATATAAATAAATTACAACTAGCATCGTTTATGTTTTCTTATACTAAACAACTATTACCCAATAACTTTCATGACTATTTTAAATATAATAGCAACAGTGGCGTACCTGGGGTACTCCGTCAGGGGGGGCAAGCGACCGAAACAAACAAAACAGGCGATGCTAATTTTCACTTCTGGCGAGCGAGCGAGCAAAAAAAAATCTTTAAGTAACGTTTGGTATATAAACTGGTATTGTTGCAAGTTGGGGGTGGGAACATTCACTTGTTAGCGGCGTTAATTTCATTTTTTTGCAAACGAGCGTAGCGAGCAAGAATATTAGGTTTAGGGTGATTTTATATTCATCTTAGCTAGCGAGTGAAAATACATCTTTCTCTCAATGAATTGCTATATAAAATTTGTTTCATTGTTGCAGGTCGGGGGCGGGCACAATCGTGTTTAAGGCAATGTCAATCCCATTTTGGCGGGCAGGCAACCCCCTACATTTCTCTTTTTAATGATATTGTAGCAGGTTAGTGGTGGGCACATAATTCTACGAGCTAGCGAGCGAAAAAAATCACTTCTCTTTTATAGGGAAAATATGGTACATTGTTCCATGTCAGGGACGTGATTATTAAAAGCGGTGTTATTTCTATTTTGGCGAGCGAGCGTAGCGAGCGAGCAAAACAAATCACTTCTCTTTTATAGGGAAAATATGGTACATAAAACTTCGGTTCATTGTCCCATGTCAGGGACGTGATTATTAAAAGCGGTGTTATTTCTATTTTGGCGAGCGAGCGTAGCGAGCGAGCAAAAAAAATCACTTCTCTTTTATAGGGAAAATATGGTACATAAAACTTGGGTTCATTGTTCCATGTCAGGGACGTGATTATTAAAAGCGGTGTTATTTCTATTTTGGCGAGCGAGCGTAGCGAGCGAGCAAAATGTTTGTAATGATAATTGGTTCATAAATTTCAGATTTTGTTGTTGCAGGTCAGGGCTTACACAATCATGTCTAAGGTGATGTTAATTCCGTTTTGGCGAGCACGAGCACACCAAAACTTCTTTGAATAACGTTTGGTACATAATTATTAACTGGTTGTTGCAGGTTGGGGCGGGCACGTTATCGGTGTCAATTCCATTTTGGCGAGCGAGCATAGCGAGCAAGCAAAAAAAAAATTCTCTTTTAATAGAAAATAATAAATAAACTTGTTTTTATTGGTGCAGGTCAGGATGGACGCAATTGCGTTTAACGCGATTCAATTCCCTTTTGGCGAGAGGGCGAAACAACTCTTCCATTTTTAATGATATTGTTGCAGGTCAAGGGTGGGCACAATTGTTTCCAAAGCAATGTCTATTCATTTTATTCGCGAGCGAGTGTAGCGAGCGAGAAAAATGAATTAGTCTCTTTTAGTAACATTTGGTACATACTTTGTGTTATTGTTGCCATGGTAGCAGGTCGGGGCCCGTCGGGGCAGGCACAATTGTATTCTAGGCAATGCTAATCCTTTTCTTTTTTCAGGGGGACGAGCAAGTGAAAATATTTCATACAAAATAGGCTAGCAAGCAGTTCGCGCCAGCGAAGAGTTTCGAATTTGTTATACCACTTATATTTTCCTATTTTCATTTGTCTTAATTTTTCAGGGCCGTATGCGGAATATTTTTCTGGTGGGGGAGGGGGAAAGATGCGTTAAAAGTTTTCGAAGAATCTCTAAAGCAAAAGGATTGAAGGGAGTTCGAGCGACCGAACTGGTCATGAGGGTACTTTTGCATTTTCAAAAGTAGAATTGAAGGATTTGGTATAGGCCTACACTACATTTTCGGGAAAAAAACTGTACGTTTTCAAAATATCTGGGGTCAACTGCCCCCCTCCCCCCTGGTGCGTACGGCCATGGTCTTTTTTTTAATTTCCCCATTTTTTTCCCTTCCTTTTCTTTTCCCTTTTTCTTCCTTTTCTCTTCTTCTTCCCTTTTTCTTTCCTTTTCCCTTTTTTCCTTTTTTCTCTTTCTTTCCTTTTTTTCTTCCCTTTTCCTTTTTTCTTTTTCTTTCCTTTCCCTTCTTTTCTTTTCTTTCCCCTTTTTCTTTTTTTCCCTTGGAGCCCGTCATGGGGGGCACTCTGCCCCCCCCTGCCCCCCCCCATAGGTACGCCTGTGAATAGCAACATCAATAAGTATGAAACGAAAAATTCCAATAAAATGTATGTACCTGTTTATAATTTTAACTTTTCAAGAAACACAGTAAGTTTTAAAGGCCCACAGCTTTTGAATGAGTTGCCAAATGTATTCAAAGAAATATCCACTGTTCTTGCATTCAGGAAAAATTTGTTATCTTCTTAATTGTGAGTAGTTTTATTTGATCTAATTGCCTTTTATGTGATTTATGTAAATAGTTATATTGTGTTTTATGTGATTATGCTATATTATCTGTTTGTTTGATTGTTTTTATTTTTTATATTTTGTATAATGTATTTTTCTTGAAGGGTGGTAATATAGGGGATCAACCTAGACAGGCCAATGGCCTTTGTTGATCCCTCGCATCCACCACCCGTCATCCTTCTTTCACAGTACCATGCCAATGAATGTTTTTATATTTATATTATTTTAATTTATACTGATTTGTTTGTATATCTTTTGATGTGTTGCTAAAGAGATGTGAAATAAAATTGAATTTGAATTAAAGCTGAACCTCGTAATTATAACAGTCTTTGTGAATAAGAAAAATTGCCTGATAGTTTTTTTTGGAAACTCATATTTTATCAGGGATTAAAAGAAAACTGCAACATAACCAAAAAAGAAAAATGATACAGTATCACACATATTAGTAGGAGTTACAACTTTTTTTATTGGGATATACATGTATCAGTATCGAATTTTATTCTATTTCTTTTTCATACACTTAATTCAGTTTAATTCTTTAATATTTTTGTTTGACAATGCTTTGCAGCCATTTCTAAATATCATTTCATATTACCTTGTACCATATTAAAATTGTATTCAAGATAAAGTGAACAATTGTATTTACTTAAGAATACATGTACATGCATGTACGCTGATTGAGAAATGAGTTAACAATCAGCTAAAAGAGAAAGTGGGCACTCTTTATTGTTCAAAATTGTCATATAATGCAAAATTAATATTTAGTGAAAGTAATTATTACAGTGTGGTACACGTTAATCATTGGCCCATATAAATCAGTATTTATCAGATTTATTCCGATATACATGTACTTTAATTCAGTTTCAAGGCTTAATTGTAGATCCCCCGGCAGCGTTATTTTTTTTTTCTGCAGCACAGATTGGGGTTAGGTGCGTGTTGAGCCTATGGGAAAGTTTAGGGTTAGGGTTAGGGTTAAATCAAGACCTCTTTTTAAAAAAAAAAGCCCCAATCTGTGCCGCAGAAAAAAATGACGCCCCCCCCCCCCCCCGCAGTATGCCTGAGGGGTACTTTAGATTCAACAGCGTCACACCGCGGCGCGCCGCCGTCTCATATTCTTGTGTGCGACTTTAGAATACGAAAAAAGTTTGACACGACTTCGTGACTAAAGTTAGACGGAATTTAGCACAACTGTTTAGTTAAACCAGGGACGTGATAGAGAAGGACTGGAATCAAGCCGCTCTCCTTTGACCCCATGCTTCAAGCCGCCGAAAAGTTATGCGCTAATCTGCAACCGTTGACCAGCTAGGTGGGATAAAAGAGCGCATGAAATTTAAGGATTTAGAATTCCTACATCAGAAAATGGTATCACAGCAACTGTTCGCTGTCCCTTTAAATGATTTCTCATCCACTGTTGAATGTGTAAAGAGTAGAACAAGCGAACACAAACTTGTGTAATTTCACCCTTTTTCCAACTGCAAAAATACAAAAACACGCGAAAACACGCATTAGCAAACTTAGTGTTATCAAAGATTGTAAATCCTGGATTAAATAACGGGACATTAAAACATGCACAAATTAGCGCATTATCTTAAAATATTGAGTTTTTGTCAGGACCTAATTTTTCTTTCAACAACTCTGGCACACAAATTATACGAAGGGCGGTGTCCTAAATTTGACAAATTGTTTGATGCACTATTCCCAATACAATCCCCATATAAAGTTTATAATTTACACTTAAATTTTGCCGGTAATTTAATATTTTGTAATAAATGTGAAACTGGTGCCTAGCTGGCCTCCAGAATTCACCGCAGTGGAAGCGCGGCTCAGAGCATGGAACTTCAAAGCCAAGTGGAATGTTACGTACACCCCATTGTTACGCTTTAGAACTCACGAATGCGTTTGAATAAATTAATTACAAGAGTTTCGACTCTTTCTTTCACCTCCCTGGTTAAACAGGAGACACGACTTCAGAATACGAGCCATTGAAAACTAGAAATATCGCAATCTGTATTGCCGCGCAATGCGTATGTATCCCCCGACAGTGGCAGCAGTTTTTTTTTTCTTTTTTTTTGGGGGGGGGGGGGCAGCATAACCCAAAAGTATAGGTGTGCAGATTTTACCAAGATAGACCTCCGTATACAATTTGAAAGAAATCCGTCAAGGAATGTGGCAGTCAGAGCGCACGCAAGAATAAGAGACGGCGGCGCGCAAGGGAGTAAATTCAAACCTCTTTTTCTCTGTGTGTAGTTGGAGTCCTCGGGAGGTAATTGTCTTAGGGGTAATTATATCTTGGGTAGTTAATTTTCCGGGGGGGGGGTAATTTTCGGATGAGGGGTTATTGTCCTTATATGATAGGCGAGTAAGGTGGGAGACCGGGATCGAAGCCCACGGCCCCGGCCCCCCGAAGAATGTTGCAACGATATTTGGTCATTCATATTCGAGCAACCGACAACTTTTGGTAACGATGTGGTCTATTATAATTTGTAATTTATTGTGGTAATCATGCAGTTAAATTGTGTAACAAAATTATATATGATTGCTATATAATAATGGTGTAAAAAATGCTCGAAGTTCGGTTCTTCGAACGTGATCCCAATGACAATAATTACTTCCGGCTTTTAAAAAAGTTGCCAGGGTTGGTAGATTTGCACAAAGTTTTTATCTATGTTTTATATAAAGCTTGTGTCGCCTTTCAATTCAGCGTCGTGGCTTTGTAGCGAAAATAGTGCTTGTTTCTGATACGATAAAGGATGCATGCAGAGAATTGATGTATGAGTTTTTGTTTTATATTATATATATACCGAGTTTATTATACTCTTTTTAATTTATTCCCTCAATTTTCTTCGATTACACTCCTCCTTCCCCCATCTTTCTTTTCGTCTCCCTCTTCACTTGATAGCCTTCTTATACTGAATGCTTCTATACTTTAGGCTATAATAAAAATGTTCTATCTTTTTTCAAATGTTTGTGTGATTTCTCATTTTACCAACATGACCAACGTGGACCATGACATCTTGGCTGCCATAAATTTCCCTCAGTTGTCTGTGAATAAAATAAATATAGGGGTAGAAAGTAGAAACTAAAATCCCAGTCTGTTGTTTTATGTGACTGTGACCAAGATGGGTCTTATTGTATTTTCATTTGTATTATATTTTGAAGTTACCCGCACACTTGCACTTCGTACACACACAAACGCACCAGCATCACACATGCAGTTGTTCATCCTCCAAATTTTCGGTACTTTACATAATACGTATCGTTAAATGAATTCGCACGCGCACACTCCCGATATTCTTGTCGACGATATAAACGAGAGCAAATACTACACACCCCAAGAATTCAAAAATTCATTTTCTTACAAACCAGACAATATTTCACTTTTACATATAAACTCCAGAAGTCTGAACAAAAATTTCGAATACGTTGAAAACCTTTTACACTCTTTAAATAATTTTGCATTTTCCGTCATTGGAATAAGTGAGACATGGTTACATCAGAATTCTCCAGATATGTTCAATTTGCCTAATTATAAGTTGATTAGGGCGGACCGCAAAGGAAGAAGAGGTGGCGGTGTTGCGTTTTATATTACACAAAACATAAACTTCAAAATCCGTTCAGATATTAAACTAACACAAGCAGAATCTTTATTTATCGAAATTAATAATTCAAACACCAAAAATGTCATCATAGGTTTGATTTATAGACCCCCTGATTCTAATTGTGATTTATTCTGTGACGAACTGGATTTTCATCTTCATAAAATAGGGGATGAAAATAAACACAATTTTATCCTTGGTGACTTTAACATCAACTTCTCACCCTCATCTGATAACAGTAACTCAACCAATTGTATGCAGTTGATGCATTCATACGGCTTTTTTTCGATTATTAATAAACCCACCAGAATAAATCCACATTCATCAACTCAGATTGACAATATTTTTTCAAACGTACATAACAACAAAACCATCGGTGGAATATTGTGTTCTGAAGTGTCGGATCACCTACCCATATTTTTAACTTGTGAATGCAAACTATCTGGCCGTAAATCATTTGATGAGCTTATATATCGCAAAGAATCCAAACGTAATATAGAATTGCTGAAACAGGATTTATTTTTCGAGGGATGGGCTGAGGTATATAGTGTAAATGACGTCAATACTGCATATAAACATTTTAGTAACAAATTGCAATATTATTATGAACAGAATATTCCTTTAGGCAAAATGAGTAATAAGCGAAATAAACCCAGGAATCCTTGGATAACAAAAGGTTTATTGAAATCAATACAAACACGCAATCGCCTCTACAAATCACATTTACACAATCCAACTGACACTAACCTAAACACATATAAAATTTATCGAAACAAATTAACAAAACTTATCCGTACATCCCGTAGATCGCATTTTTCTAATAAAATAAAAAAGGCCAGTTCAAACACAACTGCAACTTGGAAAATTATCAAAGAGGTAATGGGAAAAAAAACAAATCCCCCACCCACGGATAATATCACATTAAATGGCACTAAAATACATGATCCTAGTCTTCATGCAAATTCATTTAACTCATTTTTTACGAATATCGGCCCTGAACTCGCCAGCAAAATTAATAGAACTCACGCTCACTTTAAAGACTATCTTTCCAATCAAAACCAAGAGTCTCTCTTTTTAAATCCGACAAATCCTAGCGAAATTATTAACATTACCCAATCTCTTAACAACTCAAAATCGCACGGTTTTGATAAAATAAGTATGTCTCTCCTAAAAGAAATAATGTATCCACTTGCAAAGCCTTTAACTCACATATTTAATCACTCGTTATCGCAAGGTGTTTTCCCTGATCTATTAAAACTAGCTAAAGTCAACCCCATTCTCAAAAAAGATGATCCTCACGAAATAAGTAACTATCGTCCAATTTCCCTACTTCCAAGTATATCCAAAGTCTTAGAAAAGATCGTTCATAATAGGCTACACAAATTTATCACTAAACACAAAATACTCAATTCAAATCAATATGGCTTCAGAAAAAATTACTCAACTGACTTAGCATTAATTCAAATTTATGACAAAATTACAAGTGCCATAGCTAATAAAGAGCATGTTATAGGTATATTCTGTGACTTGAGTAAAGCATTTGATACGCTCAATCACGCTATTCTACTCTCCAAACTCAGTCATTATGGAATTCGGGGTCAGCCACTCTTATGGTTTAAAGATTATTTAACAAACAGAAGACAATATGTTACATTTAATAGTTATGATTCTGATCCTCTTTTAATTCAATGCGGTGTTCCTCAAGGCTCCATCTTAGGTCCACTGTTATTTCTTCTTTATGTAAATGATATTATCAATACATCCCCCCTTCTTTCTTTTATCTTATTTGCCGATGATACAAATATCTTTTATTCCCATAAAGATCTTAATATGTTAAACAATACTTTGAATTATGAAATTAACAAAGTATCCGATTGGTTTAAATCCAATAAACTTTCACTTAATACAAAAAAGACTCATTTCATGTATTTTAAACATCATTCTCATAATACAGAAACACCTATATATATTAAAATCGATGGTATACTACTAGAGAAGAAAACTAATTCCAAGTTTTTTGGGTGTCCTTATAGATGAAGCCTTGACTTGGAATGATCATTTACACCAAGTTACAATGTGCATTTCCAAAAGTATTGGAATAATCTCCAAGTTAAAGTTTCTTCTACCCCATGCAACCTTATTCCTACTATATAATTCGCTAGTTCTCCCGTATATAACATATTGTAATAGTGTATGGGCAAATTGTGGTTCGACAAAAATTAATTCTATTTTCAAACTGCAAAAGAAAGCCATACGTATTTGTACAGGTTCGCATTTCTTAGCTCACACTGATCCTTTATTCTATAAACTTAAAACACTAAAAAATTTCGATCTGAACACTACTCAAGTAGCAGTTATTATGTTTAAGTACATTAATAATCTGCTTCCACCATCCTTTGATAACATGTTTAGGTTTAATAATTCCGTTCATTCATACTCTACTCGCATATCTGGAAACTTCCATCTTACAAACCCCAAATTATCAATAACACACAAATCTGTTAGACATTCTGGCCCGGACATTTGGAATGATTTACCCGACAACATAAAGTCTTGTTCAACCATCTACTCCTTAAAAGCTACACTTAAACGACAAATAATACAATCATATGCTCCCCTCTCTTTAAATTAGTATAACAAAACCGTGACTTAATTATTCTTTATCATGCAACTGCTCACTGCACCTGCACTTGCACCGCACCCTCTTGGTCACTCAGTTTTTTCGAAGAGAGTTATGTCGCCAATTCTTTTACGAGGCCGCCATCCATTTCCAGCCTAACCGCTCACGATGGTGGTCTCCTGCGTTCCAAATTACCTCTCTAATTTATTGAAAATATTTCATATTTCGTATGTTATTGTATGCTTCGTACATGTTTATCGAATTATATAATTGTACATGATTTTTCATTTAATTACTTTTGTAAACATTGTATTCATTGTATTTGTTATTGTTCGAAATTTTGTACTTTGACTTTGAATTTGTATATTTTTGAACGCAGAAATAAAATCAATCAAACAAAACAAACAAATAAACCTATATGAATGGCTATCGAAAGAGTAGTATAAATAATACATTTCACGAAGGCCTATACGACTGTCAGGCCTTACAAATTGCTAGGGTAATTATGTTGCTAGTTTTGCTAAAGTTTTATGGCGAATAAAAGGTAAACATTTTCATCTCTATCTATAACAGAAATATCTCTCGGCAAAAAAAAATGAATATTGAATGAATAAATAAATAGATGAATGGATGAATTTAACATGTAGCATTATGTAGAAGATGTCTCTCTGTGTGTGTGTGGGGGGGGGGGGGTATAGGGGTGCCATATTTAGAAAAGGAACATTTTCGAACATGGGTATCGATCCCGGGGGGATGGGGGATATATCCGCCTCCCCCAATATTTCAGGTGGGGGGGGGGGGGGTGGCCTGTACAATCATCCCCCCAATAATTCACCATCAAAACAAAAATGAAGAGAGAAATTAATAATGAGAGCCCGATGAGAGTAGTTAATGGTTATTACTCGCAAGATGCCCATCAATATACACATTTTGCTATCTCATTTTCATAATAAATAGAAAACGAAGTAAATGAGACAACCGTATATAAGACAAGAATAAATTGAATTCTCGCGCTTACGTCTTCATCAGGAATTGATCAATTTATTCAATTTATTCAATCAACAGCATCATAGGAATGCAGTGCGCCAAATGCAAAGTCGCAGCGTTAAAAAGCAACGAGCTAAATTAATGTTATAAGCGCGAAGCGAAGCTCAAAACTGCAAAAAAAGAAGCTAGAGTTAGGCCTGGAGAGTGGGAGAGAGAGATATTAATGAGAGACAGAGAGGATAATAACCCAGGTAGCAAGCCCATGTGGGACCCACATGGGTCCCATATTCTCTGAAACATATGGGCCCCATATGGAAAACCATCTGGGGCCCTAAGGCATCTGCACCCAAGAAGCATATGGGACCCATATAAGACGGGACCCATACCAAACTTGGCCCAAATGGGTATGCCCAGCTTAATCCCACCTAGTTGCCATATTGGTTAACCCAGATATATCCCATGTGGGTTAACCCAGATTTTCCCCATGTGTTACCCATTATGGGCATATTTCATATTCTACCCACATTGTGTACGCCCAGCTTATACCCATCTGGGACCCATAAGGGCTGGCCCAGATAGATTCCATATAATATTGGCCCCATAATGGGTTCCATTTTTTTTTTTGGCTCCCGAAAATTTGAAAATCGCGCGGGCAGAAAAGTCGCTCAGTGCATGAGGTGGGGGGTAGTGAGCACATTTTTTTTTTTGGCCCTGGAAAATTTGGAAATTTGCACCCCCCCCCCGCCCCCTTGAGCGTCAGGGGGGGGGGCCATCCCCCAAAAAGCTATACAAAAATCACGTGTTTTTACCTGCCCCCCCCCCCTGGATCCGCCACTGATTTAGCATGTTATTAATTTTATTACCACTCTTATATTCTCTGAAAAGGTGACTTGAAAAAGTTAATAACTTGGAAGGGAGGGGTGCAACCTGCCACACGTTTATACCTCTTGACTTTTGCTTTGATCCATTGCCGACAATGTTTTGGCACCTATCATCCCCCAACCACGGATACAAATCAAAACCCTTGTTTTCGAAGGTTACTTTTGCTTTCAATCCACAACCAGAAAACCGTAAAGGTCTCCTTTAATTACGTACATGCCATGCACTAAGATGCAGAAATTGCAGGAAAAATATAGTTTTTCTCGGTAACTGATATAAAAAATAATAATTAGAGACTAGCTTTCAACCCTCTTCGGTTGTTGAGGTGACAAAAACGTGAAGGTGAAGCCCCCCCCCCCCCCCCCCCCCTCCCACCATCCCACTTTCAGTCTTTTGCAAAATTGACTTGCCATGGAAAGTGAATCGTTTTCAAGATCATTTCTGAAAGTTTAATGTGTCTTTCAAGTTGGACTATACTATATATTGAATGCATTATCAAATTACTGCATAATTTAGAACAACTAGAAAACAAAAAAACACAACAATTTGAACAAATTAATAATCAAACAGGAAACCACATTTCCATCACATGTAGGCCTATATATTGTAATGATCAAGAAAATTGAATCTTTCACCATTTCATTAAACGGCAATTTGATCAAAAGAGTTCAATTCACCAAATGCTTAGGACTTTTGATAGATGAAGAATTGAAATGGTCTAAACAAATCGAAAACGTAAGTAAACTTACCCAGAAAAACATTAGCATGATAAAGAGAGCAAAGAGTTTTTTGCCTCAAAAATCCTTAAAGTTACTTTATAACAGTCTAGTGTTGCCACGATTAGATTACTGCTCTGTTGCAGGGGCGGATCTAGCTTTTTGCTAAGGGGGGGGTTTGACCAAAATAATGACGATGCGGAGCATCGTCCACGAGCCGCGAAGCGGCGAGCCGATTTTTTGGGGGGTGTTTATTTGAACCCCGTAAGTGATGTTTTCCTGGCATCTATTAACACAATGGAGACCATAAAAAGCAGTGCATGATAACGTCTTTTTAAATCAAGTAACAGTTTAATACATAGTTATATCCAGAGTTATCATGTGTTTGGTTAAGTTACCAGATGAGTTGAATATCTTCTCACAATATTTGCACTTGAAAGGGTTTCTCTCCAGCGTGCGTTCTTTTTTTTTTCTTTTTTTCTTTCTTTTTTTCTTTTTTTTTCCTTTTTTTTTTTTTTTTTTTTTTTTTGGGCCGACCAAGGGGGGGGTTGCAACCCCCCCAACCCCCCCCCCCCCCTGGATCCGCCACTGTGTTGTATGGTCGAACCGATTTCATTCTCATACAACTAAGCTGCAAAAAATTCAAAAGAGGGCCGCAAGAATAATATTGAACAAGACATATGACACACCGTCGGCTGATTTGTTCACAAGTCTTAAATGGATGACACTAGACAAGCGGTTTGAGTTAAGTCGCGTTATGATGATATATAAATGCGTTCATAACTTAGCACCCTCTTACCTTCAGGTAGGCTTAATCAATCCTAATGATGTACATGAGCATCATACAAGGCAAATAGACAGTGGATGTTTACGTGTGCCTAGATTTCACACTGATTGTTATAAGTGTAGCCCAATTGTTTCTTCCATATTTGAATGGAATAAGCTAGATAATTCGTTGAGAACGGCTTCCTCTGTCAATTCATTTAAGAGATTGTTTAAACAAAGTTGTAATTTGTGAATGGCTCAGCCGTACATACACTACGTGCATGTTCTGTAATATTTACATGTCTTATTCACATAATTGCGACTTAATTAATATTTTCCTATTGACATTACTGCTTACTAGGTTAATGATATATGTTAATTTTGCAAACGAGTATTATTTTTGTAACTGTTCTGTATAAATGTTATAAACGATGTAAATATGTTCATTCAGGGCCCCATGGAAGACCACTACTTGCTGGTGAATGGGCTACCCTGTCAAAAGATCAGAAATAAATAAATAAATAAATAGATAAATATGTCGGCGACAATGCGAGATATGCTTTTACCAACCAAAACATTAGGCCTACGCTGATTTATTCTGTAATCATGATCTGAGAGAGGTCGAGAATACTTTGCAGTAGAAAAAAAAATGAAGTGCCATTACTTTCTTTTCCAAAGTGTTCACTTAGTGGTTATAGTTTGTTGTTATTCTTTCATCCAGTAATAGTGGTTAATTTGCAAATTTTGTTATTGTGATTTGTTTACCTCTCCGAAATAGCGATATAACACTCAGATTTGACTGCATGATTACCATTATCAAAACATTAAAGCCCAAGTCCACTCCAAAAATAACTTACTTTCAATAGAACCAGAGAAATCAGACAAACCAATAAAAAAAAGTTTGAGCAAAATCGGATAACTAATAAGAAAGTTATGAATTTTTAATGACATGAAAAACTTTGAAAATCACTACACAAATTGGCAACTCACTCATGAGTCTATGACGTATGGTCCTCACTATCCACTTATTATTTTCTTTATATTGATAATATAAATTTCCTATTTTCACCCTAAAAATCTTATTTCTTCACACCAGTATCCAAGTTAGATTTTTAGTAATATGTTTTTGTGTGGATGCACAAATAAAAAGTAATTTTTGTCTAGTTAAATCATGAAAAATTGAATTTTGATAAACTATTTATATAAAAATCAATAATTATGAATATACAATATTCAGAAAATAGTATCAATTTTTCAAAATTCATAAAAGTTTTTGGGAAATGTCATGCACGCAATATGATACAAATCATATAACCTGGGTAAAGGCATGGGGAAATCTAGTTTTGGGGGATAAAAAGGGAAATTAATGGGATTAAACTATGTAAAGCAATTGATAAGTTGTGAGGACATGACGTCACAAACTGATAACCATCTTGGCAATTTGTGTTGTGAATCTCATTGTTTCATAGTTTTACATACTTTTTCAAAAATTCATAACTTTCTTATTAGTTATTCGATTTTGCTCAAACTTTTTTTGATTGGTTTGTCTGATTTTTCTGCTTTTATTGAAAGTAAATTATTTTTCGAGTGGACTTGTCCTTTAAAAGACAAGTCGCAGGATTTCCCAAAGGCAGTAACAGAATTGTTTCCCAGATCAGAAAGTGAAGTTTGATGACCGTAAGTCGATCAAGATCTTTCTTGAGCCGTTGCAAGCGCTGATTGTATGAGAGTAAAGAATAGCATCTCACCATAGACGTAATAGAAATCTCACCTTCCAAATGTTGGCAATATATCCCTATTCAGTTAAAATGTCATACGATAGTTTTAAAAGCCTTCAAAGAATAAAACATAATTTCTCCAATTATTTTCTGTATAATAGTGCGGACAAACCCCGTTATATATAATGCCGGTTTCAGCTCTAAATTCAATCTAAAACAGTAAGACGCAAACAACTAGCTTCGGAATGTGACATATATGAGAGTAAACAGTACAATCTCATCTTTCCAATGATGGTAATTATCATTCAGTTGAAATGTCAGACGATAGTTTTTAAAACATCCAAATCTATTCTCTTACTTCTTTTGCCATTTCCGTCAGCCGACACGTGCACAATTTTCCTTTTCCTTCCCGAGTGTACGATTTAGAGACACTATAGACCCCATTTGGCTATACGCTAACCTCCTCCAATGGTCGCGCTCGCGAGTCGAGTACAGTTTCAATGAGCGATCGCGAGGAAAGCATCACCATCATACTAGAAGTAGAAGAACACCAACATGGCGATGAAGCAATTAGGAATTGATTGTTGGACGTCTCTATCAAGAACAGATGGAGCTTTACAGTCATCCCATGAACATGATGAAGGTATGGAGTGTTTCAAAGTGTACTGTATTCGGGTTACTACATCATTAGTTTACATCATGATGTTATTTCTCACTTTCTGTATTTTATTTCAAGCTCCAGACAGTTCAGGTAACTCTAGGGAGCTAGCTCCGCCGAGCTCTGCCGGGGAAGACGCGGAAGGCGCGGCGTCGGAGCTCCAATTCAGTCCAGACCTAACTCCAGGAAGCTCCGATGCCGAAGTAGACGGAATTTTCTGTCTCTTTCGTTCGTTAAGCCTCTTATTTGGGTAGGGTCGGCTCTCCCTACCCAAATAAGACGGAAAATTCGGTCTTATCATGCTAATCTGCTAATGTCGAAGGCGTCAACGGGTGCATCGGAAAACATTCAAACAGCGCCCAGCGGGTTGGGCGACATTATCTCAAAATATGCTGCAAAGGGAGTAGATTTTAGACTCTAATTACAATTTTGACTAGGCCTACTACTGTTTATTCGCTCCAAAGAGTCCAATACAACCTCTATATTAACAGATCTAGAGTCTATGCATAAAACATGAATATTCAAAAACACAATTTGCATAGACTCTATTTATAAATAATGCAACCAGCATCTACTTCACTCTGTATTAAAGGGATCGTTTAACAATGTTAAATCTGAGATACACGGCCCTACGTGTTATCAGTGTCTGTGTCTGATATGGTGTAATATTGAAGCCCTGAAAAAATTGCGCTTCAAAATGATCAAGAAGTGCCTTAAAAAAGTAAAAATCTTTGAGTGACCGGTTTTACCATACTCGTTTTCCCCAATAGACTGTAGTGTTATGAAAACCGTCAGGCGAACGGTTTTCAAAATTTGTAATTCCAATCATAAATATCTTGATAATCAGACAGGCGATCGGCTTGTAAAAGTCATGGGGTTCCTGACTGACCTAAAGGTTTATAATTATCATTGTATCATGAGCTAAATCCAGAATTGTATTTCAGAATCTGAGACAAAGTTACAGGATCCCTTTAAAATAGAAATGATAAGTCTGTAGTGATCAAGAGTTTTAATGATTTTTATTTTTACATGTACAGGAAACATCTGCATCAAGGAGGAAGGAGAAGTTGAGAAGGAGACGTGTCTTTCCATTCCAGGTTCAGATGGATTGAGATATGAGGGTCAGCTTGTAACTCAAGATGGTATGCTATAGATTCTTGAAGGAAAATCAAACATTGATAGATGAGGGTCAGCTTGTAACTCAAGATGGTATGCTATAGGTTCTTGAAGGAAAATCAAACATTGATAGCAAATTGCTCTGAGAGAAAGCAAACAAATTGGATAAGGGGATTGGTGTAATTAAGTCAAGCCTGTGCATATAAAGCATGTATTTTGGTAGTCGTGTACACGTCCGGACATTCATGTATAAATCATGCACACACTCTCTCGCTCTCTCTCTCTTACTAATGGGGCGTTGCAATTCAAATCGCAAGACTTGGGGGATTTGTAATTGATAATTGCAACTTTCTTGCAATGCCCCATCAGATTCATATCCCTTTCACTCATACACAAGTCACTACGTGTACACGGATACAAGAAATAATACATGTGTAGTTGTAGAACGCACGCTTAGTGAAAATTAGAACAAAATCGTTCAAAAATTGTAAAAGTTATGAGAGTTTTAAATATGATATCACTAAGTCTATGCAAATCTTAAAATTGGCGATTAGGTCAGTGGATTGTGACATACAATGTAGTCCCAAATAACTCTCCCGTTTATCGTGTACAAAAATATCACACATTTTTGTTTTTCTCTTGCACTCCTCTTTTGGGGCACTTAAACACTTCTGCTTTCGAGAAAAATTGAATATACAAATTGACTGGTGCTCCCGGTAAATTTTGATGAATTTCAAATAGTGCCTACGGCCGTTCAATAGCTGCGACCATGAAAATATCAGAATATGTAGTTGTGATATATAATTTCAAAACTGGAATACCTAATCAGTCAATTTTAGTCAAGAAATATTATTTTATAGTGTGTGTGTGTGTGTGTATTGGGTTTTTACAGACGTGTATCAATCAGATATGATTATTTACGTCTGGGACCGACCTTTAAACGTCACCATCCGAAAGACGTGACTCAGTTTCGAACCTGCGTCCTCGGCTGAATCAGTTTGTAACTTCCACTTTTTAGCTGGATTACAGGCGCACGCCACAACGCCTAGTAGCTTAACGCCTATAGCTTAATTAATATCTTGAACTTGAGAGGGAGCTATACATCATAAAGAGTTTATTATTTACAATAAGTTAAGACTCGATTTCAACTGTGACAACGATCACTGAATATTGTAGGATCGCGTATGCTTCCAATATGTTTATTTGAACCAAGTTCATGACCCCATACCAAAACTTTGTATTACCTTTAAAGGTTCTTGAAAAATAAAAGTCATAGTTTTTGAAAAATTGATGTTTTTAGTCATTTTGTATGTTGGAACAAATGGGAAAGTTTTCCAGCAGTTCGTAATAGTGACTTTACAGATTCAGCCAATTTGGAGTGCCTATATGTTTAGTATTTACGACTTAGGAAAATTCATAACTTTCTTATTTTTTTTCTGATTTTGTTAGGATTTTCACCTTTCTGCTGCTCTGTTTTTATCCGCTTTCTTTGAGTGTAGTTGTTATCAGGGTTGAATATTCTTTAAAAGGAAAATCAAACGATTAATTGTTTTAGCCAACCAGAAAATATGAATGTTTGTTGTGAATTAGGAGGATGCATCCTTGGGGCACACTCCTGGTGGCAAAGTCCATTCAAAAACTGAAAATATCTTTATTATAGATCTACTGTAATTGCATACATCTATTCTATACATGTCCTTCAATATTCTTTTCCCTCTGTTTCCTAATTTCTACAATGACATTCTTTCTTGTAAGTTATAGGCATATCATATTGTATTTGGTTTAAAACACATTCGTCTCCTTGACGCCAATAATAGGTAACCATATCAAATTTTACTTCTCAGATAATATGAAAATATCTTTACTTTGTTCATAACAGGTCTGGTCTTCACCATCAAACAAGAAGTTGACACAGACATGTTTGAATCCCTCTCAAGTACAGAAGAACAAGACCCATCGACTAAACAAGGTATCATGAAGTTATGAAGAGAATTCAAAGAATACAAAACAAAACAAAACAAAATCAAAGATGTAATTGGAACATGCAAGTACATGTAGTATGTACTGATGCATGCATTGCATGAAGTCCAATATGGCTGGGCTCTAGGGTTTATAGGTGCACTCTGGTGCAATGTGATCCTTATTTTGAAGCATTTCAAACATGTTTTATACCTCATATTATTGAATGATTTTGGGGAAAATTTGTTAAAACCCCTTGTGTACCCGACAAGGAAGTAAATTAGTTAAGAATTAAAGGGACTTGTTAACATTGTTCAAATGAGAGAAAATGGTGCTAAGGTAGGGACTTCAATGCAAGATGTACAATGAAAGATAATCTGAAAATTTGAGTGAAAACATGCTATTAATGATAAAAATTGGGGAATACTGATCTGATCAATTCCTTAATTCTTCCAACTGTATGATTAAAATTTAATTACATTTTAGGTGTATGTAAATTGTCACAAAGCAATGAATTGGCTCAGTTTATATACCATTCAAGACATTTAATTGTTAAAAGATTATTAAAAGCCTTTTGTATGTCTTATTTTCATGGAAAAATTCAAAAATGGTTGGGAGAATTTACTGTTAGAGGGTGTCGCACAGTGACACCTTCAAAGAAAACTATAAATATCTTTGTGGTTTGAGAATTTTTCAGGATTTTTTTGCATGTTAGAGGGTAAGCACTGTAAAATGAATATAATAAGTAACATTTCATACAAAAATTACGCAGTTTTTCATCAACCTTCCGCAATGTAACAGCGTCTCTTTAAGATACAGTATAGGTATTAACTATCAGGGTATCCTTCCACAAAACCGTCAACAGTAAAAGTTCACTGAAATCCTATTGAAAGACATTAATGTCAATACACACATTTTGATTGGTTGTTTACACACATACAGTTTCTTGAAATGTTGCCCTGTTTTCTGTTTTGAATCAAGGTCATGTTTTACACGTATTTAGTAAGAATATTAGGTTGAAGGTGTGGACTCTGGTACCCTCTAGAATATTTCAAAAAGATTGTATGCTAGACATACTGTAGGTGCTGCTTTTCCATTGACAGTGGCGGCGGCGACGGCGGCCGCGTCCAAAATCAACTTACTTAACCTAAGGTTAAGTTTTTGAATTTTTGATATGATTTTGAAAGAATAATTTCTTATTCAATGAAACTTGGACTAAAGGGTTATCTAGAGTATCCCCAATCATGTGAGTAGAGCTTCAGGTCACAAAGTCAAGGTCGAAGGTCATTTCAGGTCAACAAACTTAGACTACTGTAAACATTGTAATATTTGCAGTGCTTTAATTTTCACGGATTTCGCGCTAAATTTAGTGTCCGCGTTTATTAAAACCGAATATTTAGGCATGACTTCATAATCATAATCATTTATTTAAAGTCCACTCCAAATTTTATTAAACCGAAAATGGAAATTCTTTTTGCCCAATTGATCGTGAGCCCGGCAGCCACTGAGGAGCGCCAGATCGATGTTGCTCTATCCACTTATTGTTGAACGCCAAACGAGGTAGCAGCAACTCCTGTCTTTTAACGTCTTTTGGTATGACGCGGCCGGGGTTCGAACCCACGACCTCCCGGTTGTGAGGCGGACGCTCTACTGAATGAGCCAACACACCGGTGTTTTGAAAGGGCTGAATTGCGTTCAACGCAAAATTGAAGAACCTGGGAATATGTTTTGGGGTCGCCAGGCGAGAAAATAACAGCATTTACAGTATGTTGTGGCATCATCATCAAAAACTGTGGTTAAGTTTTTGAATTCTTAAAGCTGAAATTCAAAGAAAATCACAAATATGTCAACGAATGTATCAGTAGAAACTGGTAAGCTAACAGATGGCAGTATTACAAGTTTTAGGTCAACTACATATCGGGTGATTTATAAAAATACAAATACTACCACCTCCATAGCAGCTGGGATATACACCTGTACGAGAGATTCGCCGGAAAAATAATATTTTAATGACGTCACTATATGGACCAATACTGCCCAAGCAGACAACATCCCATAAAGAATGAACATAATTGCAAAGCTATTATTTGTCAAATTATAATGAGTTTAGTGTATATAAATTATGTAATGGCATGTCAAACTATTCAAAAGGGGATATCACCCGATTCTGATAACTAAAATCTTTTGCTTGTAAATACACAGGATAGGGGTTAATTAACAAACAAAGAAACCAGACTTTCAAATTGAAAAACCCCCGGAATGATATTAAGGACGGTATTTGTTACCTCTTGAAACGCCGAATATACCGCGGTGTGTGCAGCTGAATATACAATGGCGTCTCATTTTGTTTTCAAGCGACAGATTCCTTTATTTTTGTATCGCTGCATTTGTCATCAAAATAAAAACATGCGCGGGGTTTAGAGTGAGGCAATAGATTATACATTTAGCCTGACGGTAGTGAAGTAAGAGAAAGAACTCAAGAGAAGATGAAAACACAGGCACTGAAAATGTGTGAGATGTCATGGGACATCGTCTGCTTGTGCAAATCATGTCCATACTGTGATCTCACACATCTCAGCAGCATTCGGACAGCTCTTCAGGTGCAATGCCGGGGCTGTATTTAAGCATTTTGTAATTTATAATAATCATTACTTCGAATGTTTCCAAGCATTGAATTTTGATATGCTTGTCGAATTACAGTTTCAACTTTGCAATAATGAAAATAAAGTTAGTTTTTACAATCAATGAATATCTACTTTAATATAATTTTTAAAGTGTAACTTCTTATTCAATGAACTTAGATTAAAGGGTTATCAAGTATCCCCAATCATGGTAGTAAAATTTCAGGTCACTAAGTTCAGGTCAAAGGTCTTTTCAGGTCAACAAACTTAGACCACAATGTATGTTGTGGCATCAACATCAAAAACTTATAGGGTCATACATGTATGAAAAATAGCTTGTAATCATGATATTCTGAAAACCTGTTAATGGATTACAATTAAACTGAATTAAAAAATTTCCTTGTGTTTTGGTTTGTTGTCAAATCGCTCTATGGCGGAGGCATCATTTTCGACTGCACGCAGTCGAAGTTCCATCTAGTTAATTTTTAGCATTATCTCAAGAGTGTTTGTTCAAATTCCATGAAACTCGTACCCAAGGGTTATCGAGTATCATAAATCATATGACAAAATTTCAGGTTACAAAGTCAAGGTCAACGGTCATTTTAGGTCAGTAGACTTGGATTATGTTTTCACAACCTAATATGAGAATTAATAATTCAATTTTTGTTATTTGTTCATATTTCATTAAAGTTATCAAGCTTGATACAGATTCTTAGTCAATATTCACTTCAAAATGCTGATTATATTCAGAGGATTCCATTTTAGGGGGCCTGCTAATGGGTCACCGTGCCTATAAATAATTTCCCGATTTCAATTTTTCATCATATCAAATTGCGTAATGCAGGCGAGACTGCCGAGAGCGTTTCCCTTGTTTTTAAATTGACCAGGAGCCATTATTGTTTTTATGACACAGGATTCAGTGACAATTGCTCTGTGGTCAGTATCATACACCAATCCAATCCAATCCAAAAGATATTTGGACCAAACACCATAACCTAAATCTGACCCTAACCCTAAATCTTACCTAACCTCACCTGAAATTCAATTGCAACCTTAACCCTAATCCAGAGCCTGGAGTAATTGAAGTGGGAGCAAACTGTATATGTCAGACCACCCCATTTAATCACTGTCAGTAACTTTAAACTTATTAACTGATTTAAATTCTTTAGTGGTAAGAGTTTATTTGGATGTTGGGTTGGAGTGAGGGGTGGCTTGAAAGAAACAAAAATATAATTGAAGATAACTAGGCCTATGTTCAGAAGGAAGGGAAAAACTCATAAGTACATAGCATTTACTCTCTATGTTTCAATTTAATATCTTGAACATCAAGTTGCACCACAAGAATTTACATTGTCTGAAAAATAGACAAAGTAATGAAAAATAGTTCAAAATCCTCTAATAAATAGCAAATGCACAGCTATTAAAAAGAAAGATGTTGAACGTTTCTTCTTGTTTTCCTTTTCTTATAGAAATGGTCTCTGCCACCATAAAGCAAGAAGATGAGGAAGAGATAGTTGAACCTATTACAACTCGAGGTGAAGGAGGAGGAGAATCCGAGGAATCAATTCCTGAAGGTATGATCAACATTCTTTCATCTTCAAGGCAAATCAAATCCTTAAAGATAAACTCCAGTTCTGGTAAAAACAAGAAGATTAATTCTTACAGAATCAAACAAAACTTACACTGAATGTTCAAGATTACAAATAAATGACATGTGCCAAACAATTTTGGAAGAAAATGTATACTGGCTGAGTAATGAGCATAGAAAGACAAGGAAATCAAGGTAGTACTAGCCCCGACACCATGTGTGTTGTCTCATATATAGCTTTCTGTGTACAGTGCTTGTTACTTTACCAAGACTCGGTCAAATTTATTATGATTTTGATGACTCCAGAACCTTGCAGTGCACACCAATACTTACATGCTACATGATCAACTGTTTCTGATCCTTTCCACACCTTTTCTTTCACAATGCAATCGCATTACCAGTACTAAAGTTTATCTTTAAAGGCGAAGTCCGTCCTGATATTTAAGTGGTTTTAATGAAAATAGACAATGAGAGAAACAAATTATTGAAAGTTTGAGCAAAATCCCATTAAAAATAGGAATTTATGATTGCTTGAAGTTGTCATCAATGAAACACAAATTTGCAGCTTGCAAACTCCTGTCCAATTTGCTTTCTTTGATGTACAGAAAATCAAAAACTCTAATTTTCTTCAGTTATTGATGACAGTATGGATTTGTTTTATACAATGTACAGCATAGAAACATCTTTTCAATAATTAAGGGTAAACCTGAGTCATTACGGTTTTTGTTTAACCGTTAAATGTATACGGGTGGTTTCGTTTAACCGTTTAACTGTTTTGAAAATACACATATTTTTACATGTTAGTAAATTCTCAAGCAATCTTTCATTTCAATGAAGACATTTGGGCCCGAATTCACAAAGCAAGGTTTAGCTCAGACCAAGGTTTAAGTTTAAACCTCCTTTTGTTTCGCCAAACCTCCTTTTGTTATTTACAAACCAGGTTTATAAATAACAAAAGGAGGTTTGGCGAAACAAAAGGAGGTTTAAACTTAAACCTTGGTCTGAGCTAAACCTTGCTTTGTGAATTCGGGCCATAATGTTTTCATATCTTTGTATCGACAATGAAGTCCTGTCAATAGTTATTAATTTAGGAGTTCCGTATTGGCAATGAAGTCTCGCTAAAAATTATTGTTTTTTGATCTTCGTACAGGCAACTAAGTCATGCCAATAATTATTGTTTTTAGATTTCCGCTGCATTACTATCCTGGCTGTGCATTAAAAGCTGTGCTATATATTCTCAACATTTCAAATACCACTGTACAAAATTCAACTGATTTCACTCGAAATCAGTACTTTAGTGACAATTGATGACACCTAAATAGCAGTAAAATTCAATTTTTGTTCACTTACCAATGTTAGAAAGAATAATTTTTGAAATTCAAATTGTAAGTCTACTGTCAAACTTGATGATCAGCCACATCAGCATGATTGTCTGCATTTGTGTATTAAGTGTGTATTGACTATTCACATGTGCAAATACTGCCTACATGTATTAACACGTAGTGCAGTGCTAGAGGTCAATACGCATTAGCATTGACTCTCTATGCTCTGCTGGAGTGCGTACAGGCAACAAAGTATTGCTGATAACTATTGTTTTTAGATCTCTGTACGTTGCCCCTACAGAGATTTAAACATAATTATTATTGGCAAGATTTTGTTGCCCGTGAGGCGATCTAAAAACAATAATTATTGGCATTTAAGAACACACAGTGGTGAGAACCCTTATAAATGTTCCCATTGTGATAAGGTTCTTTCTCACATAAGTAGCCTTAGAATCCATTCAAGACCACACAGTGGAGGAAAGCCTTATAAATGTTCCCACTGTGATAAGGGATTTTATCGCAAAAATTATCTTAAATACTTTTAGAAGCATCTGAAAGCACACATTGGCCTATTTCAATTTTCCCAATGTGATAAGGATTTTTCTCGACACATTGATCCTATCCTATCATATAATAAGAACAGATATGGTAGGGAATCCAGATAAATACTTTGTCAGTAATGAATGACTTTCTCATCTTACATTTCATTGATTTGTAAAGAGATGAACTATATCAGTTGACACAATTCTACCTGCGATATACTTGAATTGAACATTGTATCTGACACACCATCAAAGAACTCACACATGGGAGAAAAACAGATCACAGATCTTTTTTTATACATTTTTACCTAAAAAAGAGATCATTCTTATGAAGTTCCTCTGCTTAAATGAATTTTTGTATAATTACACTGCAGCAAAAATAATTAATGATTGCTATACTGATGCCATCCATTCTGTGTGCCTGGTCTTGGTCTTGTACCTGCCTGTTCTTGGTCTTGAAATCGAACTACGTGGTCTTGGTCTTTGTTTTGAGATGCTTCATGGTCTTGCATGAATACACCACTGATTACAAACCGTATTATTATGATGTCCAGCCTGAACAAATATGAATTTCATGTCATTGTATAAGTGAAGAGTAAAGGTCCCATAAATGATCCTTGTGGCACACTCCTGATCACAGCGTCCAATCAGTGACTGAAAATATTGATATCGTAGATCTTAGTAGTTATTACATTTACCTGTGCTGCAATGTTTGCTTATCACTATTCTCTCCTACAGTGTCATTAATTGTGAGATATTGACATATGTTTTGTTTTCAAAAAAAATCCATTTTATAATACATTATGTATGAACATCATTTTTTTTCTTCTTTCATACACAATTAAACTAATAAAATGGGAAAATGGTAAATGACCATTACTCCTAGATTAGATATAAATACAAATGTATAATCTTTTGAATAGATGCAAGATTTGGGGAATGAATCATAATTGTATTTGCTTATAAAACTGAACGTTAAGCAGATTGACTTGGCCTTTTATATAAATATTCTCTTCATGATGCTTTTTCGATAAAGTAAATAGTTGGATGATAAGAACACTGTATATTTTCCTCCCCAGATAGAGAGTTGGACAATGGACAGGACAAGTTGAACCTACATATAACAGCATGCAGTGGAGAGTCCCATCTGTGTTTGCATTGCAGTAAGACACATACAGAAGAGAAACCTTTTAAGTGTTCCCAGTGTGATAGTGGTCTTCCTCAAAAAACCAGCCTTGGTAGTAATTTAAGAACAAACAGTGGAGAAAAGCCACACCGATGTCCCTATTGTGATAAAGAATTTTCTCAAAAGGCCAAGCTTACTAGCCACCTTAGAACACATACAGGAGAGAAACCCTTAAAGTGTTCCCATTGTGATAAGGCTTTTTCTCAAAAGATTCATCTTACTAGGCACCTTAGGACACATACAGGAGAGAAACCCTTTAGGTGTTCCCTGTGTGATAAGGGTTTTTCTCAAAGGAATTATCTTACTAGCCACCTTAGAACACATACAGGAGAGAAACCCTTTAAGTGTTCCCAGTGTGATAAGGCTTTTTCTCATAAAACTACCCTTGTTAATCATTTAAGAGCACACAGTGGAGAAAAGCCTCATCAGTGTCCCCATTGTGATAAAGAATTTTCTCAAAAGGCAAAGCTTACTATCCACCTTAGAACACATACAGGAGAGAAACCCTTTAAGTGTTCCCAGTGTGATAAGGGTTTTTCTCATAAAACTACCCTTGTTATTCATTTAAGAACACACAGTGGAGAAAAGCCTCATCAGTGTCCCAATTGTGAAAAAGGATTTTCTCAAAAGTCCAAGCTTACTAGCCACCTTAGAACACACACAGGAGAGAAACCCTTTATGTGTTCTCATTGTGGTAAGTTTTTTTCTAAAAGAAGTAACCTAATAAGTCATTCAAGAACGCACAGTGGAGAAAAGCCTCATCAGTGTCCCCATTGTGATAAAGGATTTTCTCAAAAGTATGGGCTTACTAACCACCTTAGAACGCATACAGGAGAGAAACCCTTTAAGTGTTCCCAGTGTCTTAAGAGATTTTCTAAAAAAAGTACCCTTAATATTCATTTAATAACACACAGTGAAGAAAAGCCTCACCAGTGTTCCCATTGTGATAAAGGATTTTCTCAAAAGTATGGGCTTACTAGCCACCTTAGAACGCATACAGGAGAGAAACCCTTTAAGTGTTCCCATTGTGATAAAGAATTTTCTCAAAATTCTCATCTTTTTAGACACCTTAGAACACATACATGTACAGGAGAGAAACCCTTTAAGTGTTCCCAGTGTCATAAGGGTTTTTCTCAAAAAAGTACCCTCATTGATCATTTAAGAACACACAGTGGAGAAAAGCCTCATCGGTGTCCCTATTGTGATAAAGTTTTTTCTCAAAAGAATTATCTTACTAACCACCTTAGAATACATACAAGAGAAACACCTTTTAAGTGTTCCCAGTACAAGCCAGCTTAGAACACATGTAAACAGGAGAGAAAGTGAGCTTACATGGCATCTAAGAACACACAAAAACCCTATAAATGTTAAGATTGTATTAAGATATTTATTGTAACAGTAATCTTAATAGTTATCTGAAAATACATACTGGAGAAAAGCCATTTAAATGTTTACTTTTAGTCCAGGCATTTTTTTATATGACCTCCCACTAATTGCAACAGAAAGTCTGTCAACTGTTTTATACCCAGAAAAATCTACACTTGAAAAATGGCCACCATATACCTGATATTTCCCAATATCTTCGCTTCTAAATGACTTAGGGGTTTGATTTTCACTGCTAAATATAAATTTCATGGGCCTATGAATCAAATGAAACACATTTCAATGAGCTAAACCTGACCAAAAAGCCTAAATGGCCGCCACAAACCTGATATTTCCCAATTTTTCTGCTGCTTGATGACTAAGGGCTGAGATTTTAGCGCTAATCAGTCAAAAATACTATGGCATACCGTAGTCCTCCCATGCTTTCCTGCCAATTACCCAAGTCTGGTCGTAGCTCATCAGCAGCAATCCCCTTTCATGCACTGCTGGATCTGGTAGTAAAGGCTGCGGTGCTTCGCTGCTGCTGATGTGGGTTGCACATGAGAAGTGCTGGAGGCAATCTTTTGGCAGAACCGCTCATGTCGCACCACGTTGAGTGACTCTGTGGATTTCCCATTGTACAGGTATGCCAGGGCTTTTTCTCCTGCTTCTACAACATCATCAGTGGACGCTGCCGGTCTGTCAAACACCTTGGCTTGTTGAGGGAAGCTGCTTTGTCAATGCCATACACGCAGGAAGTAGTATCGCATCCCAGGAGAGCGTGCCTGAAGAAAATGTGCTGTGATACATCTGGGCCTAACTACTGCTTGACAGACTTCATGTTCAAGACATGCGGTTTCTTCACATTCTTCTTTGGCTCGGGTTGGAAGAACAGGTCACATGACTCGAGGTTGGTGTGGTAGATGAGCAGGATGAGCAGATCTGTGTCATCTCCGATCAGCACAGACTGCACAGTATCAGTGCATGGTGAATGCAGACTCCACTGCCTTATGCACTATGAGAAGATCAGCGTCACCTGCAGCATATGATGTGTCTGGCAGTTATGTGTACATACATGTAGTTTGGTGCTGAGCATGTTGATGAAGTGCTGCTTGTTTGTCTTGTTTCCCAGGAATTGTTCTTTCTTCATTGTGACCTGAATATCTTCATCATAGGTCACCGTTGCCCCAGCAATCCCTCTCGTACATCATTGGTGTGTAGTGTCCTTTGTTGATGTACCAACTTAGCCATACATGTGTAAAACACGTTTGTTGATGGCCTGATCCTTTCTCTTGAATGTGTAGTCAGCAGCAATTTGTTCATTCTGTTGGAGGTACATTGCACGCCGTGGTGAAGTTCAAAGATGTTTATTCGTTTTTTATCAATAAAAAACGGAAACCCCTGCATTGTACAGAAAATAAAACAAAAGCATCATAAGTTGCCAATGCAGTCTGCTCTGACAAACTTCTGTATTATGTCCAGTGGCTGATCCAGGGGGGTGGGCCACCTGGGGAAAAAAGGGGGTAAAAACACATAAATTTCACCTTTTTTCAGAGATGTGCCCCCTCCCTTGGCGCTCAAGGGGGGAGGGGGGGGTGCCATTTTTCAAATTTTTGAGGGCCTAAAAAAAAAATTAGTGCTCACTATAGGTGTGCTGGTATTGGTGGGTGGGCCAGGTTTAACTTTTTGAAATGTGTTTCATTTGATTCCTTACCCCTGAAAATGTGTGTTAATTAGCAGTGAAAATCAAACCTCTAAGCCATTTAGAAGCGAAGATATTGGGGAATTCAAGTTTATGGCAGCCATTTTGTGAAATGGCTGCTGTTTCAACTTATTGACTAGGTTTAGCTTCTTGATTTTTTCTCAAATTTGATTCCTTGTCCCTGAAAATATATGTTTAGCATTTAAAATCAAAGCTCTATGTTATTTAAAAGCAGAGATATAGGGAAATATCAGATTGATGGCGGCCATTTTTTCTGTGCTGTGGTCTAGTGATTATTTCACCGCACTGAATCACATGGTTCGCGGTTCAAGTCTTACTGCAGCACTAATGTCCTTTGGCAAGATGTTAACCTACATTTGCCACTCTCCACTCGGATGATAAATGGGTGCCCCGTAGCATGCAAATGTTGCTGTGGTTGAGGTGGCATGTGTGCACTTGTAAAATGGCACCTGGCTTGAAAAATGCCCAGGAAGTGGAGCATGTTCAGATCAGTAATTGGATCCATTGACCAGTGTATCAATAATGACAATGTAAATTACATGTGTACTTTTAGTATTCAGCACTATACAAATGAGACTATTAGTGTATATTATTAAGAGTTATACAAATGGGACTTTTATTATTATAAAGGGTTTTTTATCTTGAGAAAATCTTAATTTATAGCCTTCTCGGAACATATAGGAGAAAACAGGGAATAAACGCCATATCAACTTCTCAATGCAATAATAGATTTTCTCAAAGATTTCCTCTTACTAGCCTTCTATATTAAAACAATACTTTATACTGTATTTCTTGGGTTTGGGGCTAACTAGGAGTCTTTTGAAAAGGATATTTTTATAGCAGATTTCTGGTTTAGAGAAAATGCCCTGATTAGTGTTGCTATTACATGTGTAAGACTGTGTTCATGTATATATTTTCAGCATCATGAATATATATTATTGTGTGTACAAAATATACATGTGTGTGTTCACTATGGAAAATATATTTCTAGATTGAATGTAATATTGATATTGATATATCTCTTTTGTAATTTTTATCAGATTTTTAAACGACTTTCTCATACCCGTACTCTTTATTTCTCTGCTCTCATGTAACTCAACTTGGGAGGACTCCTATGAGTCCTATCCCTAATTGATCTCCGTTTCAGAGACAGTACACTTTTACATAAAATGTTTTTTTCTCCTTCATTTGTTATGAAAGAACCACAGTCTTATCTTGTGTTAATATTACAATGTACCGTAAGTATGTAACTTTGATGATGTATCAATTATACAATTTGTTTATTATCTTGAATATGTTGTAATTAGTTTGTAATTTTGGAAAGAGACGATGAAAATAAATAAATCAATCAAATCAAAATAAATCAATTATTTGTAGAATAAAATTTTCAGGATCTTGCCATCCTTCTTGTCTGAGGAAAGCTCTGAATCCTAGTGATGTCCCAACAATCATGCGACACTCTACAATTTGAAGCTGATTTTGCATTTATAGTGGCGGATCTAGGGGCCGCCCCCCCCCCCCCCCCCCCATTGGCAGTGCGGAAAAAAAATGAGAGAAGGAAAAAAAGAAGGGGGAAAAGAAAGGAGAAGAGAAAAAACAAGAAAACAGAGAGAGAGAGAGAGAGAAAAAGAGGAAAGAAAAAGAAGAGAATGGGAGAAAGACAAGGAAATGGCACAAAGTCAGAACGAGTCGCCCTGGTGGTGGTAAAGGAATTTATGTTAACAAACCATTAAAGGTATTACAAAGTTTTGGTATGGGGTGAAGAATTTGGTTCAAATTAACATATTGGAAGCATATGCGTTCCTGCAATATTCATTGATCGTTGTCGTTGAAATTGAGTCTGAAGTTATGAAATTATAAAGAATAAACTCTTTATGTTGTATAGCTCCCTCTCAAGGTCAAGATATTAATTTAGCTATGAAACGGTATTTCTTGACTAAAATCGACCGATTAGCTATTCCCGTTTGGAAATTATATATCGCCACTACATATTCTGCTATTTTCATGATCAAGCTACAATTGTATGGCCATAGGCGCTATTTGAAATTCATCAAAATTTACCGAGAGCACCGGTAAGTTTTTATATTCAATTTTGCTTGAAAACAGAAGTGTTTTTTTTTAGGGGCTAATTTTTGTAGTGCTTATAATACATCCACAGGGGCATCCAAATATATCAAAATTGTAAAGATTCACTATCCACCAAATTTTCAAAATTTCCCAAAACTTTGTAATTACCTTTAAGATAAAATGAAGAAACGATATGCAAATATTCACAGAAAATGTTGAATCCATCTTTATTGAAGTGATCATGAAGTCAGTATTAAAATGGATTTATCTATAGACCTTTAAGTCATAAGTGACAGTAACAACGAATAAGGGAAAGACTGGGGGGTGGTATGCGCGTGTGAAATGCGCACACATGGAGAGGGGGGAGGGGGGAGAGAGGGGGGCAGCTAATTTTCAAAAATTCTAAGCATGCTTCTTTAAATGATAAGCCGTAATGCTTGAAACAGTAAGTGTAAAAAACTTCTGGCCCCTCCAAAGAGCGATACGAGAATGGTAATCTGGAAATTTTAGGGTTGTAGAACCAGGCCTGATAATTCCCAATTTTTTTAAATATTTTTTTTTCTTCCCGATTTTAACCCTTTTTTCCTTTATGTTTCCCTATATTTCCCCAATTTTCTTACTCAGAAGAGGGTTAGGTTGTGTTAGTGATATGCGCTATACAAATAGCGTTCATTATTATTGTTATTATTTTATCCCTGAATCCCTTTTTTTTCTCCTCATCCCTGAGAACTCCCCTGGTTCAGGGGTTGTACCTTTTAACTGATTGATCTCACAAGGACAAAACCACACTATCAAACAAGTAGGTTATATAATTAATATCAACAATTTAAAAGAGATAATCAACACAAAATCAACTTGAAAAAAATCCTGACTTCCCCTTTCGTACTATGCTCTACTGTTTCACACAAATCAATAGAGTGTATGTGCATATCCTCGACAGGCTTAATTTTCCACGTTATTGATTTTCTTTTGATTTCATTTGTAATACAGTTTATACCACAGCACTTTATCTGAATGACATCCCAGTATTGAAGAACGTACCAAGAAATAGTACTTTTCATGATAAATTCCTTTTTGTATACATTTTACCTAAAAAAGAGATCACTCTTCAGTGAAGTTACTCTGCTCAAGAAAATGGTGTAAAATTCCACTGCAGCCAAAATAATAAATGATATCTATACTGATGCCATCTATTCTGTGTGCCTGATCTTGGTCTTGTACGAATTGCATGAATACAACACTGATATTACAAACCTTATTATTATGATGTCCTAGCTGTCTGAAAAAAATATGAATTTCATGTCATTGTATAAGTGAAGAGTAAAGGTCCCATAAATGATCCTTGGGGCACACTCTTGATCACAAGCAAGTCCAATCAATGACTGAAAATATTGATATCGTAGATCTTAGTAGTTATTACATTTACCTGTGCTGCAATGTTTGCTTATCGCTATTCTCTCCTACAGTGGCATTAATTCTTGTGAGATATTGACCTATGTTTTGTTTTTAAATCCATTTTATAATACATTAAGTATGAACATCATTTTTTTTTCTTTCATACACAATTAAACTAATAAAATTGGAAAATGGTAAATGACCATTACTCCTAGATTTGATATCAATACTGATGTATAACCTTTTGAATAGATGCAAGATTTTGGGAATGAATCATAAGTGTATTTGCTTATAAAACTGAACGTTAAGCAGATTGACTTGGCCTTTTATATAAATATTCTCTTCATGATGCTTTTTCGATAAAGTAAATAGTTGGATGATAAGAACACTGTATATTTTCCTCCCCAGATAGAGAGTTGGACAATGAACAGGACAAGATACACCAACATATTACAGCATGCAGTGGAGAGAAGTCCCATCTGTGTTTACATTGCAGTAAGACATTTACTAATGAGAATACTCTTATGCTACATCAGAAAACACACCAGGTCGAGTATGAGCTTACTCACCACCTTAGAACACAAACAGGAGAGAAACCTTTCAACTGTTACCAGTTTGATGAGGGTGTTTCTCAAAGAAATACCCTTATTTGCCCTTTAAGAACACACAGTGGAGAAAAGCCTCAACAATGTTCCCATTGCCATCAGACATTTTCTAAAAAGTCCAAGCTTACTAGGCACCTTAGGACACATACAGGAGAGAAACCCTTTAAGTGTTCCCAGTGTGATAGGGCTTTTTCTCAAAAGAATATTCTTACTAGCCACCTTAGAACACATACAGGAGAGAAACCCTTTAAGTGTTCCCAGTGTCATAAGGGTTTTTCTCAAAGAAGTACCCTTAGTAGTCATTTAATAACACACAGTGGAGAAAAGCCTCATCAGTGTCCCAATTGCAATAAAGGATTTTCTCAAAAGTCCAAGCTTACTAGCCACCTTAGAACACACACAGGAGAGAAACCCTTTATGTGTTCTCAGTGTGGTAAGTCTTTTTCTAAAAGAAGTAACCTAATAAGTCATTCAAGAACGCACAGTGGAGAAAAGCCTCAACAATGTTCCCATTGCCATAAAACATTTTCTCAAAAGAATGAGCTTACTAGCCACCTTAGAACACATACAGGAGAGAAACCCTTTAATTGTTCCCAGTGTGATAAGGCTTTTTCTCAAAAGTCTAAGCTATATATCCACCTTAGAACACATACAGGAGAGAAACCCTTTAAGTGTTCCCTGTGTGGTAAGGGTTTTTCTCAAAAGAATCATCTTACGGTCCACCTTAGAACACATACAGAAGAGAAACCCTTTAGGTGTTCCCTGTGTGATAAGGGTTTTTCACAAAAGAATCACCTCACTAGCCACCTTAGAACACATACAGAAGAGAAACCCTGTAGGTGTTCTCTGTGTAATAAGGGTTTTTCTCAAAAGTCCAAGCTTACTATCCACCTTAGAACACATACAGGAGAGAAACCCTTTAGGTGTTCCCAGTGTGATAAGGGTTTTTCTCAAAAGTCCAAGCTTACTATCCACCTTAGAACACATACAGGAGAGAAACCCTTTAGGTGTTCCCTGTGTGATAAGTGTTTTTCTCAAAAGAATCATCTTACTAGCCACCTTATATCACACACAGAAGAGAAACCCTTTAGGTGTTCCCTGTGTGATAAGGGTTTTTCTCAAAAGAATCATCTTACTAGCCACCTTAGAATACATACAGGAGAGAAACCCTTTAAGTGTTCCCAGTGTGATAAGGGTTTTTATCACAGAAGTACCCTTGTTAGTCATTTAAGAATACACAGTGGGGAAAAGCAAGCCTCATCGATGTCCGTATTGTGATAAAGGATTTTCTCAAAAGATCAAGCTTACTAACCACCTTCGAACACATACAGAATTAGAGAAACCATTTAATTGTTCCTAGTGTGATACAGGTTTTTCTCAAAAAGGCAGCCGTATTAGACATTAAAGAACACACAGTGGAGAAAAGCCTTATTGATGTTTCTATATATTGTGATAATTAGAGTTTTTCTCAATTCAAGATGATCTTACTTGTCATATTAGGATACAAACATATGTACTAGAAAAAAAAACTTTAAAATGCTTATTGTAATATATTTCTCACGAAGGGAATACCTACTATATAATCACCTTGGAACACATACAGGAGAGAAACCCTTTATGTGTTCCATTTGTGATAAGGGTTTTTCTCAAAAGAATGAGCTTACTCACCACCTAAGAACAGATACAGGATCTTGCCATCCTTCTTGAAGGAGGAAAGTCAAATCAGCTCTGAATTCTAGTGTCCCAACAATCATGCGACGTCACTCTACAATTTGAAGCTGATTTTGCATTTACTCTAAATAGAAGATTACCAGTGCACAAACTATCATTTTTTAGCATTCATAGCATTATTCAAAACATAAAATCAAGAAGATTATTATCCCTTAAATTTCCATTAATTATGTAAGTGTGACTTATTGGAAAATCGGATCATGGTGGAATCGTTCATTCATTGTGAGCCGTTGACTGTTGTCCAGGAATGCCAGATTCTGAACAAGCTTGTGTGAATATCATGATGTCTATGGATTTCTAGGAAAATGCTCATATTTATACTTTTTTTCAATCAAATAAATGTTAGTCGTATATCTTTTCTTGAGTAGTTCTTATGTCCAACCATTGGAGTAAAGCTGAACCTCGTAATTATAACAAATTCTTTGTGATTAAGAAAATTGCCTTGTAATATTATTTTGAAACTCATATTTTATCAGGGATTAAAGGAAAACTGGAACATAATGAAAAAGGAAAAATTATACAGTATCACACAGAGTAGTAGGAGTGACAACTTTCTTATTGGGATATTGTATCAGTATTTCTTTTCCATACACTTCAATTGAGTTTAATTCTTTAATAGTTTAATTTGAAAATGCTTTGCAGCCATTTCTAAATATCATTTCACATTACAATGTACCATTAAACATTGCATTCAAGATAAAGTGGAAAATGTTATTTACTTAAGAATACATGTACATGTACACTGATTGTAAATGAGTTAACAATCAGCTAAAAGAGAAATTGGACACTCTTTATCGTTCAAAATTTTCATATAAACTATCAATAAGAATATAATAAAATATATATCAAATTAAAGAATAATAATTAAATACCCAATGTAAAATTAACTTTTAGAGAAATTTATTATTACGGTGTGGGCATGGTAATTATTGGCCCATATGAATTATCTATATTTTATCATAACTTAATCAAAATTATAATTAATAAATGACACATATTTGTAAAGCTTAGGTACTCCTCTTTAATGTGATGCTACTCATATAATGCATATATCACGCATGAATGATTAAAAGCAATTTGAAGAGAGGAAACCAAAAAGTCATTTGACGGACGGTATCTGAATTTTAAAAGGGAAAATCACATTTCTAGAATGTTCATTTTCTGCCCTTTCATGACACCTCAATCAACTAAAATGAGCTACTGCTAGGAGTAACAAAGTGCTGTTTGTTTAAAGTAATGCTTGCATTTCCATAATTTAATTAAATCGAACGATCAGCCATGCACAAAAAAGACGAATTATTTTCACCGAAATGTATCAATGTTTTGTAACATATTTCTGTTCTTTGGCAATTAACTTTGAGCTTTTATTTTACATTGTGAGCAAACCAAATATCCATGTTGAATGCCATTGGGCGAAATATGTATACATTGAATGAAATAGGGGAATAGGTGTAAATTGATTCATGTTTGTAGCCATGTGTAATGTACTACATGTACATGTAGCTTGAAATGAACATTTCAGGTGCAGATCTATGCATGTCTGCCAAAGATGAATGCCAAAAATTGTTTTATAGACATGTTTCCTTTGTAGAATCGAATCTATCATGTTCATCATCAAACTCATGCCTGTGTATAGATTGTATTTATCCATGTACCAGATGTGTTTGTTTTCTCATACAATAAATTACAGCCTTTTATCTCTGTACGTCTTGGAATCTTTAGTCTTCTGTCTTTATTTTTTAAACCTTTGTTTTTTTGGAATCTCATCTTTTGACTAATACGTACTCGCCTCATCTCTCTTCTTAAAGGAGAATTGAACTCGACCATGTCGCCCTATGGCTCTGCCCTATCTCGAAGCCCTTCTCCGAACTATTATCGGCCTATAATTCTTGCTCAACATAATGAGCCAACCCATAATCGTGGTCATGTATTAGATTTGCTCATAACCCATAAGGATAAAACTGTAAATCTTATTAATATTGGTGTTAAGGAAGGTATATCTGACCACGCAGCAGTAATGTGTGATTTGACCATTCCTAAACGATCTAATAAGAAAAAGCTTGTTACAACACGGAACTTGAAATCTGTAGACCCACAACAGTTTTTAGATGACACTCGTGTAAAGTCTCTTATCTCATGCAAATATAGTGTAGATGAAGAAGTAAAGTACCTTACTCACATCTGCACTTGATACGTTGGCACCTGAGAAGCAGCTCCGTGTTACAATTCACCCCAATACTGAATGGTATAACCAAGAAATAGCTCAAGCAAAACTTCTTCGTAGACAATTAGAAAGAAGATCAAGGTCCACAAAACTGGGGATTCACAGGTAAATGTATCGTACCCCAAAACAACATGTAAAAGCCTTGATTAAGATTGCTCAGTCAAACTATCACTCAAAAAGAGTTGAGGACTGTGGGAAAGACACAAAGAAACTGTATAAAGTCGCTAATAATTTACTACACAGAAAACAATTCTCCTTTACCAGAACACCTCACTCATGGTGATCGGTTGAAGCTTGCCAATCGTTTTAATCAAGATTTTGTAGATAAAATCCGACAGTGCTTCCAAACTCATGTTGTACAGTTAGATGACACTGTTTGTGAAGTCGAATCAGAGTTGAGTGAGTTTCGGTCGGTCACTATCAGTGAGATGGAAATATTTATCAAGAACTCACCAAACAAATAATGTGAGCTTGATCCAGAACCCCCTCCCAGAGTAGGAAGCATTTGCAATTTTAGAACCACATTAGGCGCATGTTCAGGCACTTCCTGGAGTAATATGAGGTATAATTGCTTTCTCCTATCCCCTCCAAGAGTAGGGATCTTTTGCAATTTGAGAACCACATTTGGCGCATTAATGTCCACCGGCACTTCCTGAAAAAAACGAGGCCTTTTGATTGGTTAGAAGTTAGAGAAAAGTGATCTGTCACGTCGCGAGACGTTGTATAAGCTACGTTGCTGCACAATGCACACAGACTTCACCAGTAGTACTTGCAAATATTATCTCGAGTGTATAAACTTTGTTGTCATCAGGGACGTCGCTAGACCTTTTTAAGTTGGGGGGGGGGGGGGTGTAGAGGCTACCGAATACCGACAAAACTAGCCACCAATTACCGACAACCAATTTCTACGATAACCCTAAACCCGGGCCAGGAACTACTGTTAAGTTAAAGAAGACGTACGATTCGTTGTACTGTTTTCGTTTCTTAATCCTTGTCTGAATTCAGTTTCCCCCTCCCGCAAGAAGTGCGGAAGCTTCGACGATTCATTAATTATTAGTCTTAATTCTTGACTGAAGCGAAGCGCGGAAGCTTTTACGTTTCATTAAATAATTAGAGAAAGAAGACGATTCGTTGAACCGTTCTCGACTCTTAATCCTAGTCTAAAAGGAAGCCTCGACGTTTCATTAAATTATTGGAAATAAAGACGATTCGTTGTACCGACACATTTTAATCATTGTCTGAATTTTCAAAAATGTTCTTTTTCCGATAAAAAGTCGCAGTTCGTATGGGGAAAAAATTCGCCGGCCGACCGACATAATACATCTCACCGACTTCAAACTTCTGCATTGATATATACACGAGGATCGAGCAAGAATACCGACACAGCGGACCCGACACAGCAACATAATTATCTATACGTTTCTTTCTTGCCCCTTCGACGTGGTGACTCCCCCCAACATCCCCCTCTCTTTCTTACTCCCACGGTCCCACCCTCTTCCCTCAGGCTCTCACCCTCTCTCTCTCATTCCTCTCTTCATCCCCCGTTTCTTTGTTTCCCTTTTCTCTTCTTTTTTTCCCTTTTTTTTCCCTCCTTTCTTTCCTCTCCTTCCTCTTTTTCTTTTTTCTCTTTTTTTCTTCTGTTCTCTTTCCTTCCTTTCAGTTCTTTTCCCTTTCTTTTGTTTTTCCTTCCCTATATCCTTCTCATTTTCCCCTCCCCCTTTTCTCACTTTTGCCGACAGCGGCGCAATTTTAACGAAAATATGATGGGGGCGCACCCCCCCCCTTTAACGCCCTGGTTGATATCTTATTATTCTTTCAAAAGAAATGCAATTCCTCATGCTCTCACAACTCTCTTCTATCGTTGTTTAATTATCTTCCATTTTTTCCTTTATCCTTTAGCTCACAAAAACTCTCTTTCCCCCCTGTTTATCATCTCTTTTTTTTTATCGGGGGGGGGGGGGTTCTTATTGGGCTTTTTTTTGTTTGGGGGGGGGGGGCCTACACGCCTGGCAAGAGGGACCCCATATTATGCGAAATTGCGTGCCTCCCGCCCCTTTCCCGGTAAAAAAAACAACACCTTCTTAGTTATATCATCCTCCTTTCTTTCTTTTCCCTTTTTGTAACGATGTGGGGGCGATGTGGTCTATTAATTTGTAAGTTATCTTGATAATCATGCAGTTAAACTTTGTGACAAAATTATACATGATTGCTGTATAATAATGGTGCAAAATGAAATGCTTGAAGTTCGATTCTTCGACTGTGATCCCGATGATAATAATTACTTCCGGCTTTTAAAAAAGTTGCCAGGGTTGGTAGATTTGCGAAAGTTTTTATGTCGCCGAAGCTTGTGCCTTTCAATTCAGCGTCGTGGCTTTGTAGCGAAAAGAGTGCTTGTTTCTGATACGATCGATAAAGGATGCATGCAGAGGATTGATGACTTTGATGTTTTCAAGATCATTTCGGAAACTTTAATTTGTCTTTCAAGTTGGAGTATATTATTGAATGCATTATCAAATACTGCATAATTTAGAACAATTAAAAAAAAAAAAAAAAAACTTGAACAAATTAATAATCAAACAGGAAACCACATTTGCGGAGCGGGGAGACCCTCTTCGTGGCTTTCTTGTTCTCTAGCTCTCTGTCTTGTTACTCTCACTCTTTGTCTCCCCTCCCTCTCTTTCTCTCTCTCCTCTCTCTCTCTCTCTCTCTCCTCTCTCTCTCTCTATCTCTCTTTCTCTCCCTATCTCTCTCCCACCCTCCCCCTCTCTCTCTCTCTCTCCCTTTTCTCACTCTCCTTCTTTCTCTATTTCTCTATCTCTCTCTCTATTTCTCTGATATAACTGCCGAAATAAAAGGGTGACATGTGAATGCATTTTTGAATAATGTTTTAGAATTTTACTTTTTTTTAAATAAATCAGATTTAATTGTACAAAATCCTGTTTGACTTTTTAACGATTCCCAAGATGATACACATTATATCGAATATTACAATGGCAACCTTTTACCCATGTTTTTATGCGAAACTTATCTTATTTTTATGCAATATTCTACATGTACCTTTTACTAAATTGGCCCAAATACAAAATGTTTTTGCATTTTACCTACAATGTATAATTTGTATAATCTGTTTAAATCATTGGAACATCTATTTGACTTTATAATTCCTGGATTTGGTTTCTGTTGTTGTCTCTGTTCCTGTTATTGAAGAAAACACCATAACCATATTCCTTACCCATCTGGCTTTGCATTTTCCAACCAAAATATTTAATTCTTTTGAATATCAGAAATGTATTACTATTCATATATTGTATAATTTTAATATATAATTTTATTGCAAATATGGTAATACGGTTGGAATTCAATTTTACAAAAGAATTCCAATTTTACTACCATAATGCTACCATGCATAATGTTTTACGTGTAATTTTACTTTGTCACTGATGTATACTTTGTAAAAGAAACTGCAATTCGGCTCTCGGGCCGCGAATGTTTTTTAATGAAATAAACCATTTAAAATAAATTAAATTTAAAAAAATGTAGGCCTACTAAAATAAAATTGTAATGATGATTAATGCTAGATGCTTTAACAACCAAAATATTAGACCTATACGTTGAATTTATTTTTAATCAAGATTTGAGAGAGGTCGAGAATAGTTTGCAGTAGAAAACAAATTAAAAAAGTGTTCACTTAGTGGCTATAGTTTTTTGTTATTCTTGCACCCACCAGTACTAATAGTGGTTAATATTATCTTGTTATTGTCATTTTTTTTCCATCTCCCGATTAGCGATATAACACTCAGATTTAACTGAATACCATTATTAAACCATTTAAAGACAAGTCGCAGGATTTCCGAAAGGCAGTAACAGAATTGTTTTCCCAGATCAGAAAGTGAAGTTTTAGCAGAACTTACGAAAGTCGATCAAGATCTTTCTTGAGTTGCAAGCCCTGATTCTTAAGGTCCATTTTTTTGTATAACTGCGCGCGAGCGGAATTAGGGCGGGACGCGGGCGGTTTCAACTCTAAATTCAATCTGAAACAGTAAGACCTAAACAACTTGCTTCGGCATGTGACATGTATGAGAGTAACCCAGCAAACACAGAACGTTTTCAGAACGTTTTCAAAACGTTTTTTTTAGGTCCTGTACGTCTTCGTCCTAAATGAACGTTTTAAAAACGTTTATATAACATTAAAGTTTGGACTTCTCATTTACGTCAAAGTTTAGGTTTTTGAGAACGTTTAAAAAACGTTTTTTGGACGTTACAAAATTAAACGTTTGGTATAGGACGTTTACAGAACGTTTGATATAGGACGTTTACAGAACGTTTGATATAGGACGTTTACAAAACGTTTGTGGATGTTACAAAATAAACGTTTTGTACATAACGTTCACAGAACGTTTTATATATGTCCAATTCAATAAATCAACTAAGATTTTTTTTTAAACAAATACCAGAATTAAGCATCATATTTTGTCTACGTCCAACTACTAAGGATAAATAAAAACAAATGAAAACAGATCACTAAAATACTGTAGGCGATTTCTTGAATTGAAATGAAAACGAGATTTGTTTGTTTTATCATATAAATGCATACACAATTCATAAACAAAAATACACAAGCAAAACATATTTTTATACATTTTACATACTCAATTTTATTACCGGTAATTTCAAATCATTTATCTTACATCTTTACACAACAACGAACGAGGCCGCCGCCGCCGAGGATTGATCGATGACGTCAGCGCTAGCCGTGCCCGGCCGCGCATATTTTTTTTACACAACTGTTTAGCCATTTTCGCGAAAAAATTCAAAGAAGTGCTCTGGTGAAAGAGTCTAAGTCGTCAGCGCAAGTAATGTGCAAGCACGCATTCAGGGAAGGGAAGATGATAGAAAGGGGAACTGACAATAATAGTGGAGAGGATATGGAGAAGGAAAAACAAGGAAACACATAAGGAAAGAGAAGAGGATAAGTCAAAGGAAGAACATAGAAATACATAATTGCGGAAGAGCTAAGAGGATAATAGATCTAGACTAAGGAAAAACAGGGAAAAAAACAATAAACAAGGTCGAGAAAGGGAAACTATCAGATTAAAACAAAGACATAGATGACGAAGGAGAAAAGAATAGATTGAAGGAGACACAAAGAAATACATAAAACAAAAGAGAAGAGGTTAGAATGAAGGAGAACAAAAGAAATACATAACGAAGGAGAAGAGAGGATAAATTTAACCCGAAACAAATAACGAGTATGTACACAAGTCATGTACAGCTCCAGCAATCCAACAAAACTGCTAAGGGTAATGCTAGACTCTGTCTCTAGTCGTTTGCACAGTATATTTGAATGAAGTGGCTAAACAGTTGTGTAAAAAAAATATGCGCTGCCCGGCCGGCTAGGCTGCGTTATTGCCCGGCTAGCTACACTATGAACATGACTGACAATGAGAGCGGACAAAATATACAGTTCCTCAGGTAGACAAAGGAACATCCCTTCACAGCTATTATGTAAAAAGGTGAATATGCATGTGACACCTGCTCTACACATTTTTACATAATAGCAGTGAAGGGATGTTCCTTTGTCTACCTGAGGAACTGTATATTTTGTCCGCTCTCATTGTCAGTCATGTTCATAGTGCTAGCTAGCCGGCCATGTGCGTGAAAATTACATTGAGAATTTTCCCATTGAATACCGTGTGTGCCTTTGCAAGAGCTATCAAGAAATCCTGAACTATCTACCTAATTTGTGAGACTGCAACACCAATGTAAGTGATATTTTACCATTTTGATATCTGTTAGGTGTTTAAATGTTGTTTGAGTGAATTCGAGACGTGTAAAATGTGGGAAAACATTTAAATGAGTATCGGCTTGTGTCGTGACATGTCTGCATGTAACTCCGGGAAGCTCCAACACCGGCGCGCAGCGTCGGCGCGCCGATGTTGGAGCTTCCCGGAGTTAGTCTGCATGCTGCATTCATGCATTAGCGATAATAACGTGCATGAAAATTTACTTTTAACCAACCTGTGAGTGTGAATGCAATGTGATACATGCCAAACAAAAAGGCGTATGTTAACCAGACGCGTTACTGTTATTGTTGATTGTTGTATGATTGAATCCAGAATGATGTGAATGAACCTTTAGGGAATTTAATCACCTAAATAAAAGAAATAGAAATAGATTTCTTTCCTACCTTGTCTCGTAGAAACACCTGTTGAGTACAGATACTTGGAACATATATTATATCACAAGTAGTAGTTCAAATATTGCACAGCACCCGTAGAAAGAATATGTAAGACCATGTACAAAGTAATGACGCTTCTTCGCGAATTAAGTAAAGAAGAAGAAACTTATAATCTCTATAAAGTAATAAGGCCTCAGAACCGAGTAGAGAAACAAGCGAAGAAATAGGACAAGAATTAAGATGAAGCTGAATTAGCTTTGCTGTAGATCGATTCAAGACTCTCTAGAATACATGTGCTCTATATGAACAGCTCAGGAGAAGTGATGAAAATAGGTGTGGCAAATAAAGCAAGCAAGTGTAATGTGCCTGTATAAGCTATACCACTAGGTGGTTGCACATCCCAACCCATAGGGTGTGGAATGTGCTTGCCAGAATAAGTATGTATGGCACTCTAGTAATGTAACAGGTGTCACTAAAGAAATGAGTGACAATGGAATAAAAGGCTAGACTTCAAGCCACACAATATAGACAAGACAATAATATATACAAATGCAAAGTTCTCCAAAGGTCAAGTCACTACAGTAGCTCCCCTCTAGATTTGTTGTCGAATGAAAAGTAGCAACAAATCGATGAGGAAATATAGACCTACATGCATGTTGACTTGAAAATATGAAAATAAGGCAATACTGTTGAAACACAGTAAGTTTAATATGCTTCACCCGATTTCGAAAAAGTCCACGAACCTCACTGGCCATCTAACTTGACGACCAGACCTGGTCCTTCGAATCTCGGGAGTGTTCTGCTTCAGTGCAGGATCCAATGCTAACGGTGCAGGATCCAATGCTAACGGTGCAGGATCCAGTGCTAACGGAGCAGGATCCAGTGCTAACGGAGCAGGATCCAATGCTAAGGTTGCAGGATCCGATGCTAAGTCTGCGGAGTTGGATTGCCGAGGGACTTGGATAGGTGGACCTTGATCCTTCCTAGATTGAGCAGGGAGATCTTGCTCCATGAAAGCTGGTTTAAGTCTCTCAACACTGACAGTTTCACTTTTACCATTGTAATCAATAGTAAAAAACTTGTCAGAGCGTTGAATGACTCGAAAAGGCCCCCTGTAAGGAGGTTGAAGGGGCCTCTTGACTGCATCAACCCTCAAAAAGACGTGGGATGAGGAATGCAACTCTGGGTGTACCTGTGTAGGGGTAGCTCGTTGCTTGCGAGTAGGGGTGGGATGTAATTCACGCATCAGTCTCTTCAGTCTGTGGGCGTAATTAGCTGGATCGCCAGCAGAGTCAGTCTGTGAAGGAGACACAAACTGGGCCGGTAGCATGACCGTAGTACCAAAAACGAGTTCTGCTGCGGAACATCCCAGATCAGACTTGATAGCTGTACGTATACCCAGCAATACCAAGGGAAGGACCTCAGTCCAACGGACTGTGTTATGCGCCTTGAGAGAGGCTTTGAGTTGCCTGTGAAAACGCTCAACAAGCCCATTGGCTGCTGGATGGTATGCTGTTGTGCGAATGCGTTTAGTGCCAAGAAGATTAGTGAGAGCAAGAAAGAGTGCTGACTCAAATTGTCTACCCCTGTCTGTTGTAAGAGTAGTTGGAGCACCAAACACCGCTACCCATCTGGCCACAAAAGTACGTGCTACAGTATCCGCAGTGATATCTGGGATAGGTATAGCTTCTGGCCATCTGGTGAAACGATCCACACAAGTAAGAAGGTACGTGTTACCCTCTGAAGTAGGAAGTGGGCCTACAAGATCGATGTGCACATGAGAGAAACGTGCATCAGGTGAGGTAAAAGTGCCAAGTGGAACTTTTGTGTGTTTATGCACCTTGCATCTCTGGCATTCAAGACATGTTCTGGCCCATTTCCTGATATCATGATTAATACCAGGCCAAACGAAACGTTCCGTGATGAGCTTTTGAGTGGCCCTGATCCCAGGATGGGATAGTCCGTGGAGGGCGTCAAAAATAGCTCGTCTGTGTTTGACTGGAACAAGGGGTCTAGCAACACCTGTCGAAACATCACATAGCATGGTAGTAAGAGAACCAGGAAGCGATATAGACTTGAGCTGAAGCGAGGAGTCCTGTACCTCACTATCATCCTCTTGATCTTTCGCAATGGCTGCAAAATCTATGACCGAGGATGAATCAACTCTGTCGATACACAGACGGGAGAGAGCGTCTGCTGCTGTGTTCTCCCTTCCTGCTATGTGGTGTATCTCAGATGTGTATTGGGATATGAAATCAAGCTGGCGGATTTCACGAGGTGAGTGTCGGTCAGGCTTTGAATTCAAAGCATGGGTGAGAGGTTTGTGATCCGTGTAGATGATAAATGTGCGACCTTCAAGTAGATGTCGAAAGTGCTTTACACCGAGGTAGGCTGCTAACAGTTCCCGACCGAAAGTGCTGTACTTAGTCTCGGCAGGCTGTAGTCTCTTAGAAAAGAAAGCCAACGGTTGCCAAATACCATCTACCAGCTGTTGGATAGTTCCTCCAACTCCCACATCAGATGCATCAACCAACAGGCATAGAGGAACATCAATTCTAGGATGAACTAAAACTGCAGCGTTAGCTAACTGATCTTTAGCCTGATTGAAAGCAGAAAGTTCTTGTTCACCTAGGGTGATTGGTTGGTTCTTCTTCGATCTATTTTTCAACAGATCTGTGAGAGGTTGGAGTACTTCTGCACACCGCGGAATGAACCGTCTGTAGAAATTGATCAGCCCGAGGAACTCTCGTAGTTTGGTAAGTGATGGAGGTATCGGAAAATCACGGATGATCTTCACCTTGTCACTAAGTGGCTGTATCCCTTCTGAGTCAACTTTATGCCCTAGAAAGGACAGTAAAGGTACTCCGAACTGACACTTAGCGGGGTTGAGAATGATTCCATACTCTTGCAGGCGGTCAAAGAGTAGACGGAGATGTGTCTCGTGTTCGTCTTTGGTAGTACTAGCTACCAGAATATCGTCGAGATAAACATAGACGAAAGGAAGACCGCGAGTGACATCATCCATCAATCTTTGGAATGTCTGAGCTGCATTGCGAAGGCCAAACGGCATCCTAACAAACTCGAATAATCCAAAAGGGGTGGTTATAGCTGTCTTGTGGATATCGCTAGGCTCGACTGGGATCTGATGATATGCCCTGATGAGATCAATCTTGGAAAAGATTGTCTTGCCACTAAGTGACGCAGAGAAATCTTGCAAATGAGGAATAGGGTATCTATCAGGAATAGTACGAGCATTAAGCATGCGATAATCTCCACAAGGTCGCCAGTCCCCTGGTGTCTTCTTCGGAACCATGTGCAAGGGACTTGACCAGTTGCTATCAGATTGTCTGATAATGCCGAGTTCAAGCATGTGTTCAAACTCTGCCTTGGCAATCTGCTGCCGATCTGGAGCAAGCCGACGAGGGCGAGCTGAAGCAGGTGGGCCTCGAGTTTGGATATGGTGGGTGGTTGTATGCTTGACTGCTGAGTGCTTGTATACTGGCCGGGTGATGTCAGGATACTCAAGAAGAAGGGAGTGGAAACGCTCCGAAGTATCTTGCTTGACATACACCGGGCTAATGATGCCTGTGTATGTACCGACTCCCTGTACTGTAAGAGTGGTGGTGGTGTCTATCAGCCGTCGATGTTTGATGTCGACTAATAGTCCATAGTTATCAAGGAAATCGGCTCCCAAGATAGGTGTAGGTATGTCCGTGACAACAAAAATCCAACGAAAAACTCGCCGCAACCCAAGATCAAGAGTGAAAGATCTCTGGCCAAAAGTCTTAATGGGTGACTTGTTAACAGCTTGAAGTTGGATATTTGTTGCACTTACCATTGCCGATTTTCCTAACATGGATTGAGGGAAAATACTAACTTCGGCCCCAGTATCAACAAGAAAACGTGTGCCTGATTGTTTATCATGAACAAAGAAAAGGCGACTGGGTTGAATGGTGCCAAGTGAATTAGTCGCCGCTATTCCTTGGCGGGCCCGTTTCCCTGGACATATCCAGGGCGGCTTTGTCCTGCTGAGTATGAACAAGGACTTATGCACTTCTGGGCTCGTTTGCCATGCTTCCAGTGGTACCAACATTCGGCCCCAGCATGTTGTTGATGCCGACTCGGGCTACGGGAAGCTGATTGGCGAGGGCCGGAATTCTTCGGGCCTCGCTGTCGACTGCGACTTCTGCGGTCCTCCTGTATAGAACAAGTCAAGGCTTGCACCTGAGCAGCCAGTTGAGCAACCTGGGTAGAAAGTCGATGTACTTCACCAGAGTCATTGGGAGTAGCGCAAGCGTAAGTCTGCGCTGGTACCTCTTTAGGTAAGACATGTGAAATAGTAGGCGGACCAGCAACTTCAACAATTTTGTCGGCTAATGCCGCTAGCGCAACCAAGCTGACATCATCGCTTGTAGAAGCGAGAATCAACTGTACATTGGTTGGCAGGCGTTGCAAAAATAATTGCTTAAGTATACTAGTTTCCAAAGTATTAGAGCCTAATAATTGTTGCATTCTCCTAAGAAGTTGGGAGGGCGACCTATCGCCTAACTCTTCACTCGTCAGCAATTTGTTCAGACGCTTTTGCTCGGAGACAGAAGTTCGCTTGACTAGTGCTGCTTTGAGTATCTTGTACGGCTCTGTTTGGGGAGGGGCAATTAAAATATCGCGCACCTCTAGAGCTACCTCTGGTTGTAATGAGGCGACAACATAAGCGAACTTTGTAGACTCAACTGAGACACCTCTAGTTTGAAACTGAGCCTCAACCTGAGCAAACCAAATATCAGGATCATGTGCCCAAAATGGTGGAAGCTTTAAGCTAACATATGAGACTTGAGGGGATGGTTCAGAAACCTCACTAGGTGATACATTGCTATCGGTATCAGGCATGATAATGACGATGACAAGGTAGATTAGATCAACAGAAGAAAAAAAATCTGGATCACGTCGGGGTCACCAGTTTAGGGAATTTAATCACCTAAATAAAAGAAATAGAAATAGATTTCTTTCCTACCTTGTCTCGTAGAAACACCTGTTGAGTACAGATACTTGGAACATATATTATATCACAAGTAGTAGTTCAAATATTGCACAGCACCCGTAGAAAGAATATGTAAGACCATGTACAAAGTAATGACGCTTCTTCGCGAATTAAGTAAAGAAGAAGAAACTTATAATCTCTATAAAGTAATAAGGCCTCAGAACCGAGTAGAGAAACAAGCGAAGAAATAGGACAAGAATTAAGATGAAGCTGAATTAGCTTTGCTGTAGATCGATTCAAGACTCTCTAGAATACATGTGCTCTATATGAACAGCTCAGGAGAAGTGATGAAAATAGGTGTGGCAAATAAAGCAAGCAAGTGTAATGTGCCTGTATAAGCTATACCACTAGGTGGTTGCACATCCCAACCCATAGGGTGTGGAATGTGCTTGCCAGAATAAGTATGTATGGCACTCTAGTAATGTAACAGGTGTCACTAAAGAAATGAGTGACAATGGAATAAAAGGCTAGACTTCAAGCCACACAATATAGACAAGACAATAATATATACAAATGCAAAGTTCTCCAAAGGTCAAGTCACTACAAACCCAACTTTCACCTAACAGTAACACATTAATACATGTCATGTAGCAGAAAGAGTTACTTAAAATCACTGAAAGAACTTGAATTTATTTTTGATATGGTAAAGGTCTACATGTACATTGTAACTGTAAGTTAGTCTAGTAGATCTATGACCGAGTGACTTAAAGTCTTCAGTGAAGATGGCCATGTGTTTCGGACTCCCCACACGTATCCGCACCGCTGGTATTAGATTGCGCGTGGCCATTTTGCCCACTAAATTTCACATTTCCAAACGTGAATACAGCCACACATTTGCACGGGAGTCAAAATCAGGGGGGGGGGGGTCTGCCTATCATTTGATAGGCAGACCCCCTTTTTTGTTTGTTCATTTGAAAGGGGGCTGGGGCGTGTTTAATAGAATTATCAAATAAAAAAAAAATTAAATAAATAAAAAAAAAAAAAAAAAAGGGAGAGGGGGGCTTGCCCCACGACCCCCCCCCCCTGCAGGGTCCGCTTATGTCCGTGTTATATAGAATTATCAAATTAAAAAAAAAAAAAATAATAATAATAATAGGGGGAGGGGGCTTGCGCCCCAGCCCCCTATCAAATGAACAAAAAAAGGGGGGGGGTGGTCTGCCTATATCCGTGTTGAATTGAAATTGAACAAGAAAACAAAATAAGAAAAACAAAATAAAGACTTTAGAAAAAATGTTTAAGTGGACTTTTTTTTTTTTTTACCCTTTCATCCAATTTTGATGAAATTGTTAGTGTTCTTGTTAAATTTTACTCTACTTTACATAACATCCCAATTTCAGCCTGGAGTACCACTTTAAGTGCTAACTTAACCCTAATAGCACCTGGGGGGGGGGGGGGGGGCCATAATGCCCCCCCCCCCTCGAGATTGTTCGCGACCATTCCGCAGCGCAATTTTTTTTGACCGCGCTGCTCGCTGACTTTTTACTTTCAAGTCTTGCGCATCTTTTGACACCATTTTCGCGAAAATCAGGAATACCGTTATGATGCTGCACGGCCTTTTATACACGCTCGTCCAAACGAAAATGGCTCAAAAACGTGATTTTGTGTACAAACTCAATGCAAATTGAGTTTTCTCACCTTATTCATAAAGATATGATTATTTTCACTTTCTTTGGCTGAAATTAATTTATTATAGCACAATTATGCTTCAAAATAGTTCTATGATAAATTTTACGAAAAAAACACAACAAAAACAAAGGTGGTAGCAAGGTCTGAAATACCCCGGTGCTATTAGGGTTAAGAGAGTTTTCTGAATACCACCCCTGCTGATATACACAACGAATCACCAGCATAAAGAATTTTGTTAGCATTTTTGGCCTGGACATTGTCAATCTCTAGGTGTGCATCAACATACGCTACTTGTATGAGTACAGTAGACCACTGCCTTTGTTGTCGAGTGCTGCGCTGCAATTGAATTTATATGCTAGAAGGATGCTAGATGATGTTTTAACCCTAATAGCACCTGGGGGAGGGAGGGGGGGGGGGGCATAATGTACCAATTCATCAAAATTGAAAATTAACATGTTGAACTCAAAATGAATTCATAAAGCTTGAACATTTTTCAAAAATTCTTTTCTTGCTTGATATTTTTCTAATGTCTGTGATGTTTTTCCAGATATGGAGTGTGACCCTGAGCCACTTCGCAGAAGCCCGAGAAAGGCAGATAAGTCGAAGCCTAAGGAACTTCCTCTCCCCAAATTGTCAACAACATCCATGATGGCCAGATTTGTCCCCTTAAGCCCGACGGGCCCAATCCAGAGGGGATCATCTCCATCTACAACTACATTCCCCTCTCCTTCGACTTCTCGCCAAAGCCAGCCGCCGACACCAAAAGCTAGAACCTTGGACAGTAAGTATTTACGTAGAGAATTTCACAAACAAAATATCTCTTCTCAAGAACTTAATAGTATGTTTCATAGGAGGTCAATTGATTAGATTTTGGAGTACAGCATATTTAAACTACAAACAAAATTTACTATTTTTTACCAAGATGCTACACTGATATAAGAGAGAGAGGTTGTCAATATAAATACAACATCAAAAGTAAGTTCCCCCCTAAAGAGCCCCATCAAATCTTCCAGTGGAAAAATCAAGAAAAAAAACGTAATTTTTTGTTCATGTTGTGATCATTCAGCCGTTAAGTCACGGATGTCACTAATTTTCGAGAATCTGCTTCCTAACAACCCTAGCTATATCCAATGCTTGGTTTCAACTTGAATAATTTGTTATACTCGAAGATTTGATGGGGTTCTTTAGGGGGAAACTTTCTTTTGATGTGTTTAATTTTGATTTATTTTTATCAAAAAAGCAGGGGTATATTTTTCTGCAAAATTGCTTTCAGATTCTTTCTGTATGTGTTGCATTGTCTGATGCTTTGTACAAGTATTGTCATTGCAGCTTGGTGATGTATTCCTGAAATGCGATAGTTGAAAAGCTGTCGTACATATCAGTCACACTAAAATTACATACTCTTCTTAGCTACCAAAATGACCTAATTTGTTAATGTATTTTTTTTTACTCCTTTTGTTTTCCTAGACAATTTTCAACAGCAGGTACTTCAAAAACTTCAGAAGCTGGAAGATGTCCAGGCCCAGATAGTGGAGACGCTGGCAAACCTGGTGCCAAATCATCAGTGAGTTTACGGGCAGGTCCTGCTGACCTGCAGGAGCCCTTTGCGGAACCGCTCAAGACAGGGAGTGAATTTGACTTGCTCGAAATGAGACTCATTGGCCCGAATTCACAAAGCAAGGTTTGAGCTCAGACCAAGGTTTGAGGTCAAACCTCCTTTTGTTTCGCCAAACCTTCTTTTGTTATTTACAAACCTGGTTTGTAAATAACAAAAGGAGGTTTGGCGAAACAAAAGGAGGTTTGAGCTCAAACCCGGTCTGAGCTCAAACCTTGCTTTGTGAATTCGGGCCGTAGAGTCTGATTTTAAGAAGAGAATGGTAAGTTTAAAAATACTTGCATACTAATTTGGCATTATTTGATCATCCATTCAAATGACTTTGTTTTTTCCTTTTTGTACAGGTTTAATTATCTAAACCTGAAATATCCTGAGTTTCTGATTTATACATGCCTTGATTACTTTATAGCCATGTTTTAAAAAAAAAGTGAAAGCCTGTGAATTTTGCAAATGATAAATTAATATTTACCGCATCAGGGTGAAGGTTTTAGCGGAGAAACATTCATAATAATGTCTGGAAATGAGACGGTTGGCTCCTATTTATGTGAGAATCTACGGCATTGTAATTGATAATGGTTCTTTTAATTTCAGATCAACTACCTGAGTCTAGTCGGCGGGGGCAATATTGCCCAAACAAGTCGGCGTATCATGAAAAAGCTGGGGTCAAATAATCTTTGGTCAGATTTCAACGTGAATGGGAGGAAGGGGAAGCGTGGTCTGAAGTCAACAAGATTTGTTCCCGTCATTGTCAGTAAGTAATCAATTAGTATATGATTAGCCAATTTCAATTTTATTTTATATGTTTCTGGATTCACCCGATGAGTTACAATGATTGGTGATCAATTGGACATTGATGGTCTCTAGCAACCTTGCTGCCTTTGAAGTCGCATAATAGCATTGTTTTCTGCTTGTAAGGTAGCTGTTGAATTTGGCCTCTAAGGAGTAGTTATGTTTTATGCCCATCTAAACAAGGAATTACTTATGTGAGAGTGTGCAGATGTGTATCCATGTATTTCTTCATACAAAAATGCCCATTTTTGCAAAACAAAAAAAAGGGGTGGGCCATAACATGGGAACCGACATACCATTTTCCCCTAATACATTTGAGAGGAGTGTAATGATATTGATTGTCCGAATTGCCATGGAATGACCCATTTGTCATTTAAGGTGTGTAATCTGTATCGTCTTATTTTAATGTGTCATCAAAAATAACTTTAATATAATGATCCATGGCGTCTGCACTTACGTCTTTCAGGAGCCTGCATGAAGACCGACCAGGGCGCCAAAGAGATGGAGATTGAAGAAGTCGTAGGGGACTTTCTCAAGCGAACCCCATTTCTTCCAGGAGGAAAGAAATGGAAGGTAAATTCCTTTTACTTTTGTTTGTGTTTTTATTTTTTATTTTTTATTTTTTTTCTCTTTATATTATGTGGATTTCTATCAAAATACAAAAATATGTTGCAAGAGAATATCAGATCAATTTACTATTTCAAAGGGCATTCAGCCTTTTTTGACCAATTTTTGTTTGGACATTAAAAAAATGTGTATTTCAAAGTTATCTTTTGATTGAATGAGTGAAAATTCTGGTGTTACGTGTATGTTCCCTTTTAAAGGGATAGACCCAATATCTGTAAAACAATATTGTACATGAAGCACATCATAAGTCCAGTTTTGCCCTTGTTGATAGGGGTGGCCGGATTCACCTCACTGCCACCCTAGCTTATCCAGACGTCAGTTTTTAGGCATTGGTCTCGAGACTTAATATTTTGTGGACAGGCAATAATATTTACTTATGTGCAGCCTCTTCAGATATAATTTTGGTTCATAATTTACATTATGCCAGTTTGTCACCAAATGAGCTTGTATAGGCGCTGTTTTTAGGGAGGGGGAACATCATGCCCCCTAGTTTTTTTATGGTTTAGTTGAAATGAACATTTAATTTATAAATAAAGGTTGTTTGCTCTGATTTGCAGAAACCTGATACCGATGGGGCTAGAGTTCCAGCTGTCGCTGCCGAAGATGTTGCCAAAGATGTTGCTGCTGTTGCAGATGCCACTGAAGACGAGGAGGAGGGTGTCATGGAGAATTAAAAAGGATAAACGCTGATGACATCTGTTCTCGATTCGCTATGTAGTTACATACTGGCTTCTGATAAAACTCATTTATAGAACAAATCTGGACCTAACTACAAAATCTTTGGTGGATCAAAAGGACAATATATTAAATGGCATTTGAGACATATACAGTTCTCATAAAGGTTTTACCAGAGGTCAATCACACCAATTATGCCAAGTTTTCTTTGTCATTTAGTTGGTACATGTTTTCAGTATGAATTAACAACATATTTCAGGAATCAAAGAGGAAATTACAGGTTCTATAAATCACTCAAGTTACTTTTGTTGAGTGTGCTGTAACCAAAAATGCTACATATGTGCTGCCAAATTCTTAACACTAGATATATTTATAGTCTTGCCTTTTCTCTAAATAGCCCGGTAGATTTGAGTTTTCATACTTGCCAGTTATATGACATATTTTCAACTTGTATCTCATTAATGTAAATAACTATGTGTTGATTATGATGTATTTTGTTTTTCATGGAAGATGAAAGTTCTAATGCTGGCTTCTGATAAAACTCGTTTATAGCACAAATCTGGACCCGACTACAAAATCTGTGTGGGATCAAGAGGACGATATAGTAAATGGTAAAACTATACAGTTCTCGTTAAGGTTTTACCAGAGGTCAATCACACCAATTATGCCAAGTTTTCTTTGTCATTTAGTTGGTACATGTTTTCAGTACAAATTAACAACATATTTCAGGAATCAAAGAGGAAATTACGGGTTCCGTAAATCACTTGAGTTACTTTTGTTGAGTATGCTGTAACCAAAAATGCTATGCGTGTGCTGCCAAATTCATGACACTAGATATATTTATAGTCTTGCCTTTCCTATGTATAGATTGGTAAATTTAAGTTTTCATACTTGCCAGTTATATGACATATCTTCAAATTGTATCTCATTAATGTAAATAATTATGTGTTGATTGTTACTATGTTATATGATGGATTTTGTATTTCATGGAAGATGAAAGTTCTAATGCTGGCTTCTGATAAAACTCGTTTATAGCACAAATCTGGACCTGACTACAACATCTGTTGGGGATCAAAAGGACAATATAGTAAATGGTAATACTATACAGTTCTCGTTAAGGTTTTACCAGAGGTCAATCACACCAATTATGCCCAGTTTTTTTTGTCATTTAGTTGGTACATGTTTTCGGTACGAATTAACAACATCTTTTCAGGAATCAAAGAAATTACGGGTTCTATAAATCACTCAAGTTACTTTTGTTGAGTATGCTGTAACCAAAAATGCAATATGTGTGCTGCCAATTTTTTTACACTAGATATATTCATAGACTTGCCTTTTTTATTAATAGATTGGTAATATTGAGTATTCATACTTGCCACTTACTATAATGACATATCGTCATCTTGTACATTTTTTCTTGTAAATAACCATTGTATCTGTGGTTTCAAATGGACCATCCCAACCAAATTTCTGTTGGCTGTTTATAATCTTATTTAAGTCTATTTTACGCCAATTTTTCAACCGTATTTCTCTAGATTTTCTCCTTGTGATATCACTTGTCTATCACCAGCCTGAAATAGACGTCTATTGGATGTTCGTATACCACATGGTGTTATGAAAACTTTCAGTTGTGAATACTTTATCACCACGGAAACCTACAGAGAACATTGTATCTTTTTATAAGTAACCTTGAAATACATGTACTATTATTACCAAGTCTTTGAACATTTATTTATGTTTGATAATAAAATCCTGAAATCGATCAAATGTGTGACCCAGTATTTATTTCATATACCATTTGTATTTGTTGAACATTCTTAACACTTTTGCAGGACGTTCTTAAATGTTTGTTGCGCATTCTTTCAACGCCCGAGACATTTTCAGACATTCTATAAAGGTTTTCTGAACAATCTCCTAAAACGTTTTATGAACGTTTTAGACGTGTTTTAAAAGGTTTTTTAAACGTTCTTAAAACGTTTGTAGACCATTTGGACGTTTAGAAAACGTTCTATAAACGTTCCAGACGTGTTTTAAAAGGTTTTTTAAACGTTTGTAGAACATTTGGACGTTTAGAAAACGTTTTATAAACGTTCCAGACGTGTTTTAAAAGGTTTTCTAGACGTTCTTAAAACGTTTGTAGAACATTTGGACGTTTAGAAAACGTTTTATAAACGTTCCAGACGTGTTTTAAAAGGTTTTCTAGACGTTCTTAAAACGTTTGTAGTGCATTTTAACGTTTTAAAAACGTTTTTAACAACGTCAACAATATATTTAGAACGTTTTCAAAAGGTTTTTGGACTTTTCGAATGTCTGAAAGGTTTTTAAAGGTTTTTTTTTGGTTCTTTTAACGTTTAAAACACGTTTTTAAAACGTCCAATAAAACGTTTTAAATACGTCGAAAACCTACCACATTTTGACGTCCAAAAAACGTTTTCACAAAACGTCCAAAAACCAACTTGGAACGTTTTTAGAACGTTCAGAAAACGTCCAATTGTTAGTTGGGAAAGAATAACATCTCACCTTCCAAATGTTGGCAATTCCTATTCAGTAAAAATGTCAGACGATAGTTTTAAAAGCCTTCAAAGTATAAAACATATTTTGTCCAATTATTTTCTGTATAGTGCGGACAAACCCCGTTAATGCCGGTTTCAGCTCTCAATCTGAAACAGTAAGACGCAAACAACTTGCTTCGGAATTTGACATATATGAGAGTAAAGAGTACAATCTCATCTTTCCAATTGTGGTAATTATCCTTCAGTTGAAATGTCATACGATAGTTTAAAAAAGAAATCCAAATCTATTTTCTTGAGTTCTTTGCCATCACCGTCAGCCGACACGTGCACAATTTTCCTTTTCCTTTCCGATTGTACGATTTAGAGACACTATAGCCCCTATTGTTGGTGGCTAACCTCCGCGCCAGTGCAGTTTCAATGAGCTAGCTGGGGGCCGTTTCTCGAAACCGTCATAACTACAAGATCAACGACATCTCTCCACTGTCACGCAACTTGTCAGCTAAGTGTTTCACGAAGCCGTCTTTGCCAAGATGAGCGACAACTTCCGCGACAATGAGTTGTCACTGCTCCGAACCCGTCATATCTTTTTAATTGCTGTAAAGCGCCATCACAAGTCAGTTTATTGCCATTCCGTGGGCCGCGAAATGTACGATTAGTTTCACTCTCATTTTGAGAAAAATATAGACGAGTTCGGTACGTAATTCTCTGGGATGCGAAATGCAAATGTAAAGAAGTGATAATACAAATTATACAGAAATTTTAAAAAGCTGAATATAAACATTAAATCACAAATCATTAAACTATAACATATAAATAAAAGAGATAAGAATGTTACACACCGTTGTCCATAGTCAATCCATAGTCTTTCTTAGGATACCATCATACATTTGGGGCCTATCTGCATTATTATTCCCTCTCTAATTACTTCTTTCAAATCATATTTTCAATATTAAATCAATTATATGACGAGTATTGTGAGACTCTAGAGTAAAAACTGGCTGAGAAAAGGTATTTTGCCTAAAATTCCTCGTCACAATAAACAAAAAAGTACGTATTGATAAACTATCACATTACGGTATCCTTCAACTACGTTTTGAGTGGATTGTCGAGAAAAAAAAACTCACCGGTTTTTCTTCAATTTAAGAATCTTTACAGAAATATGCAAATCGTTTGATGAACTACATTTGATAATGACACTATTTATTTTTTATTTTAGGAGAATTAATATGTATATGTTTCTTTTTGAACAAGTTTAGCCCCAAAACTTGGTTTGGGTTATTCGTGATAAATCAAATAGATCGTGACAAAGACTATGTTCTTGAGCTGCTAGTATCGCGATATATCGATATCATGTCTGTCATGGCTTTGTGAAACGGTTTATCCACTTCATAACATCTCCGTAGGTCGCCGACAAAGATATGACTGTCATGGAGTTGGTTTCGAGAAACGGCCCCCTGAGCATCTATTGACAGATCAACAAGGACACCAACATGGCGTGTTGGACGTCTCTCTCAAGACATGGAGCTTTACAGTCATCCCATGAACATGATTCAGGTATGGAGTGCTTCAAAGTGTAATGTATGCCGTATTCAGGTTATAATATGTTTCTCACTTTTATTTCAAGCTCCAGTTCAGGTAACTCCAGGCCAGGGAGCTCCGACATCGACAGGGCGTTAGTTAGCGTCTTCTCGAGGCGATGGCCCTTGCGCTGTTGGGGCCAGTATTAGGCAGTAAATTCTGGCGAGCGAAGCGAGCCAGATACGAAGCGTTTGCGCTTCCCATTGGAAATTGATATTGTCAATACCGGTACATGTATCTATATAGAAAATAATTAGTGGATAGTGAGGTCATGAGGACATGACGTCACAAACTGAGCTGAGGCGGCCACTGAGGCGCTACTGTAGTTTCGTATCCATTTTTTGAGCAGTTTCATATCCATTCTTAGCAAAGGAATTTTAGCCCAATTTTTTCCTAATTTTAATCATAATCATATAGATCTAGAGTAAAACCGCCAAACTTCGGACGTTGCCAAACTTCGGACAAAAATGACTTCAACGGCTCGAACGCAAAATATGAGCCTAGCTCAGCCGGGTAACTTGCATGCATTTGATACTGTACTAACCTAGGGTAGAGTGCCCAGTATTCGGTCACTTAAGGGGAAATCACTAATATTTTGAATTCTTACCTCTTTTATTTTGCAATCTACCCATCAAAAGAACAGAAAAATATTCCTCTAACAGGATTTAATAGTCACTTAAAATAAAGAATGATGATAAGAAAAATATTTCCGAAAGAAGACGGAGCATTTTTCTGCCCAGAATTCGGTCGCGCCGACTAGAATTCGGTCACGCGATTTGTGCGTGGAATCTCCGTTGCAAAGGAGCGAAGCGTATTTGCGCGCTATTTTTACACAATTGCGCGATAAAGCACTGATTGTCAATGCGTTGACCGAATACTGGACGAGCGATACCGCATGGCAAGGGTATCGTATAAATACCTCTTGCACATCGGCAAGTGCGTCATTTGCAAATTCGCTGCGATGGAGCGAACACGGAAGAGCTCCTCTTCACACACATACTAAATTCATTGCGATAGCACACGAAGTTGTTTCGCAATAGACTTCTACATATGGCTATGCATGTTAGCGCATGTGCTAACAGAACGTGGAAGTGCAGAAAGTGGTGCGACACTGACCAATTTCGAGCTAAGTTGGAGATCTTTCCGGGGCCCTACATCTGATTTAATTTTGAGAGTTAAGAAAAGTTGTTCAGCTGCCTGATTTGTGCAAGTTTCGCGGCTCATTAATTATTTTTTAAATTGTTGAAACACCTGCCTGACCCGCTGACCGAATACTGGGAATACACCAGTTTACAGTTGTATATGTGCGCATGCGCAGACAGTTGACCTCGGGTCATTGGCCCCAAAATTGGGGCCAATAACCTCTGACCTCTGGTATTTATGCGTAAATTAAAATTGCGCCCATGCAAATGATGATGTGCGCGCACAACGCAGCGCGCAGGCAGTGATGTCATCATTATTTGCATGGGCGCAATCTTAATTTACGCATAAATACATGACTCCTAGGTCATTAGCTTTGTTTAAAATGGCGCACACAACTGTAAACTGGTGTATTGACCGAATACCGGGCGCGCTACCCTATATCGTTAGTACAAAAAGTTAGGGCAGGTTGCCGTCTGCAAAACTCACAAAAAACATCGAATTCAGAGACAGATTTCAGGTTACCCAGATTTTTACAGTTCCTTAACAGGGGAGTTAAGGTGTAGAGCCTCCAATATATCGATTAAAAACAAATCCTTGGCATATTTCAGGTGGTTTCTGCCAAAATTATGGGAGCTTATGAGATACTTTTTCACTCTATCGCGAAAATTTTCTAATGGCGGCTGTTACCACGGACCTAGGGGTACTAGATAGATTCCCCTACCAGAAGATGGCGCTCTTCCAATCTTCGGACAGGCAACATTGAGTGTTATTTTGACTACGAAAAAATAGCGCTTTCGTAAGATTTTAGCACCAAAATATTGTACGAGTGTTGTGAAAAACACCTTTCTGATAGTTCTACCTAACTTAAATCTACCCAAAACGAGAAAATAATACTTTTTTTCATGAAATCAACGCAGTCAAACTTTCCCCCGTCGTACGATTTTGATCCGGTTTCCAAACCTCCGATGAATGCGCACTTTAGCGCGCGCGCTATACGTGCGATATACGTGCGCTATGCGCTATACATGCTCTATACATGCGCTTCACATGAACGTCCGAAGCTTGGCAAGTGCGTCCGAAGCTTGGCATGAAAACAGGTTCGGCGGGTAAGTAAATAATTCTAGTTTTCCATTTCCTTTACTTATTTTCTTTTACATGACATACATACATGTAAACAGTATTTGCACAATAATAGTATATTTGATCTTTCAATAATTAAAAAAGAATTTCATGTTTTCCCCCGTTTTGTCTTAAGTGTCCGAAGTTTGGCGGTCTTACTCTATTGCATTTACCACCTGAATTTGGATCACATCCGACATCAGAAAGCCCCCGTTTAGGGCTTCGATGTCGACGTCGTCGCTCAGTACCGTCTCCGCGCTATAGCTTTGCAACTCAAACTGAAGCTATCAGTCTAAAATTATGCAAGCTTCTCGTATAATTTATGGTATCGTGCATGTGCGTAATACCATAAAGCATACGCAAAGTTTGCATAATTTTAGACTGATAGCTTCAGTTTGAGTTGCAAAGCTATACTATAGTGGGAGACGGGACGACGTCAACATCGAAGCCCTAAACGGAGGCTTCCCGATGTCGGATGTGATCCAAATTCAGGTGGTAAATGCAATATATGATTATGATTAAAATTAGTTAAAAATTGGGCTAAAAGAACCAAATTGGCAATTTGTGTAGTGATTTTCATTGTTCCATAGGGTCTAGCCTTAACTTAGGGCTCCCTCGAAATGTTTTTTATGATGTTATTCGAGGGAGCCTTAATTTGCTCCCATAGGGTCCCACAGAGAGGTAGGTAAACAACATCTAAATGGTGTCCAAAATCACACTTTCCCAGAGACGCCAAGTTTAAAGATCGGCAATGCGTGACATTTTCATTTTTCGGCGCGCGTGCGAGGGTATAACGCACGTATAAGGTATAGCAGTTTTTTTTTAATCTAGCGCGCGCGCCGTGCGTGAGAGCATTTCCAGACCCTCGAAATGCGTGATGTCACGCCTAATACGTGACACTTGGTAGCTCTGCTTTCCCGCACCCGACCAATATTGGACAGTGGCTTTGATAAATTTTGTTGGACTTGTAGTCCTAATTACCTCCTGAATTTAAAAATCGGAGGTAAAAATAACGAAATAAAAGCTTATCACGTCATGGCGATCTCAACTGGCATTGGTAATAATCAAGCACTGCTAGATCGCCATTATGCTGGTATTTTTTTTAAATTTCATTGCAGAACATTGTGAATTTTACAAAGTCTGATTATTTCTTTGATAATTCTGTAGAAATATTTATCCTTTTTAAGTTTTCTCTCTCTATCTCTCCCTCTCCCTCTAATTTTCCTTTGTACTAGTGTTTTTCTAGATAGTGATAGATAGATAGATAGATCTACGGTATGCATAAAACATGAATATTCAAAAACACAATTTGCATCTTCATAAATAATGCAAGCATCTACTTCACTCTGTATTAAAATAGAAATGATAAGTCTGTAGTGATCAAGAGTTTTAATGATTTTTATTTTTTACATGTACAGGAAACATCTGCATCAAGGAGGAAGGAGAAGTTGAGAAGGAGACGCGTCTTTCCATTCCAGGTTCAGATGGATTGAGATGTGAGGGTCAGCTTGTAACTCAAGATGGTATGATATAGGTTCTTGAAGGAAAATCAAACATTAATACAAAAAATTGCTCTGAGAGAAAGCAAACAAAATGGATAAGGGGATTGGTGTTAAGTCAAGCCTGTGCATATAAAGCGTGTATTTGGGTAGTCACGTCTGGACATACATGTATAAATCATGCACACACTCTCTCACTCTCTCTCTCTCTGCCCCCTCACCAGCACAGACCCATCAGCACCCGGGCCCATCACTACCCGGGCCATGTGATCTAGTATCTCTGCCCGATCGAGCACTCTCGCCCAATCTGAAGCACAGAAACAAATTCAATATTCATGACATTTGTACATCTTTCTGCTGCAGATTGGCCATTCACGCCAGTTGTTTATGCATCCAAGATTTCATTCGCTCTGCACCTCTGTTGTGCATGTGCCATAAATATGCATATTGAATTCTGGGTAAGCACATGTGTTCGATAGTGATGTGTGCAAAACCTATCTTGCCGTACGCAGCGGCCCTCGCTAGCTCTTGGGATGTACACAATTTCTCTTGCTTGTCATGGGCTTGCGTTTGCTGTTGCGACCTTTGCCCCGTAGTGTTGACCTCGGGCCAAAGTAGGGGGAAGAAGCACATCGCTAGCAAGGTTTATGAGTTGTTGAATAAGAAAGCGTGGTGTGTTTGTAAACTTTCTAGGTAAAGACTATTGGGGTGTTGCAAGAAAGTTGCGATTGATTTCAAGTTGCAAAATTTGCAACTGATACTTGCAATAGATTGCAACTCAACTTTCTTGCCATGCCCCACTAAAGTCTCCTAATTTTGTTTAGGGATTTGTTAGGATTAAAGTTTTAACAATTAAATTAAGTTAACTAGGTCTAGCTTTTATTCTCCCCCCCCCCCTCTTACTAATGGAGCGTTGCAATTAATCGCAAGACTTACGCTTGATTTGGGGATTTGCAATTGATTGCAACTTTCTTGCACACCACATAAAGAATCATATCCCTTTCACTCATACACAAGTCACTGTGTGTGTATTAATGAGGTACCCGAGTACACTCCCAGGCTTACAAGGGAAAATTGAATATTCGGGATGCCATGTTTTTTTTTTTTGATTTTTTTTTTTTGCCACCACCATACCACGGGAGCAGTATCCCAAGTCTGTCTCCGAAAATTCATGCAATTTTTCTTTGAGTTGCAGTTGAAGGCGCCAATTTAATAATAATAATAACAGTAAACAATGCTGTTTTAGAAACCAAAGATGGCAGAATAATCCAAACAGAAATCCGGACATTTGTTCCCAGTTTCTGAGTGGTGAGTTTGACAGTGACTGAGCTCGGAAACATTTTTACCGACGGTACCATGCCAGCGGCAGATGCTCTCCCTGGCACTGGTAAGCGTCGGCCTGGCAGTGCCAGGTGACCGGGATTTTTTTCTTTTTCTTTTTTTTTTTTTTTGGCCGAATATTTGAGTACGAGAAATCGTACTTGAGTAGTTGTCAACAGTGCGGGTACTCAAGCATTTAACTACTCGTCGCAGCCCTAGTGTACACGGATACAAGAAATAATACATGTGTAGTTGTAGAACGCACGCTTAGTGACGGTTAGAACAAAATCGTTGAAAAAGTTTAAAAGTTATGAGAGTTTAAAATATGATATCACTAAGTCTATGCAAATCTCAAAATTGGCAATTAGGTTAGTGTAGTCCCAGATAACTCTCCCGTTTATCGTGTACAAAAATACCATAATTTTTTGTTTTTCTCTTGCGTTCCTTCTCTTTTGGGTCACTACATTGTGTGTGCCATGTTATTAAAGGTTCTTGAAAAATAAAAGTCATAGTTTTTGAAAAATTGATGTTTTAGTCATTTTGTGTCTTGGAACAAATGGGAAAGTTGTCCAGCAATTCATTATTGTGACTTTACAGATTCAGCCAATTTGAAGTGCCCATAGTATTTAGGACTTTGGAAAATTCATAACTGTCTTTTTTGTCTGATTTTGTTAGAATCTTCACCCTTCTGCTGCTCTGTTTTTATCCGCTTTCTTTGAGAGTAGTTAGCTATCAGGGTTGAATATTCCTTAAAAGGAAAATCAAACGATTAATTGTTTAAGCCAACCAGAAATTATGAATGTTTGTTGTGAATAGGGAGAATGCATCCTTGGGGCACACTCCTGGTGGCAAATTCCATTCAAAAACTGAGAATATAATAATAATATAATATATAATAATCTTTTAAACTAAAGTCCACTCCAAATTTTATTAAGATAAACCGAAAATGGAAATTCTTTTTGCCCAATTGATCATGAGTCCGGCAGCCACTGAGCAGCGCCAGATCGACGTTGCTCTATCCTTAATTGCATACATCTATTCTATACATGTCCTTAATATTCTTTTTCCTCTTTTTCCTAATTCCTACAATTTCATCATGTATATGAAATATGTTTCCCAATGAAATGTCAATCTAAGAAGAAAAAATGATTTGATAAACCTTGGTTCAATGATGAATTAAGACAGCTGAACAAAAAGAAAAGCTTATATTATATTACAAGAAATATTTGAATAATCGTACTGCGTATAGACTTGATGCATACAAAAAGTGTAGAAATAAGTTAACAAATAGAATTAAATATGTAAAATATAAGTATTTCAAACAAAGTTTTGTAGATGCTAAAGGTGATACTAAACAAACATGGAAAATTATAAATGGTCTTTTAGGCACAAAGTCTAAGAAAAATGAAATTCTGAGTACTCTACAGTATAATAATGAAACCATTGATAATGATATATGTGAATCTTTTAACGAATACTTTATCAATATAGGTCCAAAATTAACATCAACTCTTGATATGCCTACTGGTGATTTTAAACAGTATCTAAAGAAAAATGAATCTACTACTTTTTTTTACTCCAGTCACTCCAAGAGAAATAATAAACATTGTAGATAAATTAAAGAGTAATAAATGTAGTGGTTTGACAGTGTTGATGTTAAGATGGTTAAAAGAGTTATACATTTGATCTGTTATCCATTATGTGCAATATTCAATTCTTCATTGGAAACTGGGATCGTACCAGATCAGTTGAAAATTGCTCAAATTATTCCTATATTTAAAAGTGGTACTAAAACTGAAATGTCCAATTATAGACCTATATCACTACTTCCCGTATTCTCGAAGATATTAGAAAGAGCTAGCTGTGTATAATCGCTTATATTCCTTTTTGAATCTGCATAATATTTTGAATAATTCACAATTTGGTTTTCGAACAGGCCACTCCACATTCTCTGCTTTAGCTGATTTTACATGCCAAGTTTCTCAAGTTTTTGATAAATCTGAAGTCATGATGGGATTTGTTTTTAGACCTCAGTAAAGCCTTTGATACTCTAGATCATAATATTATACTTGCAAAATTGTTCAATGACGGAATACGTGGTGTGTTATTAAATTGGTTTAAGAGTTATTTATCAAACAGAAAACAATTTGTCAAAATTAAAGGTAATACTTCGTCTATGCAAACAGTTGTATGTGGAGTGCCACAAGGCTCTATTTTAGGCCCGCTTTTATTTATTCTTTCTATTAATGACATGTGTAATATATCGGACAAATTAAAATATATCTTATTTGCAGACGACACCAGTGTGTTTATGTCCCATAAAAATATTCAAAGTTTACAACAGGACTTTGGTAATGAAATAAACAAGCTATTACATTGGCTTTCTTTGAATAAATTAATTTTGAATGTTAATAAAACTAACTACATGGTATTTACAAAACAAAAAATAGATTTTAATGAGGTTGATCTCCAGGAGAATAATCGTGAAACTTACATGGAATGAACACACTGGTGCTGTCTGCAACAAGATCTCAAAAAATACTGGCATTCTAAACAAACTTAGATTTCTACCAAAATGTGTTTTAAGAATGTTATATAATACTTTAATTCTTCCTCATTTATATTACTGTTCTGAAGTATGGGCCATGACAAGCCAAACCAATCTGAATAGGATACTCAAAATGCAAAAGAAAGCCATCCGGGTAATTTCAAATTCACACTACAGAGCTCATTCAAAACCTATATTTTATAAATTAAAGCTTCTCAATGTATTTGATATCTGTGAATATCATATTGCAGTCTTTATGTACTTGTGTCGAAATGAGTCTTTACCATGTGCACTTCTAAAGTATTTTAATTTGAATTCTACTTTTCATGATTATGAAACTAGAAATGCATCTAATTTCCACTTACCTCAAATTAAAACATTGACAACTTTAATGAAAAAGTCAATATCTTTCAATGGTCCAAAAATTTGGAATTCCATTCCAATAAATATAAGAAATTGCAAAAGTCTTCAAACTTTTAAACGAAAATATAAAATGTATTTAATTGAATCCTACGTGCTATAAACTCACCAGGCTCTTTACCCCCCTTGTTTTCCCTCTTTTTGTCATGCTTCCAATCGTACAACATTTAATTTGCCTTTTATTTATATTATGAGGGATGGGCTCTAGCATAAGGACCATACTCCTTTTTAGCTCATCCCTTCACTCCCATTATGTTACCTTATTTTGTTGTTGTTGAATGTATGATATTTTATGTGTGATTATTCCATATTTAATTGTATATGTTCTTGTATTTTTAATGATGAGTGTAAATAAACGAACTTGAACATGAACATTCATTCTTGTGAGTTATAGGCACATCATATTTTATTTGGTTATAAAACACATTCTTCTCTTTGACGCCAATAATAGGTAACCAGATCAAATTTTACTTCTCAGATAATATGAAAATATCTTTACTTTGTTCTTAACAGGTCTCGTCTTCACCATCAAACAAGAAGTTGACACAGAAATGTTTGAATCCCTCTCAAGTACAGAAGGACAAGACCCATCGACTGAACAAGGTATTATGAAGTTTAATATGAAGAGAATTCTATTGTACAATGGCGCTCAGGGTGGTCAACAAAACAAAACAAAACAAACAAAAAATCAAAAATGTAAAATTGGAACATGCAAGTACATGTAGTATGTACTGATGCATGCATTGCATGAAGTCCAATGTGGCTGGGCTCTAGGGTTTAAAGATGCACTCTGGTGCAATGTGATCCTTATTTTGAAGCATTTCAAACACATTTTGTACCTCATATTATTGAAAGATTTTGGGGAAAATTTGTTAAAACCCCTCGTGTACCCGACAAAGAAGTGAATTAGTTTAGAATTAATGGGACTTGTTAACATTGTTCAGATGAGAGAGAATGGTGCTAGGGTAGGGACTTCAATGCAAGATGTACAATGAAAGATAATCTGAAAGTTTGAGTGAAAACTGACCATTATTAATGATAAAAATTGGGGAATACTCATCTGATCGATTCCTTAATTCTTCCACCTATATGATTACAATTTAATTACATTTTAGGTGAATGTAAATCGTCACAAATATGTTTTGGAGTCGCTCAGCGCGAAAAATTAATCACACAAAAATAACTGCGTTTACAGTATGTTGTGGCATCATCATCAGTTAAGTTTTTGAATTTTTAATATAACTTTAAAAGTATAAGATTTTGAGATCACCAAGTTAAGGTCAAAGGTCATTTTAGGTCATCAAACTTAGACTATGTTGTGGCATCAACATAAAAAATTTAACCAATGGTTAAGATTTTGAATTTTGAACGTAGTTTTGAAGGTATACATTCATTATCCCAAAATTCTTGAACATAAGGGTTATCAAGTATCACCACTCATGTGATTAGTCTTTTAGGTGACAAAGTCAAGGTCAAATTTCATTTCAGGTTTGCAAACTTAGACTTTGTTGTGGTATCAACATCAAGATTTTGAATTTTTAGCATATTTTCAAAAGGGTTTGTTCTGATTCCATGAAACTTGTACCCAAGGTTCATCAAGAAATACAAATCATATGACAAAAAAAACAGGTCACAAAGTCAAGGTCAAATGTCATTTTAGGTCAGTAGACTTGGATTATGTTTTCACAACTTAATATGAGAATTAATAAATCAATTTTTGTTATTTGTTCATATTTTATTCAAGTTATCAACCTTGGGACAAATAATGGTAAATAATTCTTCTGACGATTCTTAGTCAATATTCACTTCAAAATGCTGATTATTTTCAGAAGATTTCATTTTTGGGGTCTGCTAATGGGCCACCCTGCCTATAAAAAATGTCCCAACCTCAATTTTTCATCATATCAAATTGCGTAATGCAGGCGAGACCGCTGAGAGCGTTTCCCTTGTTTTTAAATTGACCAGGAGCCATTAATGTTTTTATGACACAGGATTCAGTGACAATTGCTCTGTGGTCAGTATCATACACCAACCAACCAAACTTCAATCTTGGACCGAACACTATAACCTAAATCTGACCCTTACCCTAAATCTTACCTCACCTGAAATTCAATTGCAACCTTAACCCTAATCCAGAGCCTGGAGTAATTGAAGTGGGAACATAGTCAGACCACCTCATTAAATCGCTGTCAGTAACTTTCAATTAATTAACTTATTTATTCTTTTGTGGTAAGAGGTTATTTTGGGTGGGGGGGGGGGGGGGTGGCATGAAACAGACAAAAATATAATTGAAGATAAGTAGGCCTATATTCAGAAGGAAGGGAACAACTCATAAGTAAATAGCATTTACTCTCTATGTTTCAATTTAATATCTTGAACATCAAGTTGCACCACAAGAATTGACATGGTCCGAAAAATAGACAAAGGATAAAGAATAGTTCAAAATCCTCAAATGTACAGTGCGTCCCAGAAAAAACGAAACCAAGAATTATCGATGTTTTATCATAACTTAATCACATTTATAATGAATAAATGACACATATTTGGAAAGCTTAGATTCTCCTCTTTCATTTGATGCAACTCATATGATGCATATGTCACGCATGAGTGATTAAAATAAATTTGAAGAGAGAAAACCGAAAAGTCATTTTGCGGGCGATATCTGAATTTCAAAGAGAAAATCACATTTCTAGAAAGTTGGGATTTTGCCCCTTCATATGACACCTCAATCAGGAAAAATGAGTAAGGAATGACAAAGTTCTGTTTGTTTAAAGTAGCCCTTACATTTTCATAATTTTAGCAAACAAATCCGTTTTCACTGGCTGCCTGCCGTAGCAAAAAGCAGAATTGACAACAGACTTAACTCTGTTTCGTTGACAATCAGCCATGCATGAAGTCTTTCGTCTAGGGCTGATTGTCAACAAAACGGAGTCTTTTGTTAATTTCATTTGTTGATACGGCAGGCAGCCAGTGAAAACGAATTCATTTAATCAAATGATGGAAATGCAAGCACTACTTTAAACAAACAGAACTTTGTTATTCCAAGCTCATTTTTCCTGATTGAGGTGTCATATGAAAGGGCAGAAACTCAACTTTCTAGAAATGTGATTTTCTCTTTGAAATTCAGATATCGTCCGCCAAATGACTTTTTGTTTTCCTCTCTTCAAATTGATTTTAATCACTCATGTGTGGAATATGCATTATATGAGTTGCATCAAATGAAAGAGGAGGATCTAAGCTTTCCAAATATGTGTCGTTTATCAATTATAATTGTGATTAAGTTATGATAAAACATCGATACTTCTCGGTTTCGTTTTTTCTGGGACGCACTGTATAGCAAATGCACAGCTATTAAAAAGAAAGATGTTGAACGTTTCTTCTTGATTTCCTTTTCTTATAGAAATGGTTTATGCCACCATAAAGCAAGAAGACGAGGAAGAGAAAGTTGAACCTAATACAACTCAAGGTGAAGGAGGAGGAGAAACTGAGCAATCAACACCTGAAGGTATTAACATTCTTTCATCTTCAAGGCAAATCAAATTCTTAAAGGGGAAGTCCGTCCTGATATTTAAGTCGTTTTAATGAAAGTAAAAAATGAGAGAAACAAATTATTGAAAGTTTGAGCAAAATCCCATTAAAAATTTATGATTTTTTGAAGTTGTCATCAATTTGCAACTTGCAAGCTCTACTCCAATTTGCTCTCTACAGAAAATCAAAAACTTTAATTTTCTTCAGTTATTGATCACAGTATATATTTGTTTCATACAGTGCTTGTATAGAAACACATTTTCAATGATTATGTTAAGGGTTTATGTATGATTGATAATTTTCTAAAGGGAAAGTATGTATTTTTTGTATTTTATAGTACAGGGCAAATGGGAAGAAATTAAAGCTCAAAAGATACTTCATAGAGTTGCCAATTTGTGTTTAATTGATTGCACCTTCCATTCATAACTTTCTTATTTTTGATTGGTTTTTGCTCAATTTTTCGCTGATCTGTTTCTATTAAATTGAGCATAATATAAGGGTGGAACTTCCCTTTAAAGATTTTTAAAAAATCAGAGCTGATAGCAGAAACATCAATATCAGATCAAAATAGGAAATGTTAGACTTTTGTAATTTGCATGATTGAGCTGCAATTTCTTATACAGTGCATATAAAAAGTATACACCTAATTTTTAATTAAAAAGTCACAATCACTCTGACCTTGAAATCTGTTCCATAATAAAAAGTAATTTTTTTCTGTTGTGTGATACCCTGTTCATTGTCTTTTTCTGCTATGGGTTTCAGGGCACCAGGGTCTTTTAGTGTTGTTAAAATCTCTTTGCACCAAGTTTGGGCTGATCCAACCAATGTGGATTATACATGTGTCAGTTGGTCTTAAATCCTTAAAAAAACTTGAATTCTCCTTCTTGCTTGAGTGCTTCATTGTTTAAAGAGATGCAGTGTGATTGAGCTTTCAAAAGACCATGTTTTAAGGTAACCTAAGTAGAATATTTTCAAGAGCAATTTATTTCTTGTCTCGTGATATCCAAGATCTCTCCAGTCTCCACTCATTTGTCCATTGCATCATTTCACACACATTAGGTACATAAGGCATTTATCTTAAATAGCACATTAAAACTCAAAGTTAACTCAACTCAAATGCAAAGGAGAATGCATACATGACATGTATGTTGATAACTCCTAAAGGCTGGCTCACACTATGACGAATAGGGTGGTACCGCAAGCTACGTTAAGCTGCAAATTGCAAGTTTGAATTTCCCGACAATCATCGTGTGTTGCCTTCAATTGTTGCTGATGAGTCCGTTAGCAACCACAGACGGTCAAAATTATCAGTCACATCCATCGAAAATTTTGTGGCGGCAAAAAACATCGTTGTGATTCCGTTCAGATTTCAACGGAGACCCAACTCTCATTTCCTTGACGTTTCCATGCCATGCGATTCCGTCTCTAGTCGTTTTGTTGGTCGTCGTCAACAACCATTGACTACAAAACAACAGCAAGTGACATCACATCTCAAACCCTGACGACACATTGCGGCAAGTAACGGAATTGTAACAACCTTGGTGCGACGATGGATTGCGAATATTGGCAGGAGGGTGATGACTGTTGATGGCGGGTCGTTTGCGAGTACCTGCGGCATTGCAACGGTGGTTTGCGATGGGTTACGATTTTGCAACGATGGTCCACTATTTTAAAGTTTTACTGCGATTTTTCACGTTTTGTGACGTCAGTTTGATTTCAATGGACTGTCAGGCACGATGCAATTTTGAAGTTCATATAAAAAGAAAATGTCCCCCTGTTCTTTGTCAAAGATGTTTCATCAACATGGATGACGGAGCTAGGATCAGGCTGCAATATGCCTCGCCGTAATCCTCCGCCAGCCAATCCGCAGCCAGCCGTCTGACCTCGTTCCTTGCTGGCAGCCAATCTGAAGCCAGCCGTCTGACCTCGTTCCTTGCTGACAGGCTCCGTCGAGACATCATCATTCGCCGCCCAGACAACGTGCAATTATGGTCGTTCCCTGATGCAGCTATTCGTCCCTTGCCGTCGTGTTGTTGCTGAAGGTCGTTCCCACCAGTCACCGAATCTTGGTTTTCCCCTTTTGCCGCAAATTTTTTGTGATTTTCCTGTCCGTCGCCTTTCGCTGGGTCTTTGCCGCTACTATGTGAGCCAGCCTTATGGGGCTTTCACATATAAACTCCGGGGCTTGAGATGGCTTGAGATGGTGTTTAAAAAAATCATAGCGTTTAGACAGTAGGTTGAAAACATTTACTTTTTTTTTTCCTGCTAGAAACTTTTGGTATTTATCAAGGGAAAAATAATTCATGTTCCAAAACGCTCTTGTTTTTTATCGACAAGATATGAAATATGCATTATTTATTCATTTGACAACTTTTGATAAATTTGCAGAAATACTGCTTAAATCATACACACATCCATCCAATGATGAGAGTTTCAATCTGAGGATGAGTCTATCTGAGACGTCAAGGAGGGACGAAGAAATCGGAGCAGCCTCTTGTCAGCAGACCAACGATTCTATTAAGCTGAACGCTATTGAAGCAGAACTCCACAAAATGAAAGATAAAGTGTCGAGGATAGAGACTCTCCTGGTGGAACTCCATAAGGTAGTCGTGGAACGCTCAAAGCAGACAACGGAGCGGGGTCAGCCCTATGAAGGTGTTGAAGGCAACGAGTCGCTTATCCTGATAGGCGATTCCAAGCATGCAGTTCATGTCGAAAAGCGACGGTTCCAGCGGGCGGTTCATCTAACAAAGCAGACAACGGAGCGGGGTCAGCCCTATGAAGCTGTTGAAGGCAACGAGTCACTTATCCTGATAGGCGATTCCGAGCATGCAGTTCATGTCGACAAGCGACGGTTCCAGCGGGCGGTTCATCTAGCAAACAGTGGCAGAGCCCTCATTCTGAAACTCATGAGCATGGTCATCCAGCCCGATGAGCTCATCAAGTTCAGCTACAAGGGCGATCGAAACTGGGAGCCCCCGCTTGATTCCCTCATTGACGACGATCGGTTCAAGGCGATTCAATCGCAAGTTAGGAAATTCTTTCCTTGCTTCGATGCCCCAAAGAATCTCCGCCGCATTCGTGATGCAGTAAACGGCAAGTGTCGAAAACTACGCAGGAATGAAAAGATTTCATCTCCTTCCTGAAATCATAACCATGCAAACGGCCCTTTTCAGCACGAAAGATATTACTTCTGTTCTTAAAAAGACAAACTTCCAGAAAAAAATTTACGTTGTTTTTAGAATGATTACAAAGATAATAGTGATAATGATATTAATAATGATAGTACTGTAATAATGACAACAATAATGATAATAATAATTATAATAACACTAGTTACTAGTACAATTATAATGAAGCGTCCAACTTTCTCTCACTCTCTCTCTCATCTCTGTCTGTCTCTCTCTCTCTCTTTGTCTATCTGCCAATCACAATGTCGTTTTCCATCTTCATCTTTCATATCGTTTTCTATTCCGCCATTTGCTTGCAATATGATATAATGAAAATACACATTCAATTCATTCTGTCTGTATGATAATGATGGACATAATATTATCGTAATCTATTTTAAGCAAAGCGTGACCAAGGAATGTAATATAAAATTTAATGTTTATATCTTTTTTTTTAAATGTTATTATCTGCCCACTTTGCATTCGCTTTGTTATGAGCTGCAGTGAAAAAATAGGAAATCTATTCATTTTTTTGATTTTCGAACCCATCAGCTTCAATGTTCTGTTTGCTAGCTTCAGGTGTTTGTATTTCATCAAGAGATTAAAAAATATAACGTGAACATTCAGAAGAAGCTAAAATGAATGGAGAGAAGAATATTACAGTACAATAATAATTACAAGAAGTAAAACTTTTTGTTAATATACGGTGTTAATATACGTCAGACATTATACTTAAGCGAAAAGATATAAACAAACACAAAAGAAAGAAAAAAGAGCCGAGGGGTGATTAGAGAGACAAATATCATAATAATGAATACAGTACAGACTACGTCCAACTTTCTGTCTCTCCAACCACTCTCACTCATATTGTTTATTTCTGAACTCTAAATATGATATCCATCTTCCTTCGCTTGCTTTTATGTCAACCTCAACTAGCAATATGATTTTGTGGGTCTTGTTTCCCTGTTTAATACTTTTTTCTTATCTAATTACCATTCTTTCGCTCAAAATCTATCACAATCACTATTAAACATAATGGCGCATAAAATGTTAACGCAACGTAGCCATAGCATGAAAGGCGATTTTGATAGAGAGGGGAAAGGGGGGGGGGGGGGGGAGGGGGTCTAGGAACAAAGGGGAAGCGTCGACCCGTGTATTGTTTGTGACATCCATTCAATACACTACTGTTTAATGCGCGGAGTTGGGCAAAGGCAACATTGAATGTCCGAGATACCATTAATAATTGCTACCTCTATTATTACATACACTATAATTAAAATGCTCTAATGTATCGGCGGCCTTGGGTAAACGGTGGGGGTGACTTAAGTGAAAAGAGCATTTCAGTCGTCGGCTTTCCAACTATTTATACAATTATACAAGCCGTTATAACGCTATACACTGAACTTATTATCAAGGACGAACATATAATATTTGATGGAAAGACGAAATAAATGTACATCATTACTCTCCTGTCAAATGGTTGACAGTGAACATTTTACACAAAATAATAATGCGATGCGTTTACTTCACTGAAACTCGATAAATTATTATGGTCACAATCGAGAATGTGGCTATAATGTGCCTAGATCGTTCTATCTATAGTTAGTCAGTAGCAGTTCCAGATACAGCCCTGCACATGTTGCAATTAGCGTATTTTATGTGCTCGTATTTGCGCAAATGATTTCAAATGATTGTTTTCAAAAAAAATTGTTCTGTTGCGCGTATATACTCCACCTGGCGATCCACTCACATTCGGATATCAAAATTTAATTACGTTCTTTATCAACCCATAATTACATAAAGTGATCCAAAGTGATTTAGTTTATGAGAAAAAAAAGGCCATTCTTTTTCAAGCTAAGAAAAGAATTACAATTACCATTAGGAACCAGAGCAAATAACACTGAGTTCCTATAGGAAATATGTTTATTCCGAGGGTCATATCTCAGCCAATACTTAACATATTCAATTGGTTTTCAACGTTTGGATATTATTTTTGATGCTCTTTCGGAAAACATAGATTATTGATGACGTCACACTTCACACTTATTTTAATACCAGTATAACTGTATTAGATTCTTTTCATTTCATATATCTGGGAACAAACCTTTGATAGGCTTTTGGTCTTTGTTTGTCCCTCACATTTTTATATAACTTAAAGTTGATTGTTTTATTGAATTCCCTCCCACGATCCTATTCTATTATTTTTGTCTTCATTCATCTCCTACCTCTCTTTTTTTCCTCCCTCTCGATCACTCCTATTGTTTCATTTCATATTGTTAAGTCAGGGTCGTTGCTAAGATTTTTTTTGAGGCATGATTGTGTAATCAAAGAAAATAATACCAAGCTGGAAGAATTGTTGTATATATACTTTAATTATGTTATGTTTCACTCAATCACTGAGTAATTAATGTAAATATGTATTTGTATTGAAATTATGGAAATAAAAACCTCGCTTGAGGATAAAAGGAAAAAAAATGAAGCCTGTTTTTGTTGTTACTGTTCGTTTTTTTACGGCGCTTTCATTCAAAAAGCTCATATTTTGCGCCATTCAATTATAACTATTTAACAATCTGTTCATGATTAGTCAAGCATATGGCCAATATGTTTATAAGTGTTCCAGAAGTCAAATATTATTTAAGATAACCCAACAAAAATTAATAAAGTTTGGAAACTAAAACGTGACAAATGAAGCTACAACAAAGCGAAACATATTAAAGGAAGAAAAAGCATTAATGTATGACTTGTATAAATGTGTGATGAATAATTTTTCTTAATAAGTTATCACTTTGGGGGAAGGGAATCTAAATTCTGACCCTACATACCAGGGGCCGCTGAGCGTTTTTGAGAGTAGGGGGGGGGGGGGGGGTCTGAGCATGCGAACAATCTATAAACCCTTTTTTCAGAGCTTTTATGAAACGTGTCTACTAAAAATAGCCCCAGCCACCCGGTTCCGCGGCCACTGGATAGTTTGAGAGTTAAAAGCACAGGGCAGACCAGGCCTCTAGAGGGCGGTCAACTGGTATCAGTCAAAAGCACTATTAATAGGTCACGCTCTGTGGTGGAGTCGTTTGGGACAGAAGCGTTCTTTATGCGGGATTCCCGCATGCGTCTTTTGAATAGAGGGATTAGGACGATTGCGGCTTTCACACAAACTAGGCCGCGTTGCAGGAAGCACGCGTGATTACAGCCACTGGAATTGATCCAAGGCACCTAAGGCCAAGTAAAATAGAAGACATCTGCCTGCTTTGCGGCATTGCCCCACCACACCTCGGAAGGTTGGTCTTGTCCCAGAAAGAAAAGGTCAAACAAGAAGACAATCCACTCTACCCACTCTTCCCACAACAGCCAGTGGGCAAGTGGCTCAAATCCTAGCCTCTTGTCGATGCCCTCGCGCTGTTGGAGTCTCTAAATTCTGACGAGCGAAGCGAGTCAGAGAAACCGAGGCGCTCGCGCTGAGGGCCTCTTGACAAGTGATCTGAATTATATATTCATGAGACCCGATTTCCTACTGAATTATGCATGTCTAGACCGCAGCGATTGTGTGTGTGTACGTGTGTGTTCGGGATTGCCCAACTAGGCTAGTCTGCAAGCACAGACCCTAATTTGAGACTTTATCAAAAAATCATTGTGCCTTGAGAGAAGCCTAGCCCAGCTATCTACTGGTACCTACTGGTTGTACCAATATAGGTCAGGAACAGCTATAGTACGTGGCATATGGTAGTCTTATAGTGCACACTCTCTGTTACGACTGACCAGGGTTTGTGCTTGCAGACTACAACTAGGCGGCCAGTCTCGCTCTCACGGAGGGAATTCGCACAGAGCGGTAGATATTACGTCATAGTAGCTCTCTCTGATTGGATGACTTTCACCGTACTCTGCTGGGTCGGAATATTCGCCAAACAAAGTAAAACATAAGAAATCCAGATCACTTGTCAAGAGGCCCTCAGCGCGAGCGCCTCGGTTTCTCTGACTCGCTTCGCTCGTCAGAATTTAGAGACTCCAACAGCGCGAGGGCATCGACAAGAGGCTACTCAAATCCAGACCCAGCCTCCTGCACACTGTGGAGTCCCTTAATACCAGCCCTCACAACCAAAGGATGACTTTGTGGTCTAGCCACCTCCAGACCACTCCACATGAACTCTCCCTCAGCCCGAAGGAATCCCTCGCAACCGGCTCCAGTGAATTGGCCTACTTGGCTAAGCCTCAACCGCCTAAGAACTGGCTATGGATGATGCAGAGTCCTAATGCAGAGGTGGGGTCTAGGAGACAAACAAACAGCATGTGAATGCGGCCAAGAACAGGCAATGGAACACCTGCTAGTCTGCTCACTCCTGCCAGAGCCATGCACCCAAGATGACCTGGAAGCCGTGAATTGCCGTGCCAGAGCCTGTGTGGAGCACTGGACGGGACTCGTGTAGTGACCCAATAAGAAGAAGATTTAAATCTTTTAAAACTTTACAATAAAAGTAACTTAATAGTATGAAGGTTTTTGTTCCCTTTAAAGTGCGAGCCTGAGCCGTTTGCAAGTTGAATGGAATTAATCAAGAAAAATAAAATGGACGAAATAGTGAAGGTTTCCTCAAAAGCGGATGGAAAATAAGAAAGTTAACTTGTATACATAATGTATATATATAGTTATATATATTCTTAATCAATTTTTTTTTCTTTAATTTGACTCACCTATATGATTTCTTTTGCTTCACAATCATAATTTATATCTTTTTACTTATGCCGTCCCCCAGGCAGGGGACCTCGTGATTGCTTCTGTACGGAGATGGTATATACCAGGTATTTCTGTCTGCAGCCAGTCCTGATGCATCTGTCAGCCTTGTTATTGAACTTGCTTTGCAGTCCTCTGAGATGCAGTCAAGCCATATTTTAGGTGGACGGCCTCTGGGTCGATTTCCTGTGACCTTTCCTTCAACAGCAACTTTGGGGTATCTTGTGTTTTTCATTATTAGGACGTGGTCAAAATATTTGAGATTTAGACTTTGTCCATAACATCTTGATCAAGGTTGAGGGATTCTTTGATGTGTGTTTTGGGAGATCTTGTTGAGTCTTATTACCCCCATTATGCGACGGAGGCATGCCATTTCAAACACCTGAAGCCTTTTGCTATCTTCTTTTCTTACCGTCCAGGGTTCTGCCCCCAAAAAGCAGTATTTAGAGAATTAAGTGTTTGATACAGAACTTTGCATCTTTGTGTGGCTACCAATGCTTTTTGATGTCCAGATGTTATTTAGTCTTTGGAAAGCAGCCCCTACTTTCCTGAAATCGATTCTTAATGTAACTTGAACTTGTGCTGTTTTCTGCTATTGTTCACCCCAGGTACACAAAATCTTTCACCTGTTTTAGTTTGTTGCTATGTCAATGTTGAGGTTGCACTTCCTTTTTGCTAATAACTTGCACTTCTGTCTTTGCTATGTTCACCTTGAGACCAAGGTCACAGCTTGCCTCCTCTGGGGTCTCTGCTTTTAAGACAATGTTGTCTGCAAAACGTAGGTTGTTTGTGCAGGTTCCTTCAGATCCTGGTGCCTTATCTTTACTTAGTTTTTTTTATTGCACTGTTAATTTCCTCCTTCAGACTTTTAATTTTTAACATAATTTCAAAAGTGTTTTCTCAAATTTCATGATTACTCGCACCCAAGGGGTATCAAGTACCGGGTATCACAAATTATATGACAAATATTCAAGGTTACAATGACAAGGTCAAAGGTCATTTTAGGTCAGTAGACTTGGATTATGTTTTCACAACTTAATATGAGAATTAATAAATCAATTTTTACTATTTGTTCATATTTCATTAAAGTTATCAATCTTGGTACAATAAATAGTAAATAATTCTTCTGGTGATTCTTAGTCAATACTCACAACCTCAATTTTTCATCATATCGAATTGAGTAATGCAGGAAGACCGTCAAGAGCAATTCCCTTGTTTATTAAAATCAACTCGAAAAAAATTCCTGACTTTCCCTTTCCTACCATGCTCGATCTACAGTCTCACAGAAATTGATAGTCTGCAAATCCTTGACGGGCTTTATTTCCCACGTTATTGATTTTCTTAACCTTGATATCACGTGTAATACAGTTTATACCACAGAACTTTTTATCCCTGGGCAAATTAAAGAACATACCAAGACATTAGTTTTCATATTAAATTGTCTTTTTTATACATTTTACCTGAAAAAGAGATCATTCTTATGAAGTTCCTCTGCTCATGAAAACAGTGTAAAATTACACAGCAGCCAAAATAATTAATAATAGCTCTGCTGATGCCATCCATTTACCTGCCTGTTCTTGGTCTTGAAATCGAACTATGTGGTCTTGGTCTTTGTTTTGAGATGCCTGGTCTTGCATGACTACAACACTGATATACAAACCACATTATTATGATGTCCAGCCTGAAAAAAATTGCAATTTCATGTCATTGTATAAGTGAAGAGTAAAGGTCCCATAAATGATCCTTGTGGCACCCTCCTGATCACAGAGTCCAATCAATGACTGAGAATATTGATATCGTAGATCTTAGTAGGTATTACATTTACCTGTGCTGCAATGTTTGCTTATCGCTATTCTCTCCTACAGTGGCATTCATTCTTGTGAGATATTGACAAATGTTTTGTCTTCAAAATTCCATTTTAGAATCCATTAAGTATGAACATCATTTTTTTTCCTTTCATACGCAATTAAACTGACAAAATTGGGAAAATGGTAAATGACCATTACTCCTTAATTTGATATTAATACTGATGTATACCTTTTGAATAGATGCAAGATTTTGGGAATGAATCATAAGTGAATTTGCTTATAAACTGAACGTTAAGCTGATTGACTTGGCCTTTTATATTAATATTCTCTTCATGATGCTTTTTCGATAAAGCAAATAGTTGGATAATAAGAATACTGTATATTTTCCTCCCCAGATAGAGAGTTGGACAATGAACAGGACAAGATACACTCACATAAAACAGCATGCAGTGGAGAGAAGTCCCATCTGTGTTTACATTGCAGTAAGACATTTACTGATGAGAATACTCTTATACTACATCAGAAAATACACCAGAGCGAGTATGAGCTTACTCACCACCTTAGAACACAAACAGGAGAGAAACCTTTCAAGTGTTCCCAGTGTGATATAAGTTTTTTCCAAAAAGACACCCTTATTAGACATTTAAGAATTCACAATGGAGAAAAGCCTTATCGATGTTCCTATTGTGATGAGGGTTTTGCTCAACAAGGTGATCTTACTCGTCATATTAGGACACATACAGAACAAAAGCCTCTTCGATGTCCGTTTTGTGATAAAGAATTATCTTATAAGGCCCAGCTTACTATCCACCTTAGATCACATACAGGAGAGAAACCATTCAATTGTTCCCAGTGTGATACAAGTTTTTCTCATGAAGGCAGCCTTATTAGACATTTAAGAACACACAGTGGAGAAAAGCGTTATCGATGTTCCTATTGTGATAAGGGGTTTTCTGAACAAGGTGATCTTACTCGTCATATTAGGACACATACAGGAGAAAAGCCTCATCGATGTCCATATTGTGATAAAGGATTTTCACAAAAGGCCAATCTTACTAGCCACATTAGAACACATACAGGAGAGAAACCCTTTCAGTGTTCCTATTGTGATAAGAGTTTTTCTCAACAAGGTCTTCTTACTCGTCATATTGGGACACTTACATGTAATCGAATAAATACCCTTTAAAATGTCCTAATTGTAATAAAATAATAGACTGTCACCGGTACTCACCATCCCTAAGAACACATACAGGAAAGAAACCCTTTAATTGTTCCTAGGGTTTTCTAAAAGAAGTACACTTGTTAGCCATTAAAGAACACACAGTGCAAAAACATCTTATCTCACTACCCATTCAAGAATGAGAACAAACCTTATCAATGTTCCCATTGTGACAAGGGTTTTTGTTTTGCCCAAGTAATCTGACCTGTCATGTAAGGACACATTCTGGAGAAAAGACTTATAGATGTCCCTGTTGAGATAAAGGATTTTCTCAAAAGATTGAGCATCCTAGCGACCTTTATAGAACACATGCAGGAGAGAAACCCTTTCAAGTGTTTCTATTAAATGTCATAAGAATTTATCTTAAAGAAGTTCCATTATAATCCATTAAAAACGCACAGTAGAAAACCTTTTAAATGTTTGTATTGTAATTAGGGATCTTCGTGTAATCTTACCTGTCATTTGAGAATACATACTGGAGAAATGCCGTTAATGTCCCAAATGTAAGGGCTTTGTATTGAAAAGTATCTTATTAGGCACCTTAGAACACATGCGGTCTAGCAGAAAGGGCCATAGAATGCATAATGAAGTTTTCCTGTGTTTCATTGATTATACAAAAGCCTTCGATAAAGTAAGACTCAATCAGGATGTAAAGTCATTGCAAAATCTGTATTGGGAGCTAATAGCATGTGTTCAAGTGGAAACAGAATTAAGTGACTATACATCAACATTAAGAGGGGGTTCGGCAAGGATTTTTAGAATTTCTCAATTTTTTCTTCATTTTCCAAAAGAACATCAAAAATAATGTCCAAATGTCGAAAACCAATTGTATGTTAAGTATTGGCTGAGATATGACCATTTGAATAAATATATTTCCTATAGGAACTCATTTGCTCTGGCTCCTAACCATTACGAGCCTGAGCAGGGTACAATAATGACAATGTAGGTACATGTGTACTTACAAACTTAGTATTAAGCACTTTACAAATGTGACTATTACAGGTGTATTATAAAGCGTTATACAAATGGGACTTTCATTATTATCAAGGGTTTTTTAATCTAGAGGAAATCTTATTTTATAGCCTTGTTAGAACATATAGGAGAATTTAAGCAGGGATTAAAGGCCATATCAACTTCTCGCTTGACATAGGATTTCATTTTGCAAGCTGAAAGGTAATAAAAGTTTTGGGAAATTTTGAAAAATTGGGTGGATAGTGATTCTTTACAATTTAGATATATTTGGATACCCTTTTGGTTGATTATAAGCACTAGAAAATTTAGCCCCTAAAACACTTCTGCTTTCAAGAAAAATTTAATATAGAAATTTAACGGTGCTCCTGGTAAATTTTGATGAATTTCAAATAGCGTTTACGGCCGTACAATGGTAGCTGCTAGCATGAAAATCCCAGAATATGTAGTTGTGATATATAATTTCTAACCAGGTATAGCTAATCGGTCGATTTTAGTCAAGAAACATTGTTGTATAGCTTAATTAATATCTTGACCTTGAGAGGGAGCTATGGAACATAAAGAGTTTATATTAGGCTACAATTTCATAACTTTAGACTTGATTTCGACCGCGACAACGATCACTGGATATTGTAGGATCGCATATGCTTCCAATATGTTCATTTGCACCAAATTTATGACCCCTTACCAAAACTTTGTATAACCTTCAATGTACCCCCAATTTTTTGCGTACATGTATTTACAAATAATCAATTTCAATTATTTTATTTTTTGGAAGAAGTGATATCTTTTTTCGGATATGATGTCTATTCCCCAGGCAACCATTTGAAAGGATAGTATTTATTATTTTTGTACAAAATATACATGTGTGTGTTCACTTCAGAAAATATATTTCTAAATTGAATGTAATATTGATATTTATATCTCTCTTTTGTCATTATTATCAGATTTTTAAACAATTTTCTCATACTCATTATTTCTCTGCTCTCATTCAACTCAACTTGGGAGGACTCCTATCCCTAACAGATCACCTATTGATTTCGTTAGAATTTTCTTTCTTTCCGTACACTTTTTTGTACACACGTTCACTCGAAATCGACATGGTCAATTTCCTTCAAATTTCTGTCAGTCATCAAGCCCTATGATTTCAAGTCAAATCAACTTTTTCAAGGTCACTAGGTCATCGTGACGTCATCCAGGCGCCATTTTGTAAAAATCAGGTCATTATCATATCTCGATAACGAGTCATCAAAAATAAACCATATTTGGTATACATCAACTTCAGGTCAATAGTCAACTAAAAATGCCAACAATTTTTGCGCGCGCACATACGCGCGCATTAAAATTTTAAAATGCTCAAATTCGTTCCAAATTAATTTTGCATACGTTTCAGGCCATTTTAAGCATTTTGCAAAAAAACGCGCACACGCGCATACGTGCGCGTTTTCGCGCATACTTGCATTTCGCAACGTAGAATCGCCAAATTTTCTCTGTCATCATATTTGGCACATTTTTTCAAGCATTTTGATACCATTTTCACCTTTTTCTAACCATTAATAACGGAATGAGCGTACGTTAAGATACGCATCCGTGCTTGCGAGCTCTTGTAATACATAACATACATGTGCAAAAACATGCCTATACAAAATTCATTGTAACTATTCAGGATGGATAGATACCCCCCAATTTCTTTCATATTTAAATAGATTATGAGTTGAAGATATGATTTTATGTCTCATTTGACCCTCAATTAACTCATGACGTCATCATAATGGCCTCCGAACTCAAAATTTCAATTTGCATATTATGACGTCAGCAGATTTTTGGAAAATTGATTGTATCTCTGTAAAATATTGATCAATTTTCTTTCAAATTTTGATATGTTCTACCTTAGAATATTCTCTACAAATACTTTTGCCACGATATTTCATTTTGACAATGGTATCATGGCGTATATTTGCGATTAAAGGGAGGCATGTCAATTTTTCACATTTTGCGTGTATTCTCTATGGGACATGACTTTTTCTCAAAATTGGATTCTACATTCTCGTATTTCGCGAGCAATATCTCCGTCGTTTTATCTTTGTTTTCGCTGAGCATCAAGTATGTTGTAGCTGAGACAATAAGCTATCACAAGTGTGCCATTCATTTGTCGATCAGATGCCGGGATCATGCTCATATTTCACTTGCAAAGTGGGATTTGAGAATTTTATTTTCCGTTTATGTGTAATCGCTATGGGAAATGTTTTGGTATATCGGTAACGCACTTGACTTCCAACCTCGAGGTCACTGGTTCGAGTCCGGGCGTCTTTTTGACCTTTCACTGTACCATCTCCTTTGAAGACTAAAATACGTAGAATCGCAAATCGCGTAATAAACAGCCATATTTACTTTATTATAACCCTATTTTCACTTGTTATGCCTCCGCCACCGAAGGTGGTGCCGGATGCATCATGTTTTCGGGTTGTCCGTCCGTACGTCCGTCCCGTTTGACCGTTATCACAATATCTCAAGAACCATTTAAGATTTAAACTTAAAGAGATGGTTCATTGAAATGTGGAAAATGGGCAAATTACACCTCTACAGATTGCTGAGAACATTAACAAAATGAGCAAAGTACTTTTGAAGCCCTCACTGTTGTGAGGAATAAATTAAATGCAATTTTGTTACCCTTTCCTGAACCCACTCACTAAGTGAATTGACGGCGTTATTTTACATGCGAAACGATGACGTCACAATATGAACAACGTACATCACACATTCGGGACAATGTTGGATACCCATTGCAATTTTCAGATATGGGTTAACGTTGTTTGTATATTTACCGGCAGTGGTGATATTTCCTCTTTTTTGGCATTTTGAATGAGATACACTGAATAAATGATACTTTCTACAAATGTTTGTTTGATTTTTATATTTTTTCCGTCACATTTGAGCATAAAAATCGGGAAAATAATCACATATTCTGAGGGCACTTCAGCGTGTATGTGTCTGATCTGGGAAGGCAAAGGACATTGCATGCTGACCTAACGACTCTTTTGGGGTAACATAGGCGACAAATTTACATAGAATTGTCCAGATATTCATTACAAAAATGTGTGATTAGGCTGATTAATCATTTTTGATAAATCAAGTCGTATAGGACCTGATAAACCGAGAGAAACAGATCAGTCCGGTTCGCGATTCACGGCTAGCTCGAGCGCCGAGCTACGGGCTAGGCTGGCTAGCAAGCTGCGCTAGATGTGATGCACGTATATAGAGGTCAGTGTATTGCACACATAGTACATGCAGAGTACGCACGCACAGCTACCAGTTACGGGAAACTTGAACGCTACATCGACGATATATTCACTCGCTTTTTGGAAGTTATATATCATTTATCTAGACTAACGTCAGATTAAGAACCAAAACCATGCCATGGAGGAGCCTTCTGGAGTATACTCAAGTATGTTTTTTGTCCATATCTATATTTCCAGGGGATTTTGATGAAGGTAAACGGCGTTAGGTATAAATGGGTACGGTACTCGAGAGTCAATGCAATACATGTGAATCGCACGCAAACTGAATCTCGCACCGTCGTCAATCATTTCAACTGAGCGGCCCGCTGTTCATATTGTGATGTCACTTCAAAAATCAGCTGACTTACGATGTTTTGGGGGCGTTGAGTGGGTTGATTTTTCGTCAAGTTCAATCAACTTTTAAAAATTTCGCTCGAATGTACAAGTTACACAAATGTAATGATTTTACTCAGTGTAATTTTTCGATTGCAATGATACCAAACTCAGTCAAGTTTGAAATCAATAAACCATCTCTTTAAGACTCGGGAATAGTATTTATCACCATAGGAAGACGATCTGATTAGATTTTGGAGTACGTAGGTCAAAGGTCACAGGTCACAGAGGTCAACTTATGAAATTCCTTGTATTGAGTTTGTTAGCGCGATATCTCAAGAACCATTTGAGATTTAAACTTCAAACTTAAGGATAGTATGTATCACCATAGGAAGACGATCTGATTAGATTTTGGAGCACGTATGTCAAGGGTCACAGAGGTCAACTTATGAAATTCCATACATTGAGATTGTTATCATGATATCTCAAGAACCACTGGAGATTTAAACTTCAAACTTAGTGATAGTGTGTATCACTATAGGAAAACAATCTGATTAGATTTTGGAGCACGTATGTCAAAGGTCAAGGGTCACAGAGGTCAACTTATGAAATTCCATACATTGAGATTGTTATCATGATATCTCAAGAACCACTGGAGATTTAAACTTCAAACTTAGTGATAGTGTGTATCACTATAGGAAAACAATCTGATTAGATTTTGGAGCACGTAGGTCAAAGGTCAAGGGTCACAGAGGTCAACTTATGAAATTCCATACATTGAGATTGTTATCATAATATCTCAAGAACCACTGGAGATTTAAACTTCAAACTTAATGATAGTGTGTATCACCATAGGAAGACAATCTGATTAGATTTTGGAGCACGTAGGTCAAAGGTCAAAGGCCACAGCGCACATTATGAATGCAAAAACAGCTTGTGATCGTGTTATCTCAAGAACTGATTGATGGATTCATGCCAAAATTAGGTCATGTTTGTTACTTGCAGAGCCAATGAACTGAGTAGATTCTTGGATCATAAGGTCAAAGGTCATGGGCCCATTATGTCTGCAAAAATAGCTTGTGAACGCATTCTCATTAGAACTGACAGATGGATTACTATTTAACTCAGAACATCTTGCAGAGCCAATGAACTGAGTAGATTTTATGGTCATGAGGTCAAAGATCAAAGGGTCATATATGTATATGAGAAATTGCTTGTAATCACAATATTCTGAGAACCTGTCAATGGATTACCATTGGACGTGAATTTAATTTTTTTTTTCTGTTTTGGTTTGTAAAATTGCTCTATAACGGAGGCATCATTTTCGACTGCGCGCAGTCGAATTCCATCTAGTTCCATTACTTTTTGCGTGTAATTCCTAAGGGAGATGACTTTTTCTCAAATCTGGAATCTACATTCCTATCTTCTGCGAGCAATATCGACATTATTTCTGCTTGGATTATGTTGATTTTCGCGTATATTGTAGCTGAGACTATATGCTATCTAAATATTCCCCCATTTTTTTCAATCGAATGTCATAATGGTCTGTTGATGATGATCATCAACATCATCATGATGATCATCATCATCGTCATCACCATTACTATCAAGATCATCATCATCATCATCATCATTGTTTACATGTCTATATAACTTGAAGGCAGACCACCTTATTTGTCCTCGTGACGAATTAAATTCTAGTTTTCTCCTTCATTTGCTATGAAAGAACCACTTATCTTGTGTTAATATTGCAATGTACAAGTATTTAACTTTGATGATGTATTTATTATACAATATGTATTTATTATACAATTTGTTTATTTTCTTGAATATGTTGTAATTAGTTTGAAAAATAAATATAATCAAATCAAAATAAATCAATTATTTGTAGAATACATTTTCAGGATCTTGCCATCCTTCTTGTCAGAGGAAACTCAAATCAACTCTGAATCCTAGTGATGTCCCAACAATCATGCGGCACTCTACAATTTGAAGCTGATTTTGCATTTACAGAGGTGGATCCAGGGGAAAGTGCAGGAACGCCCCCCCCCCCCCCCCTATTAGCAGTGCGAAAAGAAAGAAAAAATAGGAGAAGAGAAAAAAAGGAGAAAGGAGAAAAGAGAGAGAAAAAGAGGAAAGAAAAAGAAGGGAGAAAGACAAGGAAATGGCACTAAGCGATAGTAACGACAAACACCGGAAAGGGAAAGACAGGGGGGGGGGGGGGTATGCGAGTGTGAAATGCGCACACATGGAGGGGGGAGACTGGCTGATTCTGATTTTTAGGTTGTGCAAAACTGAGTCAGAATTCAGCTAATTTTCAAAAATGCGTGTTTTAAATGATTAACCATAATACCTGAAACAGTACATGTAAAAACACTTTCACCCCCTCCAAAGAGCGGTAAGAAAATGGTAATCATAATTTTAGGGTTGTAGAACCAGGCCCAGGAATTTCCCGGTTTTATTTTTCCCCGATTTGTTTTAAAGGAGCTACACAAAGAAAATTTACTAACAACTAAGATTAGAACAATTTACATATAGATGGAAAGATTTTCTCTTGAAAAACACGAATAATTTGCTGAGAAATCATATAGATATCATGGAAAGGCGTAAAATGCAATTTTTCAAGACCCTTCTCAGACCCCCAAGCGCCCCCGAACGTAAGCCAAACACTCGAGCGTAGCGAGCTCTGAATAGTGACGTCACACCCTGGACAAACAGCTCGGCACCGGCCGCATACCGGAGTCGCGCGTGTATTAGTCTGCAGCTAGACAGCCGTGTCCAGGGTGTGACGTCACAATAGTGACGTCATACGAAGGACTGCTGAAGGCAGTAAATCTGGATCTCAAAACTAACATTTTTGAAAGTTTATTTCTGCGGGCCCCAAACATATTTTGAAGAGGAAATTTGTTGTATTTGATCAGTAAGGCTTCCCCTTCGCAATGATATGAATTTTGCATCAATTCAATACACTTTTGCTTCTTGGTGTGACTCCTTTAAAAAAAAATTATCTTCACGATTTTACCCCTATCCTCATTATTTTTTTTCCAAAAAAATTGTCTTACTCAAAAGAGGGGAATGTTGTAAGATGCCATAGGGACCTTCTTTGTGTTAGTGATATGCGCTATAAACAAATAACGTTCACTATTCCCCAAATCCCTTCTTTCTTTTATTTTACTCACCCCTGAGAACTCCCCTGGCAGGGGTTGTACCTTTTAACTGAACAATCTCACAAGAACAAAACCACACTATCAAACAAGTAGGTTATATAATTAATATCAACAATTCAAAAGAGATAATCATCACAAAGTCGACACAGCACTTTATCTGAATGACATCCCAGGGCAAATTGAAGAACGTACCGAGAAATGTACTTTTCATAATAAATTCCTTTTTTGTATACATTTTACCTAAAAAAGAGATCACACTTCAGTAATGTTCCTCTGCTCAAGAAATCAGTGTAAAATTACACTGCAGCCAAAATAATAAATGTAACTATGCTGATGCCATCCATTCTGTGTGCCTAGTCTTGGTCTTGTACCTGCCTGTTCTTGTTCTCGAACCTTTGGTCTTGAAATCGATCTATGTGGTCTTGGTCTTTGTTTTGAGATGCTTCATGGTCTTGCATGAATACAACACCCTGATATTACAAACCTTATTATTATGATGTCCAGCATGAACAAATATGAATTTCATGTCATTTTATAAGTGAAGAGTAAAGGTCCCATAAATGATCCTTGTGGCACACTCCTGATCACAGAGTCCAATCAATGACTAAAAATATTGATATCGTAGATCTTAGTAGTTCGTACATTTACCTGTGCTACAATCTTCGCTTTTCACTATTGGTTCTTACAGTACGTGGCATTCATTCTTGTGAAATATTGACAAATGTTTTGTTTTCAAAAATCCATTTTAGAATACATTAAGTAGGAACATCATTTTTTTCCTTTTATACACAATTTAACTGACAGAGTGGGAAAATGGTAAATGACCATTACTCCTAAATTAGATATTAATACTAATGTATAACCTTTTGAATAGATGTAAGATTTTGGGAATGAATCATGAATGTATTTGCTTATAAAACTGAACGTTAAGCTGATTGACTGGGCCTTTTATATAAATACTCTCTTCATGATGCTTTTTTGATAAAGTAAATAGTTGGATAATAAGAATACTGTGTATTTCCCTCCCCAGATAGAGAGTTGGACAATGGACAGGACAAGATACACCCACATATTACAGCATGCAGTGGAGAGAAGTCCCATCCGTGTTTACATTGCAGTAAGACATTTACTGATGAGAATACTCTTATGCTACATCAGAAAACACACCAGGGCGAGTATGAGCTTACTCACCACCTTAGAACACATACTGGAGAGAAACCTTTCAAGTATTCCCAGTTTGATGAGGGTGTTTCTCAAAGAAGTACCCTCATTAATCATTTAAGTACAGACAGTGGAGAAAAGCCTCATCAGTGTCCATATTGTAATAAGGGATTTTCTCAAAAGAATAAGCTTGCTAGGCACCTTAGAACACATACAGGAGAGAAACCCTTTAAGTGTTCCCAGTGTGATAAGGATTTTACTCAACAGAATCATCTTACTAGCCACCTTAGAACACATACAGGAGAGAAACCCTTTAAGTGTTCCCATTGTGATAAGGGTTTTTCTCATAAAACTACTCTTATTAATCATTTAAGAACACACAGTGGAGAAAAGCCTCATCAGTGTCCCTATTGTGATAAAGAATTTACTAGGCTTACTAGACACCTTAGAACACATACAGGAGAGAAACCCTTTAAGTGTTCCCAGTGTAATAAGGATTTTTCTCAACGGAATCATCTTACTAGCCACCTTAGAACACATACAGGAGAAAAACCCTTTAAGTGTTCCCATTGTGATAAGGGATTTTCTTGCCAAAGTAATCTTAACTCTCATGTTCGGACACATACAGGAGAGAAACCCTTTAAGTGTTCCCAGTGTGATAAAGGATTTTCTCAAAAGAATCAACTTACTAGCCATCTCAGAACACATACAGGAGAGAAACCCTTTAAGTGTCCCTATTGTGATAAAGGATTTTCTCACAAGACCAAGCTTACTAGCCATCTCAGAACACATACAGAAGAGAAACCCTTTAAGTGTTCCCAGTGTGAAACATGTTTTGCTCGTAAACACAGCCTTATTAGACATTCTATAATACACAGTGGAGAAAAGCCTTATGAATGTTCCCATTGTGATAAGGGATTTTCTGCACAAGGTGATCTTACTCGTCATATTAGGACACATACAGGAGAAAAGCCTCATCGATGTCCATATTGTGATAAAGGATTTTCACAAAAGGCCAATCTTACTAGCCACATTAGAACACACACAGGAGAGAAACCCTTACTAGTGTTCCCATTGTGATTAAGGGTTTAATTTTCTCATAAAACTACTCTTATTGATCATTTTAAGAACACACAGTGGAGAAAAGCCTCATCAGTGTCCCTATTGTGATAAAGAATTTTTTCAAACGACCAAGCTTACTAGACACATTAGAACACATATGCTATGGTCACATTACCCAAAAGTAGCCTGCTCGGTGGCCGAGCAGCAAGTTTTTAACCAATTCTGCCCGGCGGCTGCCCGGCCACCGAGCGGCGGCCGCCCAGGCACCCCACGTTTTTAGAGCATCGCTCGGTCGCCGCTGAAGTTTTAGCCCGGAGTTAAAATTTGGGCGGCGCCTGCTCACTTTTCACACGCCGCCCAAAATACGCTCGGTGCCTGGGCGGTCGCCGCCCGGGCACCGACCAAATCGCTGGGCGATGCCTAATTCCAGCAGCGACCGAGCAGGCTACTGATCGGTCGGTCGCTGCTCTGATTTGTGATCATAGCTATACAGGAGAGAAACCCTTTAAGTGTTCCCAGTGTGATACATGTTTTTCTAAAAAAACAGCCTTATTTGACATTCAAAAACACACAGTGGAGAGAAACCCTTCAAGTGTTCCCAGTGTCATAAGGGTTTTCTCAAAGAAGTACCCTTATCAATCATTAAGAACACAGAGTGGAGAAAAGCCTCATGTGTCGCTATTGTGATAAAGGATTTCCTCAAAAGACGGATCATACTAGCCACCTTAGAACACAAAGAGGAGAGAAACCGTTTAAGTGGTCCCATTGTAATAAGGGTTTTTCTCATAACACTACTCTTATTATCCCCTAGCCGACGAAGTCGGAGGGGATATAGTAACGGTGCCGTCGGGCCTTCTTCCGTTACAAAACCGGTTTCCGACCGATAACTTTAATTTAGTAATGTTTGACGGATTCTATTTCATTCTAATGAAATTTGATATGAAGGTACATGGTATCAAAATACAGCCTAAGTTCGATTTCGGAGTATGTAGGTTGAAGGTATAGCTCATTAAATATTTGAATCTAGTTTCTTTTCAATAACTTTAGTAATGTTTGACGGATTTTAATGAAATTTGATATGAAGGTACATGGCATCAAAACACAGCCTAAGTTTGATTTCAGAGTATGTAGGTAAAGGGTCATGGCTCATTAAATATGCGAATCTGTTTTCTTTCCGATAACTTTAGTAATGTTTAACAGATTTTAATGAAATTTGATATGAAGGTACATGGTATCAAAACACAGCCCAAGTTCGATTTCAGAGTATGTAGGTCAAAGGTCATAGCTCATTAAATATGCGAATCTGGTTTCCTTTCGATAACTTTAGTAATGTTTGACGGATTTTAATGAAATTTGATATGAAGGTATGCGTAGTGGTGCTGTGATCTAGTGATTATGTCACCGCAATGAACCACATGGTTTAAGTCCTACTGCAGCACTTATGTCGTTTGGCAAGATGTAGAGCTACATTTGCCACTCTCCACCCAGATGTTAAATGGGTACCCCGTTGCATGCAAATATTACCGTGGTTCAAGTTGCATGTGTTCACCTGTAAAATGACACCTGGCTCAAATACTGCCCAGTGAGTGGAGCATGTTCAGATCAGCAATTGAGTACAATGACCAGGTTATCAATAATGACCATATAGGTTCATGCATTGTTTACTTTAAAACTTAGTATTAAGCACTATGTACAAATGTGACTATTACAGGTGTATTATAAAGAGTTATACAAATGGGACTTTCATTATTATAAAAGTTTTTTTTTATCTAGAGGAAATCTTATTTCATAGCCTTGTTAGAACATATAGAAGAAAGCAGTGAATAAAGACCATATCAACTTCTCAGTGCAATAATGGATTTTCTCAAAAATTTCCTCTTACTAGTCTTCTACATTAAAGATGAAGTTGAGTTCTGGTCATGCGATTGCATTGTGAAAGAAACGGTGTGAAATCGACCAGAAAAGGTTGATCATCTAGCATATAAGAATTTGTGTGTATTGCAAGGTTCTGGAATCATCAAAATGATAAGAAATTTGGCCAAGTCTTGGTAAAGTTACAAACACTGTACACAGAAAGATGTACATGGGACTACACGAACAACTGGCGTAAAAAACCTACCCCCCGAGTTTTACGAGTTACATGACATATTTAGAATATAAAGGCATTTGAAGAGCCATGCTTTTCAGGGAACATGTGTTATCTGATGTTCTTCCACACTTGCATAATAAGAATGATAATGCTCACAAATTATTTTTCACCTCTCCCAGAACTCAACCTTCTCTTTAAAGAAACGCTTCATTCTGTATTTGTTAGGTTTGGGGCTAGGAGTCTTTTGGAAGGATCTGTTTATAGCAGATTTCTGGTTTAGAGAAAAATGCTCTGATTAGTGTTGCTAACTTGCTACCTTTTCTCGGATATGATGTCTATTTCCCAGGCAATCATTTTAAAGGATAGTATTTATTATTGTGTGTACAAAATATACATGTGTGTGTTCACTCTGGAAAATATATTTCTAGATTGAATGTAATATTGATATTGATATTTCTCTTTTGTAATTTTTATCAGATATTTAAACAATTTTCTCATACTCATTATTTCTCTGCTCTCATTCAACTCAACTTGGGAGGACTCCTATCCCTAATTGATCTCTGTTTCAGAGACAGTACACTTTTACATAAAATGTTTTTTCTCCTTCATTTGCCATGAAAGAACCACAGTCATATCTTGTGTTAATATTGCAATGTAAGTATTTAACTTTGACGATGTATTTATTATACAATTTGTTTATTATCTTGAATATGTTGTAATTAGTTTGAAAAATAAATATAATCAAATCAAAATAAATCAATTATTTGTAGAATAAATTTTCAGGATCTTGCCATCCTTCTTGTCAGAGGAAACTCAAATCAACTCTGAATCCTAGTGATGTCCCAACAATCATGCAGCACTCTACAATTTGAAGCTGATTTTGCATTTACAGAGGCGGATCCAGGGGGGAGGGCAGAAACGCCCCCCCCCCCCCCTATTAGCAGTGCGAAAAGAAAGAAAAAATAGGAGAAGAGAAAAAAAGGAGAAAGGAGAAAAGAGAGAGAAAAAGAGGAAAGAAAAAGAAGAGAGAAGGTCGAGAAAGGGAGAAAGACAAGGAAATGGCACTAAGCGATAGTAACGACAAACACCGGAATGGAAAGATGGGGGGGGGGGGGGGTATGCGAGTGTGAAATGCGCACACATGGAGGGGGGAGACTGGCTGATTCTGATTTTTAGGTTGTGCAAAAGTGAGTCAGAATTCAGCTAATTTTCAAAAATGCTTGTTTAAATGATTAACCATAATACCTGAAACAGTACGTGTAAAAACACTTTCACCCCCTCCAAAGAGCGGTAAGAAAATGGTAATCGTAATTTTAGGGTTGTAGAACCAGGCCCGGGAATTTCCCAATTTTTTTTTTTTTCCCCAATTTTTTAAAAATATTTTTTTATCTTCACGATTTTACCCCTAGTTATTTTTCGCTATTTTTTTTTTTCCCCCTAAATTTTCTTACGCAAAAGAGGGGAATGTTGTAAGATGCCATAGGGACCTTCTTTGTGTTAGTGATATGGGCTATATACAAATAGCGTTCACTATTCCCCAAATCCCTTCTTTCTTTTTTGTACTCACCCCTGAGAACTCCCCTGGCAGGGGTTGTACCTTTTAACTGAACAATGTCACAAGAACAAAACCACACTATCAAACAAGTAGGTTATATAATTAATATCAACAATTTAAAAGAGATAATCATCACAAAGTCGACTTGTAAAAAGTCCTGACTTTCCCGTTCGTACCATATGCTCTACATGCAGTTTCACATGTGCAAATCCTTGATGGGCTTCATTTTCCACGTTTTTGATTTTCTTTTGACTTCATTTGTTATACAGTTTATACCACAGCACTTTATCTGAATGACATCCTAGGGCAAATTGAAGAACGTACCGAGAAATAGTACTTTTCTTAATAAATTCCTTTTTTGATACATTTTACCTAAGAAAGAGATCACACTTCAGTGAAGTTCCTCTGGTCAAGAAAACTGTAAAATTACACTGCAGCCAAAATAATAAATGATAGCTATACTGATGCCATCCATTCTGTGTGCCTGATCTTGGTCTTGTACCTGCCTGTTCTTGGTCTCAGACCTTTGGTCTTGAAATCGATCTACGTGGTCTTGGTCTTTGTTTTGTGATGCCTGGTCTTGAATACAACACTGATTACAAACCTTATCACTATGATGTACCTTTAATTAAGTATTAACATCATTAAAATATAGGAATTTCATTTCCTTGTATAAGTGAAGAGTAAAGGTCCCATAAATGACCTTTGTGGCACACTCCTGATCGCAGAGTCCAATCAATGAGTGAAAATATTGATATCGTATATTTTAGTAGTTATTACATTTACCTGTGCTGCAATGTTTGCTTATCACTATTCTATCCTACAGTGGCATTAATTCTTGTGAGATATTTACAAATGTTTTGTTTTCAAAATCCTATTTTAGAATACATTAAGTATGAACATCATTTTTTTCCTTTTATACACAATTAAACTGACAAAAATGGGAAAATGGTAAATGACCATTACTCCTAAATTTGATATTAATACTGATGTATATTGGTAACCTTTTGAATAGATGCAATAGACTGAACGTTAAGCTGATTGACTTGGCCTTTTATATAAATATTCTCTTCATGATACTTTTTCGATAAAGTAAATAGTTGAATATTAAGAATACCATATATTTTCCTCCCCAGATAGAGAGTTGGACAATGAACAGGACAAGATACACCCACATAGTACAGCATGCAGTGGAGAGAAGTCCCATCCGTGTTTACATTGCAGTAAGACATTTACTGATGAGAATACTCTTATGCTACATCAGAAAACACACCAGGACGAGTATGAGCTTATGCACCACCTTAGAACACATTATGGAGAGAAACCTTTCAAGTGTTCCCAGTTTGATGAGGGTGTTTATCAAAGAAGTACCCTTATTAGCTATTTAAGTACAGCCGACAGTAGAGAAAAGCCTCATCAGTGTCCCTATTGTGATAAAAAGTTTTCTCAAAACAACAAGCTTACTAGACACCTTAGAACACATACAGGAGAGAAACCCTTTAAGTGTTCCCTGTGTGATAAGGATTTTTCTCAACAGAATCACCTTACTAGCCACCTTAGAACACATACAGGAGAGAAACCCTTTAAGTGTTCCCATTGTGATAAGGGATTTTCTTGCCAAAGTAATCTTAATTGTCATGTACTAAGGACACATACAGGAGAGAAACCCTTTAAGTGTTCCCAGTGTGATAAAGGATTTTCTCAAAAGTATGAGCTTACTAGCCACCTCAGAACACATACAGGAGAGAAACCCTTCAGGTGTCCCCAGTGTGATATGGGTTTTTCTCAAAGAAATTATCTTACTGTCCACCTTAGAACACATACAGGAGAGAAACCCTTTGAGTGTTCCCAGTGTGATGAAGCGTTTTCTCAAAAGTATGAGCTTACTAGCCACCTCAGAACACATACAGGAGAGAAACCCTTCAGGTGTTCCAAGTGTGAGAAGGGTTTTTCTCAAAACAATCATCTCACTAACCACCTTAGAATACATACAGGAGAGAAACCTTTCAAGTGTTCTCAGTGTGATACATGTTTTTCTACAAAAAGCAGCCTTATTAGACATTCAAGAACACACAGTGGAGAAAAGCCTTATCATTGTTCCCATTGCAATAAGCGTTTTTCTCATAAAACAACTCTTATTAGTCATTTAAGATCACACAGTGGAGAAAAGCCTCATCAGTGTTTCCATTGTGATAAGCGTTTTTCTCATAAAACAACTCTTATTAGTCATTTAAGATCACACAGTGGAGAAAAGCCTCATCAGTGTTCCCATTGTGATAAAGGATTTTCTCAAAAGTCCCAGCTTACTAGCCACCTTAGAACACATACAGGAGAGAAACCCTTTAAGTGTTCCCTGTGTGATAAGGATTTTTCTCAACAGAATCACCTTACTAGCCACCTTAGAACACATACAGGAGAGAAACCCTTTAAGTGTTCCCTGTGTGATAAGGATTTTTCTCAAAAGTCCCAGCTTACTAGCCACCTTAGAACACATACAGGGGAGAAACCCTTTAAATGTTCCCTGTGTGATAAGGGGTTTTCTCATAAAACTACTCTTATTGATCATTTAAGAACACACAGTGGAGAAAAGCCTTACGAATGTTCCCATTGTGATAAGGGGTTTTCTCATAAAACTTCTCTTTTTATTCATTTAAGAACACACAGTGTAGAAAAGCCTCATGTATCCCTATTATGATAAAGAATGTTCTCAAAAGACCAAGCTTACTAGCCACCTTGGAACACATACAGGAGAGAAACCCTTTAAGTTTTCCCCGTGTGAAACATGTTTTTCTTCAAAAAGCAGCCTGAGAAACACACAGTGGAGAAAAGCCTTACGAATGTTCCCATTGTGATAAGGGGTTTTCTCATAAAACTTCTCTTTTTATTCATTTAAGAACACACAGTGTAGAAAAGCCTCATGTATCCCTATTATGATAAAGAATGTTCTCAAAAGACCAAGCTTACTATGCACCTTAGAACACATACAGGAGAGAAACCCTTTAAGTTTCCCCAGTGTGAAACATGTTTTTCTCGAAAAAGCAGCCTTATTAGACATCCAAAAACACACCAGTGGAGAAAAGCCTTATCAATGCTCCCATTGTGATAGGGGTTTTCTCATAAAACTTCTCTTGTTATTCCTTTAACCCTAATAAGGCCGGGCTATTTGAAGTCTTATTATGGCCGGGGGGGGGGGGCCATTATGGCCCCCCCCCCCCTAAAATCTCGGCCGTGAAACGGCCGATCTCCGCGAAAATTTGCACGCATGTCAAGTGAAGTGTATAGAACAATATGATAATTTCAATTTTTTGAAAAAAAATCCCTTTTTTGCATATTTATGGTAATTTATGCAAATAACGTCATAAAATCACATTTTTACCCATTCATATTTAAGCATTCTTGTTCATTACATATATTCATTAGACCATTTGGAACAATAATACGACAAAAAAAATTGGAAGAGCCAGCTTATTCCTTATGTTATCTCTTGTTTTAAAAATTTCTTATGTATTTCATTGTTTTTTTAAATTATTTATGTTATTGTTTTTTGTTTTTTTTTCATTTCTTCCTACAATTTAACTATTTTGACTCCCAAAACAACCACCTAAACTTTAAACAAGACCCAATAACCAATGTTTGATCTATTTTTAGGAAAAATGACATTTCCATATGTTTTGTACACAAATCACAAAAATGAGCGATTTTCGGGCTGACATGCAAAGACAAAAGGTCACGTGACCTTGTAACTATAGGTCTGATTTTTTTAAATTTTTTTTTTAAAGATGCGCAAGACTCTAAAGAAAAAAGTCAGCGAGCGGCGAGGCGCCATCCATATGCGTTCTCGAACAATCAGAAAAATCGTGGAGGGGGGGGGGGCATAATGCCCCCCCCCCCGGCCTTATTAGGGTTAAGGACACACAGTGAAGAAAAGCCTAATCGATGTTCCTATTGTAATACCGGAATTTGTAAAAAAAAAAAAAAAGTAATCTAACCTATCATATTAGGATATATACAGGAGAAAAGCCTTATCGATGTCCGTATTGTGATAAAGGATTTTAAACTACTCTTATTAATCATTTAAGAACACACAGTGGAGGAAAGCCTCATCAGTATCCCTATTGTGATAAATAATTTCTCTAAAGAATGTGCTTACTATTGCCACCTTAGAACGCATACAGGACAGAAACCTTTCCAAGTGTTCCCAGTGTCATAAGGTTTTTTTTCACACTACTCTTATTATCCCCTAACCGACGAAGTACGAGGGGATATAGTAATGGTGCCGTCCGTCCTTCCGTAACAAAACTGGTTTCTGACCGATAACTTTAGTAATGTTTGACAGATTCTATTTCATTCTAATGAAATTTGATATGAAGGTACATGGTATCAAAATACAGCCTAAGTTCGATTTCGGAGTATGTAGGTCGAAGGTCATAGCTCATTAAATATTCGAATCTAGTGTCTGTTCGATAACTTTAGTAATGTTTGACAGATTTTAATGAAATTTGATATGAAGGTACATGATATCAAAACACAGCCTAAGTTTGATTTCAGAGTATGTAGGTCAAAGGTCATAGCTCATTAAATATGCGAATCTAGTTTCCTTTCGATAACTTTAGTAATGTTTGACAGATTTTAATGAAATTTGATATGAAGGTACGCGTAGTGGTCTAGTGATTATTTCACTCCAATGAACCACATGGTTCGCATGGTTCAAGTCCTACTGCAGCACTAATGTCGTTTGGCAAGATGTAAAGCTTCATTTGCCACTCTCCACCCGGATGTATAAATAGGTACCCCGTAGCATGCAAATGTTACTGTGGTTCAAGTGGCATGTGTGCACCTGTAAAAATGGTACCTGGCTCAAATACTGCCCAGTGAGTGGAGCATGTTCAGATCAGCAATTGAATACAATGACCAGGTTATCAATAATGACAATATAGGTACATGTGTACTTAAAAAACTTAGTATTAAGCAGTAAGCACTATATACAAATGTGACTATTACAGGTGTATTGTAAAGAGTTATACAAATGGGACTTTCATTATTATAAAAGTTTTTTTTATCTAGAGGAAATCTTATTTCATAGCCTTGTTAGAACATATAGGAGAAAGCAGGGAATAAAGGCCATATCAATTTTTCAATGCAATAATGGATGTTCTCAAAAAATTCCACTTATTACTAGTCTTCTACATTTGGGAAAGATCTGTTTATAGAAGATTTCTGGTTTTGAGAAAAATGCCCTGATTATAGTGTAGCTAACTTGCTATTGGTACATGTGTAAGACTATGTTCATGTATATAATTTCATTGTCATGAATGTAGAATTTCAGCATCATGAAAACAGTCATGAATCCATGTAGCAATTTTTTTTGTACTGTGAATTTATCACAAAACTTCATGCTTGACATAGGATTTCATTTTGCAAGCTGAAAGGTAATACAAAGCTTTGGGAAATTTTTGAAAAATTGAGTGGATAGTGATTCTTTACAATTAAGATATATTTGGATGCCCTTTTAGTTGATTATAAGCACTAGAAAATGTAGCCCCTAAAACACTTCTGCTTTCAAGAAAAATTTAATGTAGAAATTGAACGGCGCTCGATCGGTGCTTCCGGTAAATTTTGATGAATTTCAAATAGCGTTTACGGCCGTACAATGGTAGCTGCTAGCATGAAAATCTCAGATTATGTAGTTGTGATATATAATTTCTAACCGAGAATAGCTAATCGGTTGATTTTAGTCAAGAAACATTGTTGTATGTAGCTTAATTCATATTTTAATTTCATTTGAACCAAATGCATGACCCCTTACCAAAGCTTTGTAGAACCTTTAATGTACCCCCAATTTTGTGTGTTCATGTATTTACAAATAATCAATTTCAATTATTCTATTTTTGGGGAAGAAGGGATATGATGTCTATTCCCCAGGCAACCATTTGAAAGGATAGTATTTATTATTTTTGTACAAAATATACATGTGTGTGTGTGTTCACTTCGGAAAATATATTTCTAAATTGAATGTAATATTGATATTTCTCTTTTGTAATTTGTATCAGATATTTAAACAATTTTCTCACATACTCATTATTTCTCTGCTCTCATTCAACTCAACTTGGGAGGACTCCTATCCCTAATTGATCTCTGTTTCAGAGACAGTACACTTTTACATAAAATGGGGCCTGACAACACGAAATGAGTCCAGTTGGTCAAAAATTTTATTCCTGTTTTTAAGTATTATATGAATCTACATTAAGTAAGCTTTAAATTAAGGGGTCACACATTAAAATTGATAAATTATATCCAGAAATATGAACAAAAACCTAATTGGACTTTATAAACAATGGGATTACCCAGTTTTGAGATAATTAGGTGTAAAGTTAATGATGCGTAACATATTATAGTCTGGTCAACAACAACATAGCAACAACACACTTCCCATCATTCGATTTCAATGAAACTTTCAACAAACAAAGAATTTAATAAGTGGATTTTTGGAAAAATCTTAAATGTGGTAGGTGGGTCAATTTTCAGTACATACATCGCTATTACTACGATTGAGCCTATGCGACACTGGACTCATTTCGTGGTGACTGGCCCCCAAATGTTTTTTCTCCTTCATTTGTTATGAAAGAACCACAGTCTTATGTTGTGATAATATTATAATGTAAGTATTTAACTTTGATGATGTATTTATTATACAATTTGTATATTATCTTAAATATGTTGTAATTAGTTTATAGTTTTTGAAAGAGATGATGAAAACAAAAATATATAATCAAATCAAAATAAATCAATTATTTGTAGAATAAAATTTCCAGGATCTTGCCATCCTTCTTGTCGGACGAAAACTCTGAATCCTAGTGATGTCCCAACAAACATGCGACACTCAACAATTTGAAGCTGATTTTGCATTTACAGTGGTGGATCTAGGGGGCGAAACGGCCGTCCCCCCCCCCCCCCCTCATTGGCAGTGCAAAAAGAAGAAAAAAAAAGAGAAGGGAAAACAAAGAGGAAACAAAGAGAGGAGAAGAAAAAAATAGAAGAGAAAAGAGAGAGAGAAAAAGAAGAGAGAAGCTGGGTGATATGAAAGGAAGAAAGACATGGAAATGGCACTAAAGGAAAAGGGATACGTATCATTGTTAAAAGGGACACTTATTGCACCTGAAAAGGGGCACTTATGATAAAGGAAAATGTGCATTAGTTGACAGAAAAGGGGCACCGATCATATTTTAATAGGGGCATTTATCGGAGGTGAAAGGGGGCACTTATCTGAAGTGAAAAGGAGTAACTTCTCGTACCTGAAATGGGTCATTTACCAGAGATGAAAATGGGCATTTATGAGAAGGGGAAGGGGCTCTTTTTTAAATGGGGGCACTTATCATTAGGAATAGGGGCACTTATTAGAAAGGTAAAGGTGCACATGTGAAAATATAAGGTGCGCTTATCCGATTTTTAAATGGGATAGTTATTAAAAGGGGAAGGGGCACTTCTTACAGAGGAAAAGGGGAACTTGTCAAAGTAAAAGCGGCACCTCTCGGTTTTGAATAGGGCCATTATAAGGGGTGAAGGGGGCATTTATCAAAGGTGAAGAGGGGAACTTCTCGTACCTGAAACGGGGCACTTAATAGAGATTAAAAGGGGCACTTTTGAGAATGGAAAATGGACACTTATTGCAAAGGAAAATGGGAACTTGAAGAAGGGAAAGGGGCATTTATCAGAGGTGGAAGGGGCACTTTTACAAATGAATAGGGGCATTTTCCTATGTTTCAGTTTTAGTTTCAGTTTTATTTCTCATTTCCAACAGAGCAGTAATTTTGACAAGAAATCAGATATACAATTCAATTTTCAATAATATAATTTACATGGTTTGAATTAGTTATGAAATGGAGGGATCCCGGACTGAAAAGTAGAGCTTGTAAAATGTGGATTCCTCAAAATAAGGACACACATAATTTGTGTAACATGAAGGCGTAAATAAATTGTCTTGAAAGAATTAGGGGCCTACCTGTATATATACATAGATTACCAAAGAGTGGCAGAATAATAATACAATTATAGATCCTAATTTGAAAACTTGTTACGACACTTATAATTATAGTGGACACTGGAAAGCTCAAAAGAGACATTGACGACTGACAGATAAGATAAATGCATATATAATACTAATAACATTATATAAGACAACAGAAAATAAAGCAAGGAAAGGGAGAAATGGAAGAATAGAAAATGTTGCTACATACGGAAAGAGTAAAGAAAAAGAGAGAGGTGGAGAGGAGAAGAAAGGAGAGTGAGAGAGAGAGCTAGCACAGGCCTACTGCAGGGATAGTGACCATAATAAATAGTAAGATACATATACAGAGCGTAAAAAAGACACATTTGACAAAGCACTGATATTAATTTGTATTGTAAGGAAGTATTAAAAACAATTTCAATTTCCTCTTAAATGAATTAATAGAGGGGGCAAGTTGAATGTCATTATGAAGAGAGTTCCAAAATTTGGGGACTGTATACGGTGTTTTGAGCTAGAAGGGTTCTCAGCAAAGGTAGAGGAAGGTCATTACAATGCCGAGTTGGGTACTTATGAGAGGATTTATTTAGAGTGTACATTTCATCAAAAACGAAAGGAAGCATGTTGTTATTATATGAATACATAAACTGGCCTAACTGAAAGAGAAAAAGATCTTAACTTTCAGTATCTTATTTGTAAAGAAAAGAGGATCTGTATGAGAGCGAAAATGAGAAATAAGGCAAATGATACGTAGAGCTCTATTTTGCAATAATAAGACTCTGCTTAATTAACAAAGTTAGGTGTGCATACTAGCCAGTGGCTCACTACAGATTCGTGTCGTTAGCAAAATGTATAATTGATAAAGTATGAGATGATCTGCACTTGGAAATCATTTATATATGAAATAAATGGGGCACTTCTTAGTTCTTACAAAGTTAAAGGGGCACTTTTAGGGTACTTGAAAAAGTGAGGGGCGCCTCTGATTTACTCACATATCTTATCAAAACAAGATACAGGTATCTACATAGAATATCATAATTCTCATTATGCAAAGTAATAGTTCAAAATACGGCTGCAAGAATTTCAACACGAAGCTCAATTTCGACGAAGAAAATCCGAAAAAGAAAAGACCCTTAAACGCATTATACTGCCAATCTTGTAAGTGGAACCAATGTATATACTGAGGCCTAATTTTTGAGAATAAATGCATTGGATACGAATCCACTAAAATTGAGTATTTTGGGCAGATCTGGCCACCAAATTTTGCACAGCAGAGGCCCTACGGTCTCTAAAGAGAGTAGCCGACCCTACCCAAATAAGAGGCCAACGAACGAAAGAGACATCCATTTTCGGTCTATAGTATTAGTAGTAGGCGACGCTGACTCAACCCTGACGCCAAAGACGAGAAGACGCAGAGAATCAAAATGCTGCAGAAAGAAGGTTCGTGGTACTGGTAGATAGATCTAATTCAGGCGCGGATCCAGGATTTCTTGGGGGGGGGGGGAGGGGGGGGGGGGGGGGCAAATTTGAAATTATGCGAGCCAAATATTGGTACATAATGGTGATCAGCAGTGACGTCATGGGGGTGCAGGAAGGGGCGAGTCCCCCCCCCCCCCCCCCCCTCCTCCGCGAAGCGCGAGGCAACATCCTGGGAGACAAGGCCCTTTCGCCCCCCCCCCCCGATCTCCTTCTTCCCCCTTTTCTTTTCTTCTTTCTTTCCCTTTCTTCTTCCTCTTCCTTCTTTTCCTTCACTCTCTCTCCCCCCCTTTTTTTTTGCGGGGGGGGGGGCAAGGCCCACTCGGCCCCCTGGATCCGCGCCTGCTAATTAGTAATAATAATTGACTGGCCTTGAGCTGAGGGGGATACAACATAATATTGCATGAACTAGATTCATATTGCCCGAGTCGGATGATGACTTCTTCCGTTGCCCACGCTGTTTTACTGACCCTTAAGCATGCAATCCATTTTTCAAATTTTCTATTTTTATTATTATGTTAGTATCATCCCCAGGACCATTTCATAATGTTGATCGAAAACATGCACACACATAATCGTAAGAGATTATATCGTTATAAAAATCATATAGTTATGCTTTGATTGTTGTTCAATTAAATATAACACATAGTTGATGTATAAATGGATTGTAAATATGTAAAAGATATAAATAAAAATATGTAAATAATTAATGAAATATGTGAAGATGTAAAAATGTCATAATGTGTCAATGTGTAAAATGTAAAATTTGAATATGATACAATGGTTGTAATATGTTTGTGGAAATATATGTAAAATATGTAAAATAATGAATCATTCAGAAATTAATGTGTATATGAAAAAAAGTATTTGAATATAAAATGTGTTAATACTTTGATATCTTAATATGTGAAATATAATGTAAAATATGTAAATATGTAAATGAAATAAAAATTTAAATATGAAAAAATTAATTTTCTTGACGAACATACACTTTGAAAACTTCGAAGTCCATTATTAAACAAATTCATGTACAACTGAAGACCTCTACAACTTTGATATTGCCTCTTTTTTCCTTTATATTGTATATTCAATTTTTTTTAATGATTGAAATCCCAATATATTTGTCATGATTGTCGTGTGGATGAAAGAGTCGAGCTGGTTACGTTTCATTAAAAAAAAAGATCTGTGGAGCCCATAAAACATTAATTTCCATGATAAATAAGAACATGTTGATGAAATGATGATGATATATTTTGTATGATTTTGAATAAGTGTTTTTTGCACGATTGCGAATTTAATAAAAATATTCAAACATTGAAGATACTCCCTTTTAATTGCAGCCAACATCAAATTCTGTAGAACTTTGCAGGAATTATAAATATGTCACGTATGTCCTATCTGTGAAATTTAAAAGTTAGCAGTGTCCTATTATATTCAAAGTATGCAAGGAAACCCATTTACTTGCTAGACTTCACTGTCACACACTATTGAGTGACTAACATCTTTGGTAATAACATCCATAAAATGAGCTGTAATTAAGGGTACATAATATGAGCATCAATTATAACCCACTTATTCTTGTAATGGCCAAAATTGAAATGCTTGAATCTTGGCGCAGCTAACGTACGACCATTCGGTACAATGGTCTGAAAAATCAGACTATTGCTTACTGGTTCTACAGCTCCTAAGTCGATCCGACAACTAATAGTCGTTATTTTCCCACTTACATTTTCAAGCCCCCGGCCGGCCCCCCCCCCCCTTTTTTTTTTTAGGGAAGTTCTATATTAGTATATTGTCTTCCAAATGCCGTTGGAATTTAACCTTTTCATTTGTTTTGGCCTGCGAATGGGACATATAGTACCTTTAACAAAAAAAGATGTCACTGTGAAAAAGTATGAAAGACATCAAGGAGACACATTATTAACTTTTTAAACAAATAAAGAAAACTTTTTTTATTTAAATCTTTTAAAACAAACAAATGACAGATTAGGGACTACACTGTCATTAACACGTGAACAATAACAAATATTGTCTTTTACTTGCACAATTTAACAAGGGTTTTCTTTTTGGGAAACTGAATTTCAAGGATAGAGAGTAATTTTTATCTATTTCAAAGTTTCAATAATTATAAAGTTCGGTTTCTGGTTGAAATTATGTCACTTTTTGGAATGTTAATATAAAGCCCACCACAAGAGGGCAGTAAATATAATGCGCGATCTTTGGTCTCACTTTTTGTTTACAGACGTCGGTAGTGGTAAGCCTTCCAATTTTTTCGTGTTATCATTGGTTTTAAGTAAACGCAGCCTTAGAATGTTATATAATATGATTATATGATAAATTACGATTCTTATGACGCATGGAACATGATATATGTTGATCTGGATGTTTTGTAATGTGCAAGAAAAGAAAAATATCCGCGAACATAAGGGCCAGGGAGCTTCGCCGCGGCCGCGCCGCCAAAGTCAAAGGGGTCGACCGGAGCTCCACCTATGACTTTGGCGGACAAAGAAAGAGGACAAAATATACATTTCCTCATTCTACCCTCAAATATTGGTCTGGTAGACAAAGGGGCTTAATTGCAGAATACCCTACCATATTGTTAGTCTTCATATATTAGCCGTAGATATAGACCTAGGCTAGATTGTGATTTTATTGTTTGGTAATAAGTTAACTATAAATAACAGGTATTAAACTAACTCTGGAAAGCTCCAACACCGGCGCGCAGACGTTGCGCGCCGGTGTTGGAGCTTCCCGGAGTTAGTATTAAACTTAAAGATTGTAGACTATAGTCTATGCAAGTGTTTGAACTCATTTGGTGGATGAAAAGTTGAATTCTACGCCGTTTTGTGCGTCATTGCAGCGCTGAATTTGGTGTGTTTGTAGCTAATTTGTGACAAATTTAGATGGCTATCCTGATGGTATTTCATGCAAAATTTCTGTTATATTGACATGATTGATAAGCACTGATTCTTGTCCTTACCTTAATTGTTTCTTGTCTGTTATAATCATTTAATAGATGAGCTTTGAACGGCGTATGAATCGCAACTTCGTATCTGTCCGAACATCGTATAAACGACGTTCACACAGGGAAAATTTACTTTAAAGCTGTTCAGTTAAACAGCTTTAAACTAATCAGCTCTAGATAGACCTCTACAATGAATTTTAACCGTGTGTGAAAAGGCTGCTATTTTACAGTCGCTAACTTAACACACACGCGCACCCGCACCCCACTGTCGGTACGCGAACGGTATGCAACTCATGTGTTGTGCTGCAGTTTGCCATGAATCCTGTGAGAAAGTGTATATTATAAGTCTTTGTTTTTAGGAAAATACTCCGAAAAAGATAAGAAAATTGACACGAAACAGGTAAGAAACTAAGGCTGCGACGAGTACCGGTAGTCAAATACTCAAGTACTCGCACTGTTAACAATTACTCAAGTTTTTTTGTAACGATTTTTTGTACTCGAATACTCTGCCGCCATTTAAAAAAAAAAAAATTGCCAGCGCCTGGCACTGTCCAGGCCGACGTTCACCCTGGAGGCAGCGCCGGAATGGTACCGCGGTTAAAAACGTTTCTCAGCTCAATCACTGTCAACTCAGAAACTGGGACCGAATGTCCAGATTTCTGTTTGGACTCGGAGGAAAATGGATTATTCTGTCACCTTGGTTTAAAACAGCATGTTTACTATTAATATTAATAATATTAGATCGGCGCCTTCAACTGCAACTCGAAGTAAAATCGCTTGAGTTTTCGGAGACGGACTTGGAATACTTCTTCTCCCGTATATTATGGTGGGGGCAAAAATAAATCACACAAAAAAATCAAACAAATTAAAAAAAAACACACATGGAATATTCAAATATTTGCCTGTAAGCCTGGGAGTGTATTCGAGTACCTCATTACACGGTTATGCACAGCCTTAGTACACACTCGATGACAGTGATTGATGATTATTTCACGACAAGGCAAAACATTTTATCAAGTATTGTTTCATACACAGATAACATGGCGATGAAGCAAGGAATTGATTGTTGGACGTCTTTCTCAAGTTCAGATGGAGAAGGAGAGGGAGATCTTCAGTCATCACATGAACATGATGATGAAGGTATGGAGTGTTTCAATGTGTTGTACTGTATTTGGTAATGTTTCTGATGACTAAAGACAATATAAGTTCAGTATATGCTCCCTCTCATCTACATGTATCTCAAAATAATTGATCTGTGAGTGCGATTTCTTTTGTTTTTGTTTGTGTTGCTGTGAGACTAAAATTTGTTTTCACTCAGTAAGTATAAGTACATGTACAGTGTGTCTCTAAAAAAAGTAAACCCAACTTCAACGGCAAATTTTCAGAAAACTATAAAATATTTACACATTATTTTTTCATGGTTAGATAGTCCAATAAGTCTTCTGTCCAATTATATCACTTAGGTTATCTGACGCTCATGCATGACTGAGCATGATTCAACTTAGTGAACTGGGGCGGGTTCCTAGAAACCGTCATAAGTCTAACTTCTTGACTATCCCATTGAAACGTGTGTTATAGAATTAACACGCGTTTCAATGGGATAGTCAAGAAGTTAGACTTATGACGGTTTCTAGGAACCCGCCCCAGGTGTCAAATCATCACTGTGGCAAGTTATTTCTTGCTATTGTCATGCATTCAGGGCCTATTTGAAGTTAAATTTTTGTCACATGTTAGGCCTATGATTACATAACAACTTCAGCAAAGGTTGTTCCTAACACAGGCACACTTCACATGCTTTCCAAACATGGTACAGTTGACAATTGAGCAGAGAGTATTCCTGGTAACTCGATACCAGGAAACAAGAAGTTTCGTGGAAGTTCAAGATGCTTTTCGGGTGCAGTTCCCCGAGAGGCAGCCTCCAACAAAAAGAGCCATCTGGTACAATGTGAGAAAGTATGCTGATCACGGAACCAGTTTGAACAGGAATAAAGGACACTCTGGCCACAGACGAACTGGGAGGTCTGCTGAAAACATCCAAGTGGTAAGAGAGGCCATCCAAGCCAACCCACGCATAAGCACCAGGAGAAATGATACTGGAATACCACGCGCAACTTTTAACAGAATAGCAAGACTGGATTTGCATCTCCATCCATATCATGTTCATGTTCAGCACCAACTTCTACCAGCTGATTTTCCCAGACGACTTCAATTTTCACAATGGTTTGTGAACCGGTGCAACCGAGATCGACAGTTCCTCCAGTTTTTTACCATCGGGGATGAAGCAACGTTTTCCATGGATGGAATGGTAAACACCCACAATGAGCACGAGTATGCTGAACTCCATCATCCACCGGGATATGCTTTTAATAAGAACATGAGCAGGGAGAAAGTGAGTGTCTGGATTGGTCTTTGTGGCAATGGTTCATTGGTGGGACCTTACTTTTTTGAAGGCAACATCAATGGCAGGGCGTACCTTGACATGCTGAACAATTTTATTGTGCCTGAGATGGAACAGATCTTCCCCCGACAACGACGTGGAGCATTCCGCAGGGCCTGGTGGGCTCAGGATGGGGCCCCAGCCCACAGACTTATTGCTGTGAGGAATCGTTTGGCTGAACTCTTTGGCAATCGCATCATTGCTCTTCATTTCCCAGTTGAGTGGCCTGCACGTTCACCAGATCTGACACCATGCGATTTCTTTCTTTGGGGGTATCTTAAAGGAAAAGTGTTCCAAACCCCACCGGCCACAATTCAGGAGCTGAGGCAACAGATAACAGGTGAAGTGAACCGATTACGACAAGATCAGGGAATGATCAGGCGTGCTGTCAGGGACATGAGGAGGCGTTGCGAGCTTTGCATGGAAAGGAATGGCGGTCATGTCGAGGGTACACATCCCTAAGCTATGCTTGTAAGAAATCAGACATTTCCTATGTCATTTGATTGATGAACTTCCAGTGCAATTCTAACTTGCCACAGTGATGATTTCACACCCATTCACTAAGTTGAATCATGCTCAGTCATGCATGAGAGTTACATAACCTACGTGGTATCATTGGACAGAGGACTTATTGGACTATCTAACCATAAAAAATAATGTGTAAATATTTTATAGTTTTCTGAAAATTTGCCGTTGAAGTTGGGTTTACTTTTTTTAGAGACACACTGTATATCTCTCTCAAAACTCAAAAGAAAAGAAAAATTATAAGGATATTGATAATATACAGATAATTTCATCTCTGCACTGATTTAAAGCCCCACTACACTACGTATAGCTACTTGCCCCCTCTATATAGCAAACAATGCCTAATCAGTGACCGTTGGCCCCCCATGGTCACCCCTTCTTATGTTAATTGAGAGCTGATTTGATGAGATAACCACCTGTCGGTGACCATGCAGGGAGGTCTAATCCTACCTGGCCAAACTAGTGCAGATGGGCTTTTAAACAAATTATTAAAGCTATATTCAGTACACTGAAAAAAGTATTGTGATTCACGCGTGTGCAATTGAAAATTTAAAGGGAGATTGCTGGCAGTTTCCATGTGCAGAAGGTCATAAATCGCTGACACCAGACGTGGTGGAAATACCATTGATGGGTGTACAAGTCTTACATACAGCAAACCGCATACAGCAAACCGTAGTCCCATCAAGAAATACCCCCTATATATTCTCTCAGAGAGTCTTTTGGTGTGGGGAATGTAAGATAATGGCTTTACCATATGGAGATGGGAGGAATAACCTTGGGAGGAATAACTAGCCTACCACTATGCATTTTTGAGTTATACAACCTTCATTCTCTCACCTTAATAATAATAATAATAATAGTGGGTTCTTGTATAGTGCTCATGTCAGTCAGATGTGACCCTCCTGGCGCTCCCAATTATTACCCCGGCTTTAGCACGGCTGCCATATAGCGCTCTAGCATTACAAGGAATACATTCCTTACATATGAAAGCATGAAGAAGAAAAAAAATAAGTAAGATTTATTAAAAACAAGTCAGTCCACTAGCTCAGAATCAAGAATTTTTATTAGCTCCAATACAACCTCTAAACAGATGCATAATACATGAATATTCAAAAACATAATTTGCATATTCTTAAATAACACAAGTATCTACTTCACTCTGGATTAAAATAGAAATGATAAGTCTGTAGTGATCAAGAGTTTTAATGATTTTTATTTTTACATGTACTGTACAGGAAACATCTGCATCAAGGAGGAAGGAGAAGTTGAGAAGGAGACGTTTCTTTCCATTCCAGGTTCAGATGGATTGAGATATGAGGGTCAGCTTGTAACTCAAGATGGTATGCTATAGGTTCTTGAAGGAAAATCAAACATTGATAGCAAATTGGAAGAGTGGATTGGTGAAAGTTAAGCCTGTCCATAAGCGTGTATTTTGGTAGTCATGACCGTCTACATGTATCAGACCGTATGTCCGGACGTGTACACGGTCATTTTATATAAATTACGATCTAATTGCATACATCTATTCTATACATGTCCTTCAATATTCTTTTCCCTCTGTTTCCTAATTTCTACAATGGCAATCATTCTTGTGAGTTATTTTGGCATATCATATTTTATTTGGTTATAAAATGTATTATTTTCTTTGATGCCAATAATAAGTAACCAGATCAAATTTTACTTCTCAGATAATATGAAAATATCTTTACTTTGTTCATAACAGGTGTGGTCTTCACCATCAAACAAGAAGTTGACACAGACATGTTTGAATCCCTCTCAAGTACAGAAGGACAAGACCCATCGACTAAACAAGGTATCATGAAGTTATCAAAAGAATTCTATTGTACAATGACGCTCAAAAAAACAAACAAAAAAAATCAAAAATGTAGAATTGGAACATGAAAGAAGAATTTGCTGATGCATATGTGACCTCCTATTTGTGTACAGGACGTGTTTGAAATATAATTATAACGACTGAAATTAACTAATAGATTATAAGGTTATACAAGAAGGCGGTAATAAAGGGAGAGTCTGGAATCTTTTGCTTTTACCGTTCAACTGAACAAAAAGTTCTTTTATTAACTATTCCAAAGCTAGCACAAGACTCAAAAGTATATGAGTACAAAACAATGATAAATATAGTACTATCAAAGAAAACCAACACAGCATTGAGGTAGACTACTCTGCATCTGTATGGTCCTAAACAAAAATAAAACAAAGTCATGATCATAAAAGAAACAACTGCAGTCATAAACAAAGCTGACTCTAGCAATCGTTAACATACAGTATATCCTACAGGTATCGACTATCATGCTATCTGTATTCGCGATCAAACTATGAGGGGGTTTTATACAAAGTCAAAGTACCTGCAATGCATGCCTATTTATTTACACAAACAACAAACTGGATAAGAATACAAATGTATACTATTGCTGGTCATCTTGATTTGAGAATAAATGTGACCTGTACGATACATTTCTTACATTTAAGATACCACCGCTACCGCCAACATAATATATAACAAATATCTTATGGAGAGAGTCATACAACCAAAGAGAAATGACTAATCACCTTGAATATGGAACTGCAACAGTCAGGGTCCTGTTTTCGAAGCTTACAAAGTAGGCGTTAAACTAGTAGATTCATCACCTATGAACATAACCCAAACAAGAGCATGTACCATCATAACGATTCGGATGGATTTACAAATCATACAAGAATACAAAACAAAAATACACAAGATATCAATAAACTCAAATGACTCTACAATACATATTCATGAGAGACGCCCAACCTTTATCACTATAGCCTCAGCCTCATGATATATAACCTAATGACATAAACCTATACAACTATACCTCAAAAGTGATTCATCCCAATAACAGTCAACTTTACCACCATCAGTTCAGTACATCAAATATTCACTAACATCACATAACTATATAACGGCATCCAACATATATGTCACCAAACATACATAAAATAAATAATTACAATTCAACAACATGATTAAAAGTACCTACTTTGATTTCCAGCAATTCCTTGTCACATTCAGCTAAAGCAGCTCTCTATATCTACCGTTTAGGGACAGTGTTCTGAGTTCAATGAAATGAGTATCTTACAGTATAGATGCTTGTTTTTACCCTTTTTCCTAACAGAGGGGTGAATGGGGGAAACCATACGGTCACTGTTTATGTTACAGCTGCAAATAGGAAAGTGAAAAGTATGCCGCAGATCTGCGGCAGACTTTTAGTCTGCGGCAAAGAGTATGCCGAAGTATGCGGCGGAAAGAAATTTTGCTGCAGACTTGCCGCATACCAGTATGCCACAGGAACAGTCTGCGGCAGATCTGCGGCAGGATGAAATTTTGCTGCAGACTTGCCGCATACCAGTATGCCACAGGAACAGTCTGCGGCAGATCTGCGGCAGGATGAAACTTTGCTCCATACTTGCCGCATACTAGTATGCCACAGGAACAGTCTGCGGCAGATCTGCGGCAGGATGAAACTTTACTCCAGACTTGCCGCATACTAGTATGCCACAGGAACAGTCTGTGGCAGATCTGCGGCAGGATGAAACTTTGCTCCAGACTTGCTGCATACTAGTACGGTATGCCACAAGAACAGTCTGTGGCAGATCTGCGGCAGGGCGAAAGTTTGCTCCAGACTTGCCGCATACCAGTATGCCACAGGAACAGTCTGCGGCAGGTCTGCCACAGAAAAGTGGGAAATTATACGGTCTGAAGCAAGGCTATAGGCGGCCATTTTGGAGGACATGCAGGGTCATGAGGTTGCAGGTTGAGCCCATGATCTTGTAAATTATCGTGTTAATTAGCACTGTTAATTGTCTTTTTAGCTTCTGTCAAACCAACAATTTGCTTCAAGTTCAACTGGTACCATAAGAGGAATTTAGTACATAAGAGGAGACTGAGGAATTAACGGACTGTTTCAAATTTTTTTGTTGTGCCATATGTGATCTTATCTTCAGCCCCACTAACTCACTTTTTTGTTGTAACTAGCACATGGATCTGTGACTCTACTCTGGGCTATGTGGATGCAGTTATTGTATTCCTATTCCTCTACCTCTACTTCTGCATTGTGTTAAACCCATATTTGTAGAATTTTTGAAGCAATTCCAGCTACTAAGCTACTATAAGTTCTACTAATTCAAGGTGCTAGAATGTAATGATGCAATGCATGCTCTCCAGCATAGCCTTCCTGCAAGACTGCATACTTAATTGCCACGTACTGGATATGAAAGAGTATGCGGCAGGTCTGCAGCAGGTCTATATGAGATATGAATATTCATGATGAAGAGTCTGCGGCAGGTCTGCAGCAGACTCTTTGTTATAGCCTTTTCTATGAATATTCATAATAAAGGAGTCTGCGGCAGACCTGCGGCAGACCTGCCGCAGACTCTTCATCATACTGAAAGAGTATGCGGCAAGTCTGCGGCAAGTCTGCCGCAGGAGTATGCGGCAGGCTCATTTCTTTCCTATGGGTGAACAATGACATAGGGCCTACTGTTTGGGGGATTATGAAGTTGCTGACCCGGGCGTAAACACAAGCTGATAAGGAGAATTATCAACTTATCTGGAAACTCTCTCCTCACTGCTCTGTATATAGAATGCCAGGAATCGAGGCAATAATGTTACATATATCATAAGAAATCATATACATGAAATAAATGCATATAATGGTACATAAATAATATAAATCAAGACACATAAATCAGTGTTATCCAGGTTTAGTTGGTTGTACAGAGTTATAATCTAGAGATGGGGGGGGGGGGGAGGGGCTGCCAAGTAGGGTGTTGAGCAAATCTCCATCTCACACATGCATTGCATGAAGTCCAATATGGCTGCATGGACTCTAGGGTTTATAGATGCACTTTGGTGCAATGTGATCCTTATTTTGAAGCATTTCAAACAAATTTTGTACCTCATATTATTAAAAATTTTGGGAATCAACATTAATCTCTTAATGAATTTGTTAAAACCCCTTGTGGACCCAACAAGGAAGTAAATTAGTTAAGAATTAAGATACAGTGTTTATGTAGGAATTAACTACCAGGGTATCGTTCCACAAAACCGTCAAAATTACAAGTTCCCTAACATCCTATCAAATGTACATGTATGTGTTAAATGCAATACACGCATTTCGATGGGTTGTCTACAAACCTCTACTTCTTACAGCTTTGTGAAACGTTGCCCTGTTTTCTGTTTTGAATAAATTAGTAATTTATTGTCGTTCAAGGTCATGTTTTAGACGTTAAAGATTTTTAGGTTGAAGATGTGGACTCTGGTACCCTCTGGAATATTTCAAAAAGATTGTATGCTAGGTTGATGATGACATTAATTTTTTTTTAATTGACCAGGAGCCATAATTTTTTTATGACACAGGATTCAGTGACAATTGCTCTCTGGTCAGTATCATACACCAACCAACCAAACTTCAATCTTGGACCGAACACTATAACTTAAATCTGATCCTTACCCTAAATCTTACCTCACCTGAAATTCAATTGCAACCTTAAAGGGATAGTTGAGTTCTTCAAGACCGCAAATGCCTTCAAAGTGCATGGTTGTTGCTCTTATTCTTATTTATGACATTCTAGTTCTCTTTTAGGACCTAAAATTGCTATGAAGGTAATGTGTGAAATTGAGCCAATACGTTCATACCAATTCAGCTCCATTTTCCAAAAAATATGGTGACCGTTAATTAATTGATGAATTAATAATAACAAAACACGGGCAGGCTGGTTGTAGTGGTGGTGGTTATTTTACCTGACTGCTAAGAAAGCATAAATACTTGTTAGTAAGCAACCAGAGGACCGACAGCTTAAGGTCCTCTCCAAAACTGCATCATTATAGTATTAGAGGTCGGCTAGTGTCTTGGATCTGTGACTTCTTCAAAGGACGCACCCAACAAGTGGCACTTGAAGGAGTTAAAAGCATCTTGAAAATTGTATCTTACGAAGTGCCCCAGGGGCAATGTCCTCGGGCCTCTGCTGTTTTTGGTCTTCATCAACGACCTCCCTGACTGCGTTTCATCATCGATTCGCCTCTACGCCGACGATGCTCTTCTGTACCGATCCATCAAGACCCAGGATGACATTGAAGCTCTACATCAAGATCTTACCAATATCCAGGAATGGGAGCGCAAGTGGCTCATGTCCTTCAATACTGAGAAGTGTGAGGTGCTGAGGATCTTCAGCAAGTGTTAACATGTCATCGCTGCAACCCCTTTATACTTGGGACAGCACTTCGCACTGTGGATGAGGCAAAGTACTTAGGCGTCACACACCATTGAACTCACATCTCAAATAGAAATGGTTCAATGGAGAACTGCCCGTTTTGTAACATCAGATTATGGCCTACAGAGCAGCGTTGCCACGATGCTCCAGAAGCTCCAACTCTCTCCGAACGAAGAGCCCACAGCAAGGTCATCATGCTGTATAGAATTATGAATGGCCTTATAGCCATTCCTGCGGCTCAACCCTACCTACATCCATCTTCTGGAAGAACAGGGGACATCACGTACAGTTCAGACAACAGCACTGCAGAATATCTGCCTACCAACACAGCTACTTTCCAAGTGTGGTCTGTCTCTGGAATGTTCTCCCATCTGCAGCGGTGTCGGCCCCGTCTATCGAGGTCTTCAAGAGCCGCCTCTCTTCAGTCACTCTTTGATAAGTGACAGATGCTGTTTTTCCTTGCACATTAGCTTTGAGTTTTTCTTATTTGTCCATCACTGCACTTCCCTTGCACGTGTTCCTGCGACCGCGCACATTTTTCTGCACAAAGTACGACAATACTCTATAAGAGGGATGTACTCAAATGGAAGAAGAATAGGGACCCGGAAATGAGGATTAATGCCTTACCAAAGGGCACTAGCGCATTTGTGCATATTATAACCAAAACGAAAAAAGAAAAAAAAAGCCAACATCGGCATTGGCTGGAATAAAACAAATAAGGCGCTATTTCGTTTTTTCAACGGCTGATTCAAATTATCGAATATTTGTGTGCCACCAAAAATATAAGAAGTTGTTATATTTATGGATATTTCAGCCGTCTCTGCACCGATTTTGATCAACCAAAGATGATTTTGTCATTTAAATTGTATGTTCTTTCAAATTTGACACTCAGTTTTTCATTATCTCACAAAAAAATCATTTTGTGTAGTGCCCTCTGCAACAGAACTCAACTATCCCTTTAACCCTAATCCAGAGCCTGGAGTAATTGATGTGGGAGCATATGTTAGACCACCCCATTTAATCACTGTCAGTAACTTTAAATTAATTAACTGATTTATTCTTTTGTAAAAACTATTTTTATGCCTCCGCTACAAAGTAGCCGGAGGCATTATGTTTTCTGGTTGTCCGTCCGTACGTACGTCCCGTTCCCGTGATCGCGTTATCTCAAGAACTGATTGATGGATTACCGCCAAACTTGGGTCATGTTTGTATCTTGCATAGCTAATGAAGTGATTCGATTTTGGGGTCACGAGGTCAAAGGTCACAGGGCTCATGTATGCAAAAATAGCTTGTGATCGCGTTATCACAATAACCGATTGATGGATTAGCGCCAAGTTTGGGTCATGTATGTATCTTGCAGAGCAAATGAGCTGATTAGATTTAGGGGTCATGAGGTCAAAGGTCACGGGGGTTATTATCTATGCTAAAATAGCTTGTGATCGCCTTTTTCTCAAGAACTGATTGATGGATTAGCGCCAAGTTTGGGTCATGTATGTATCTTGCAGAGCCAATTAACTGATTAGCTTTTGGGGTCATAAGGTCAAAGGTCATGGGGATCATTACGTTTGCAAAAATAACTTGTGAACGCATTGTCGATACTGACGGATGGATTACCGGTACTATCAAACTCGAGACGTGTATGCATCTTGCAGAGCCAATGAACTGATTAGATTTTAGGGTCATGGGGTCAAAAATCAAAGGGTCATACATGTATATGAAAAACAGCTTTTAATCACGATATTATGAGAACCTGTTGGATTACAATCAAACTTGAATTTTGTTAATTGCTTCTGTTTTGGTTTTTAAAATCGCTCTATGGCGGAATCGAACATCCATCTAGTTTTCTAAGGTAAGATTTTATTTGGATGTTGGGTGGGGGGGGGGCTTGAAACAGACAAAAATATAGATGAATATTAAACTACATGTAGGCCTATATTCAGAAGGAAGGGAACAACAACCCATAAGTAAACAGCATTTACTCTCTGTGTTCCAGTTTAATATCTTGAACATCAAGTTGCACCACAAGAATTGACATGGTCTGAAAAATAGACAAAGTGATGAAGAATAGTTCAAAATCCCTCAAATAAATAGCAAATGAACAGCTATTTAAAAGAAAGATGTTGAACATTTCTTCTTGATTTCCTTTTCTTATAGAAATGGTCTACGCCACCATAAAGCAAGAAGATGAAGAGATATTTGAACCTATTACAACTCTAGGTGAAGGAGGAGGAGAAACTGAGCAATCAATTCCTGAAGGTATTAACATTCTTTCATTTTCAAGGCAAATCAAATCCTTAAAGGAGAACCAATCCATCAGTCCAATCAATGACTGAAAATATTCATATCGTAGATATTACTACATTTACTACAGTGGCATTCATTCTTGCCAGATATTGATCTTTTTATAACACATTAAGTATGAACATAATTTTTTTTTAATTTCATAGACAATTAAACTGACAAAAAGGGAAAATGGTGAATGACCATCACTCCTAAAATATTAATACAAATGTATAACCTCTTGAATAGATGCAAGATTTGCTTATAAAACTTGGCCTTTTATATATAAATGATCTCTTTCATGATGATTTTTCGATAAAGTAAATAGTTGAATAATATTAAAGAATACCGTATATTTTCCTCCCCAGATAGAGAGTTGGACAATGGACAGGACAAGATACACCCACATATTACAGCATGCAGTGGAGAGAAGTCCCATCTGTGTTTACATTGCAGTAAGAAATTTACTGATGAGAATACTCTTATGTTACATCAGAAAACACACCAGGGCGAGTATGAGCTTACTCACCATCTTAAAACACATACTGGAGAGAAACCATTCAAGTGTTCCCAGTTTGATGAGGGGTTTTCTCAAAGAAATACCCTCATTAATCATTTAAGTACAGACAGTGGAGAAAAGCCTCATCAGTGTTCCCATTGTGATAAAGAATTTTCTCAAAAGACCAAGCTTACTAGCCACCTTAGAACACATACAGGAGAGAAACCCTTTAAGTGTTCCCATTGTGATAAGGGTTTTTCTCATAAAACTACTCTTATTAATCATTTAAGAACACACAGTGGAGAAAAGTCTCATCAGTGTTCCTATTGTGAAAAAGAATTTTCTAAAAAGGATGTGCTTACTAGCCACCTTAAAACACATACAGGAGAGAAACCCTTTAAGTGTTCCCGGTGTCATAAGGGTTTTGCTCGAAGAAGTACCCTTATTAATCATTTAAGAATATACAGTGGAGAAAAGCCTTATCGGTGTCCCTATTGTGACAAGGGATTTTCTTGCCAAAGCAATCTTGCCTGTCATGTAAAGACACATACAAGATAAAAGCATTATAGATGTCCCTGTTGTGATCCATGGATAAGTGATTTTCTCAAAAGACTTAGTGTAATAGCCAACTTCGAACACATACAGGAGAGAAACTCTTTCCAAGTATTTCTAATGTCATGAGATTTTATCTCAAATTACCATTATAATTGATTATAGAACACACAGTGGAGAAACCCTTTTAAATGTTTTTATTGTTGTTAGGGATTTTCGTGTAAAAGTAATCTTACCTGTCATTTGAGAATATTGGAGAAATGCCATTTAACTTAAGGTCCTAAATGTAAGGAATTTGTATTGAAAAGTATCTTATTAGGCACCTTAGTACACATAAAGGAGAGAAACCTTTTAAGTGTTCCAAATGTCATAAAAGATTTCCTCAAAATAATAAAATCATCTTATGGAGCATCTGAGAACACATTCTGAACAAAAAACTTGTATAGTTCCTTTTGTAGTAAAGAATTCTCTTGTACCTGCCTGTTCTTGGTCTCGGACCTTGGGTCTTGAAATTGAACTATGTGGTCTTGGTCTTTGTTTAGAAATGCCTGGTCTTGCATGAATACAACACTGATTACAAATATTATTGCGATGTCTAGCCTGAAAAAAAAATGGGAATTTCATGTCATTGTTTATATAAAGAGTAAAGGTCCCATAAATGATTCTTGTGGCACACTCCTGATCACAGAGTCCAATCAATGACTGAAAATATTCATATCGTAGACCTTACTACATTTACTACAGTGGCATTCATTCTTGCTAGATATTGATCATTTTATAATACATTAAGTATGAACATCAATTTTTTTTTAATTTCATAGACAATTAAACCAACAAAAAGGGAAAATGGTGAATGACCATCACTCCTAAAATATTAATACAAATGTATAACCTTTTGAATAGATGCAAGATTTGTGAATAAATCATGAGTGTATTTCCTTATAAAACTTGACCTTTTATATATAAATGATCTCTTCATGATGCTTTTTTGGTAAAGTAAATAGTTGAATAATATCTAAGAATACCGTTTATTTTCCTCCCCAGATAAAGAGTTGAACAATGGACAGGACAAGATACACCCACATATAACAGCATGCAGTGGAGAGAATACCCATCCGTGTTTACAATGCAGTAAGACATTTACTGAGGAGAATACTCTAATACTACAGAAGAAAACACACCAGGGCGAGTATGAGCTTACTCACCATCTTAGAACACATACAGGAGAGAAACCTTCCAAGTGTTCCCATTTTGATGAGAGGTTTTCTCAAAGAAGTACCCTTATTAGCCATTTAAGTACAGACAGTGGAGAAAAGCCTCATCAGTGTCCCTATTGTGATAAAGGATTTTCTCAAAAGTCTCAGCTTACTAGGCACCTTAGAACACATACAGGAGAGAAACCCTTTAAGTGTTCCCAGTGCGATAAGGATTTTACTCAACAGTATAATCTTACTAGCCACCTTAGAACACATACAGGAGAGAAACCCTTTAAGTGTTCCCATTGTGATAAGGAATTTTCTTGCCAAAGTAATCGTAACTGTCATGTAAGGACACATACAGGAGAAAAACCTTCCAAGTGTTCCCAGTTTGATGAGGGTGTTTCTCAAAGAAGTACCCTTATTAATCATTTAAGAACACACAGTGGAGAAAACCCTTATCAGTGCCCCTATTGTGATAAAGGATTTTCTCAAAAGACCAAGCTTACTAGCCACCTTAGAACACACACAGGAGAGAAACCCTTTAAGTGTTCCCAGTGTGATAAGAATTTTTCTCACAGAAGTACCCTTTTTATTCATTTAAGAACACACAGTGGAGAAAAGCCTCATCAGTGTCCCTATTGTGATAAAGAATTTTCTCAAAAGTCCAAGCTTACTAGACACCTTAGAACACATACAGGAGAGAAACCATTTAAGTGTTCCCAGTGTGATAAGGATTTTTCGTACAGAAATACCCTTTTTATTCATTTAAGAACACACAGTGGATAAAAGCCTCATCAGTGTCCCTATAGTGATAAAGGATTTTCTAAAAAGTCCCAGCATACTAGCCACCTTAGAACACATACAGAAGAGAAACCCTTTAAGTGTTCCCATTGTGATACTGGTTTTTCTCAAAAAACTACTCTTATTAATCATTTAAGAACACACAGTGGAGAAAAGCCTCATCAGTGTCCCTATTGTGAAAAAGAATTATCTCAAAAGGATGTGCTTACTACCCACCTTAGAACTCATACTGGAGAGAAACCCTTTAAGTGTTCCCATTGTGATAAGGAATTTTCTTGCCAAAGTAATGTCATGTAAGGACACATACAGGAGAGAAACCCTTTAAGTGTTCCCATTGTGATACGGGTTTTTCTCAAAAAACTACTCTTATTAATCATTTAAGAACACACAGTGGAGAAAAGTCTCATCAGTGTCCCTATTGTGAAAAAGAATTTTCTCAAAAGGATGAGCTTACTACCCACCTTAGAACTCATACTGGAGAGAAACCCTTTAAGTGTTCCCAGTGTCATAAGGGTTTTGCTCGAAGAAGTACCCTTATTAATCATTTAAGAACACACAGTGGAGAAAAGCCTTATCAGTGTCCCTATTGTGACAAGGGATTTATTTGCCAAAGCAATCTTGCCTGTCATGTAAAGACACATACAGGAGAGAAACCCTTCAAGTGTTCCCAGTGTCATAAGGGTTTTTCTCGAAGAAGTACCCTTATTAATCATTTAAGAACACACAGTGGAGAAAAGCCTCATCAGTATCCCTATTGTGATAAATAATTTCTCAAAAGAATGTGCTTACTATTGCCACCTTAGAACGCAAACAGGACAGAAACCTTTCCAAGTGTTCCCAGTGTCATAAGGGTTTTTCTCATAACAATACTCTTATTATCCTCTAGCCGACGAAGTAGGAGGGGATATAGTAACGGTGCCGTCCGTCCGTCCGTAACAAAACTGGTTTCCGACTGATAACTTTAGTAATGTTTGACGGATTCTATTTCATTCTAATGAAATTTGATATGAAGGTACATGGTATCAAAATACAGCCTAAGTTCGATTTCAGAGTATGTAGGTCAAAGATCATAGCTCATTTAATATGCGGATCTGGTTTCCTTTCGATAACTTTAGTAATGTTTGACGGATTTTAATGAAATTTGATATGAAGGTACATGGTACGCGTAGTGGTCTGTAGAGGTGCTGTGGTCTAGTGATTACTTCACCGCACTGAATCACATGGTTCGCGGTTCAAGTCTTACTGCAGCACTAATGTCGTTTGGCAAGATGTTAATCTACATTTGTCAATCTCCACCAAGATGGTAAATGGGTACCCCGTAGCATGCAAATGTTGCTGTGGTCAAAGTGGCATGTGTGCATGCACCTGTAAAAATGGTACCTGGCTCAAATACTGCCCAGTGAGTGGAGCATGTTCAGATCAGCAATTGAATACAATGACCAGGTTATCAATAATGACAATATAGGTACATGTGTACTTAAAAAACTTAGTATTAAGCACTATATACAAATGTGACTATTACAGGTGTATTGTAGAGAGTTATACAAATGGGACTTTCATTATTATAAAAAAAAAATTTTATCTAGAGGAAATCTTATTTCATAGCCTTGTTAGAACATATAGGAGAAAGCAGGGAATAAAGGCAATATCAATTTTTCAATGCAATAATGGATGTTCTCAAAAAAATTCCACTTATTACTAGTTTTCTACATTTGGGAAAGATCTGTTTATAGAAGATTTCTTGTTTTGAGAAAAATGCCCTGATTATAGTGTAGCTAACTTGCTATTGGTACATGTGTAAGACTATGTTCATGTATATAATTTCAGTGTCATGAATGTAGAATTTCAGCATCATGAAAACAGTCATGAATCCATGTAGCAATTTTTTTTGTACTGTGAATTTATCACAAAACTTCATGCTTGACATAGGATTTCATTTTGCAAGCTGAAAGGTAATACAAAGCTTTGGGAAATTTTTGAAAAATTGAGTGGATAGTGATTCTTTACAATTAAGATATATTTGGATGCCCTTTTAGTTGATTATAAGCACTAGAAAATGTAGCCCCTAAAACACTTCTGCTTTCAAGAAAAATTTATTGTAGAAATTTAACGGCGCTAGCTAGATCGGTGCTCCCGGTAAATTTTGATGAATTTCAAATAGCGTTTACAGCCGTACAATGGTAGCTGCTAGCATGAAAATCTCAGATTATGTAGTAGTGATATATAATTTCTAACCGAGAATAGCTAATCGGTCGATTTTAGTCAAGAAACATTGTTGTATGTAGCTTAATTAATATTTTAATTTCATTTGAACCAAATGCATGACCCCTTACCAAAGCTTTGTAGAACCTTAAATGTACCCCCAATTTTGTGTGTTCATGTATTTACAAATAATCAATTTCAATTATTCTATTTTTTGGGAAGAAGGGATATGATGTCTATTCCCCAGGCAACCATTTGAAAGGATAGTATTTATTATTTTTGTACAAAATATACATGTGTGTGTGTGTTCACTTCGGAAAATATATTTCTAAATTGAATGTAATATTGATATTGATATTTCTCTTTTGTAATTTGTATCAGATATTTAAACAATTTTCTCATACTCATTATTTCTCTGCTCTCATTCAACTCAACTTGGGAGGACTCCTATCCCTAATTGATCTCTGTTTCAGAGACAGTACACTTTTACATAAAATGTTTTTTCTCCTTCATTTGTTATGAAAGAACCACAGTCTTATGTTGTGTTAATATTATAATGTAAGTATTTAACTTTGATGATGTATTTATTATACAATTTGTATATTATCTTAAATATGTTGTAATTAGTTTATAGTTTTTGAAAGAGATGATGAAGAAAAATAAATATAATCAAATCAAAATAAATCAATTATTTGTAGAATAAAATTTCCAGGATCTTGCCATCCTTCTTGTCGGACGAAAACTCTGAATCCTAGTGATGTCCCAACAATCATGCGACACTCAACAATTTGAAGCTGATTTTGCATTTACAGTGGTGGATCTAGGGGGCGAAACGGCCGTCCCCCCCCCCCCCCCTCATTGGCAGTGCAAAAAGAAGAAAAAAAAGAGGAAACAAAGAGAGGAGAAGAGAAAAAATAGAAGAGAAAAGAGGTGAGAAAAGAGAGAGAGAAAAAAAAGAGAGAAGCTGGGTGATATGAAAGGGAGAAAGACATGGAAATGGTACTAAAGGAAAAGGGACACGTATCATTGTTAAAAGGGACACTTATTGCACCTGAAAAGGGGCACTTACGATAAAGGAAAATGTGCATTAGTTGACAGAAAAGGGGCACCGATCATATTTTAATAGGGGCATTTATCGGAGGTGGAAGAGGGCACTTATCTGAAGTGAAAAGGAGTAACTTCTCGTACCTGAAATGGGTCATTTACCAGAGATGAAAATGGGCATTTATGAGAAGGGGAAGGGGCTCTTTTTTAAATGGGGGCACTTATCATTAGGAATAGGGGCACTTATTAGAAAGGTAAAGGTGCACATGTGAAAATATAAGGTGCGCTTATCCGATTTTAAAATGGGATAGTTATTAAAAGGGGAAGGGGCACTTCTTACAGAGGAAAAGGGGAACTTGTCAATTAAAGCGGCACCTCTCGGTTTTGAATAGGGCCATTATAAGGGGTGAAGAGGGCATTGATCAAAGGTGAAGAGGGGTACTTCTCGTACCTGAAACGGGGCACTTAATAGAGATTAAAATGGGCACTTTTGAGAATGGAAAATGGACACTTATTGCAAAGGAAAATGGGAACTTGAAGAAGGGAAAGGGGCACTTTTACAAATGAATAGGGGCATTTTCCTATGTTTATGTTTCAGTTTCAGTTTTATTTCTCATTTCCAACAGAACAGTAATTTTGACAAGAAATCAGATATACAATTCAATTTTCAATAATATAATTTACATGGTTTGAATTAGTTATGAAATGGAGGGATCCCGGACTGAAAAGTAGAGCTTGTAAAATGTGGATTCCTCAAAATAATGACACACATAATTTGTGTAACATGTAGGCGTAAATAAATTGACTTGAAAGAATTAGGGGCCTACCTGTATATATACATAGATTACCAAAGAGTGGCAGAATAATAATACAATTATAGATCCTAATTTGAAAACTTGTTACGACACTTATAATTATAGTGGACACTGGAAAGCTCAAAAGAGACATTGACGACTGACAGATAAGATAAATGCATAATACTAATAACACAAATATATAAGACAACAGAAAATAAAGCAAGGAAAGGGATAAATGGAAGAATAGAAAATGTTGCTACATACGGAAAGAGTAAAGAAAAAGAGAGAGGTGGAGAGGAGAAATAAGGAGAGTGATCGAGAGAGAGAGAGCTAGCACACGATGTCCATAGGCCTACTGCAGGGATAGTGACCATAATAAATAGTAAGATACATATACAGAGCGTAAAAAAGACACATTTGACAAAGCACTGATATTAATTTGTATTGTAAGAAAGTATTAAAAACAATTTCAATTTCCTCTTAAATGAATTAAGAGAGGGGGCAAGTTGAATGTCATTATAATAATAATAATAATAGCCTAATAGTCCACTCCAAATTTTATTAAACCGAAACGGAAATTCTTTTTTCATGAAGAGAGTTCCAAAATTTGGGGACTGCATGTATACGGTGTTTTGAGCTAGAAGGGTTCTCAGCAAAGGTAGAGGAAGGTCATTACAACGCCGAGTTGGGTACTTATGAGAGGATTTATTTATAGTGTACATTTCATCAAAAACGAAAGGAAGCATGTTGTTATTATATGAATACATAAACTGGCCTAACTGAAAGAGAAAAAGATCTTAACTTTCAGTATCTTATTTGTAAAGAAAAGAGGATCTGTATGAGAGCGAAAATGAGAAATAAGGCAAATCATACGTAGAGCTCTATTTTGCAATAATAAGACTCTGCTTAATTAACAAAGTTAGGTGTGTACTAGCCAGTGGCTCACTACAGATTCGTGTCGTTAGCAAAATGTATAATTGATAAAATATGAGATGATCTGCACTCGGAAATCATTTATATATAAAATAAATGGGGCACTTCTTAGTTCTTACAAATTTAAAGGGGCACTTTTAGGGTACTTGAAAAAGTGAGGGGGCGCTTCTGATTTACTCACATATCTTATCAAAACAAGATACAGGTATCTACATAGAATATCATAATTCTCATTATGCACAGTAACAGTTCAAAATACGGCTGCAAGAATTTCAACACGAAGCTCAATTTCGACGAAGAAAATCCGAAAAAGAAAAGACCCTTAAACGCATTATACTGCCAATCTTGTAAGTGGAACCAATGTATATTAGCTGAGGCCTAATTTTTGAGAATAAATGCATTGGATACGAATCCGCTAAAATTGAGTATTTTGGGCAGATCTGGCCACCAAATTGTGCACAGCAGAGGCCCTACGGTCTCTAAAGAGAGGAGCCGACCCTACCCAAATAAGAGGCCAACTAACGAAAGAGACATCCATTTTCGGTCTATAGTATTAGTAGTAGACGACGCTGACTCAACCCTGACGCCAAAGACGAGAAGACGCAGATAATCAAAATGCTGCAGAAAGAAGGTTCGTGGTACTGGTAGATAGATCTAATTCAGGCGCGGATCCAGGATTTCTTGGGGGGGGGGGGGGGGCAAATTTGAAATTATGCGAGCCAAATATTGGTACATAATGGTGATCAGCAGTGACGTCATGGGGGGTGCAGGAAGGGGCGAGTCCCCCCCCCCCCCCTCCCCCCTCCTCCGCGAAGCGCGGGGCAATTTACATCCTGGGAGACTAGGCCCTTTCGCCCCCCCCCCCGATCTCCTTCTTCCCCCTTTTCTTTTCTTCTTTCTTTCCCTTTCTTCTTCCTCTTCCTTCTTTTCCTTCACTCTCTCTCCCCCCCCTCTTTTTGCGGGGGGGGGGGGGGGGGCAAGGCCCACTCGGCCCCCTGGATCCGCGCCTGCTAATTAGTAATAATAATTGACTGGCCTTGAGCTGAGGGGGGTACAACATATATTGCATGAACTAGATTCATATTGCCCGAGTCGGATGATGACTTCTTCCGTTGCCAATGCTGTTTTACTGACCCTTAAGCATGCAATCCATTTTTCAAATTTTCTATTTTTATTATTATGTTAGTATCATCCCCAGGACCATTTCATAATGTTTATCTATAACATGCACACACATAATCGTAAGAGATTATATCGTTATAAAAATCATATAGTTATGCTTTGATTGTTGTTCAATTAAATATAACACATGGTTGATGTACAAATGGATTATAAATATGTAAAAGATATAAATAAAAATATGTAAATAATTAATGAAATATGTGAAGATGTAAAAATGTCATGTGTCGATGTGTAAAATGTAAAATTTGAATATTATACAATGGTTGTAATATGTTTGTGGAAATATATGTAAAATATGTAAAATAATGAATCATTCAGAAATTAATGTGTATATGAAAAAGTATTTGAATATAAAATGTGTTAATACTTTGATATTTTAATATGTGAAATATAATGTAAAATATGTAAATATGTAAATTAAATAAATCAATTAGAAATACAAATTTAAATATGAACAAATTAATGTTCTTGACGAACATAAACTTTGAAAACTTCGGAGTCCATTATTAAACAAATTCATGTACAACTGAAGACCTCTACAACTTTGATATTGCCTCTTTTTTTCCTTTATATTGTATATTCAATTTTTTTTAATGATTGAAATCCCAATATATTTGTCATGATTGTGGTGTGGATGAAAGAGTCGAGCTAGTTACGTTTCATTTTAAAAAAAGATCTGTGGAGCCCATACAACATTAATTTCCATGATAAATAAGAACATGTTGATGAAATGATGATGATATATTTTGTATGATTTTGAATAAGTATTTTTTGCACGATTGCGAATTTAATAAAATATTCAAACATTGAGGATACTAGTGTCCCTTTTAATTGCAGCCAACATCAAATTCTGTAGAACTTTGCAGGAATTATAAATATGTCACGTATGTCCTATCTGTGAAATTTAAAAGTTAGCAGTGTCCTATTATTCAAAGTATGCAAGGAAACCCATTTACTTGCTAGACTTCACTGTCACACACTATTGAGTGACTGACTGGCCTTTTTTAATCTTTGGTAATAACATACATAAAATGAGCTGTAAAGGGTACATAATATCAGGGGCGGATCCAGCCGGCGTCGAGGGGGGGGGGGGGGGCCCAATTTGTGAGAAAATATTGAGCGGCGCGGACAGGGGGAGTCTGAGGGGGATGTGTCCCCCTGAAAAGCTGAAGAAAAATCGAATTTGTAAACTCAATTTGTGCGATTCGGTGTATACTTTTTGCCAGGATATCATTTAAAATCTGTGACTTTTTCCAGCATAAATTTATGATAGGAGGAAAAGACTGTAAACACAAGAAGTGGGACTATGTGTGCAGTCCGCATAGTACCCCGTTGTGACAAAAAGTCTTTAGGACACTGGTATTCATGGCACCGGTACCTCTAGGCAGGCGCGTACGCGGGGGGGGGGGGGGGGGGGTTAAACCCCCCTTTAGTTTTTTTTGTATCACTTGATTGTCAAAATCAGTCAGTACAAGACTAGTGCAGCAGTTGTGATGGGCAGACAGCAATAACTTGATTCGGGCGACATCAGGCCCCGGTGAACGTTTTTCAAAGTAGGGGGGGGGGGCTAAAGTATTTATGAACAGGTAGAGCTTAGCGTAAATTGGTGTAGGGTCCAGGGGGCGGCGCCCCTGGAAGCTCGGAGGTTTGAGCAGGCCAGGGGCAAATGAGGTCATTCAAAGGGTGTGGGGGGGGGGGCATCAACAATAAAGGGCACTTTCCGGGAGAAAGGGGCACCTACTAAGGGAAACCTCAAATCGAAAATTTACAGTTTTTTTTAGACATTGGTACACTGTAAAAAATAATTTGTTCATTGGTAATTTTGACGTATTTTTTCCATGTAGAATTTACTTGAAAACATTAGTTTTGCCACTTACGCACTAAATTTAAGTCTTGCTAACTCAAACTTTCAATTTAGTAGAACATACGTGGAATATTTAAGTAAAATCAAATACATAAGAACTTTAAGTAATTTCAGCTTGTATTAATTTAGTAATTTTAACTCAAAATCAGAAATTATACGTATTACTCAAACAATTTATGTTGATTATTCTTATCTTTTTAAAGTAAGGACCGATGCAGTGCGTAATAGAAATATTTACATAATTTACGAATATTCATTAAGACCAAATTAAACTCTTTTTTAAATAAAACAATTCTTTTTTTGTGGTTGAATGAAAATTTAAGGACTTTAAAACATTTACTAATTCATTTAACATGGCTAAGCAAAGACAAGACAATTTTTAATTGTTACCCAGTTCAAAACAAATAAAAACTTGATATTTCAGGAAATTGTCAACCAATTTTCCTTTTAAGATGCTACGATCAAAATTTGGAGCCTTTCAATATGTGTCGAATTGAAGCGTATATAATAGTTTGTGATGGTGGTAGATATATATACGGTTAAATCGTAAATAGAAGTAGTGAATGATTAGTGGATGTTACTTGTTAGATTAGATGGGTACCAAATCGTGCAATATGTAATCCTATCATAGATTTTTTTTAATTATCTAAAATGATTACAATACTTAAATTATTTACGTTAATGTAACTCGATTTAACTGAGTAAAAATTTATTCAGCAAAATAAGTAAATTCTACTTAAGATGCCGTAGGTAATATTTACTTAATAAAAATAAGGCAATTCTTTTCCTTAATTTTATTGAGTTATTTCGACTATTATTTTTTTACAGTGTATATACCCCTACAATGTGATTACAGGGATGATTTCAATGTCTGTTTCTGTCTTAACATGGTCCATACTGTTCAAGCATCACACATTTACTTTGTAGTTGGTTTGTGATGGTAAGAATAATTTTTGCGAGCGAGCGAAGCGAGCGAGCAAAAAATTTGGATTTGTGAGGTCGCAGTGAAACAAATTACATCTTATAAAGAAGAAGAAAAAATCCTGATGGGGGTTTTAAGCACAATCTAATCATGAAAGACTGAAAAGATCTTTAATATGAACCATAATTATATCAACTTTAAATACGAGCGAGCGTAGCGAGCCACACTTTGGTGAAATTAAAGAAAAGTTCCTCTTAATCCCTTTAAATTAGGAGCACTTTTTATAGGGAAAGGAAAAGGGGGCACATGTCCAAAGGGGAAAATGACACTTATTTGAAATGAAAAAGAGCACATGTCAAAGTAAAAAGGGGAATTACCAGAGATGAAAATGGGGCACTCGATCCTCGCACTTAATAAGGGGCACTCACCAGAGATGAAAATAGGCACTAATTATGACAACGGAAAAAGTGCAATTTTCAGAAGAAAAATGGCACTATAATCAGAGATGAAAAGGGGCACTTATTACAGAGTTAAAGGGGGCACCTCTCAAATTTTAATAAGGGCATGCACTCATCGGAGATGAAAAAAGGGGCACGTATAAGAAAGAACCAAATCTCACGCACACATTATGCAAAAGAGGTGAGTAATTACGTCCTGCAGGACACAACACAAATCGCAGGTTGGTTTCCGGAAGCTGGAGAAGAATCCTTTTCGCATCGTATACTGATTTTATTTTTTTAATGATTATTTACGCATCTATCCAATCTGTCCATATAGTGTAACAGTAACAACCCATCTGTGACACTAATAAACGATGTGCATGAGACTAATTTTATTTATTTACATATAATAAATATTATGGGCAGATTGAAAAAGAAAAATTTAGACTGACAGGTCGTCTTCTGTGCACCTGTTCAACTGAATGCAGTGTTTTTACCCAGATTCTGGCGATAAAAATGGGTAATTTTCTAAATAAATCAGGCTTTTACGACCACGTTTACGGAACTATTTTTATGAATCCGCGAACTGCCGAATTTGGAAGCTTTGCCGACATGCTTCACGATGCCTCCGTGTTTTTACTTTTCGCATTTGCTATTTTTTCGTGCTTTTTTCCTTAATTGTGTAGATAAAATATGTGGTCTCGCATTTTTTCCGGGGCCTTGCCCTTGGTTGGTTTCTTTCTATTTCTCTTTAAAATACTTTTTTCAAATAAGAGGGGGGGGGCTCGAGCCCCGCCATACCGCGGACCCTGTACACTGTGTAACAGCATGATGATTTGACAGATGGACCTGAAGTTAACCGAGTCCTGAAATACTTTTGAACGTTGTAACTTGTACGCCCTAGTGTAGAGAGATCATCGGCATTTTGTTTCTATCATAAGGCCTAAAACACGAATTAGGACTAAGAAAGAAGGGCTAAAACACGAGTTAGGAGTGGACCCAGGGCCCTCACCTATCCGTATAGGCCAAGCTGTCCAGCTGAACCGCGGGAGCTTGGCCTATATACGGATAGGTGAGGGCCCTGGGTCCACTCCTAACTCGTGTTTTAGCCCTTCTTTCTTCCCTTTTCCTTTCCTTTCCTTTCCTTTCCTTTCCTTTCCTTTCCTTTTTTTTCGGGGGGGGGGGGGGGGGGGGCCGGGCCCGTCGGCCCCCCCCCCCCCGTGGATCCGCGCCTGCATAATATGAGCATTAATTATAACCCACTTATTCTTGTAATGGCCAAAATTTTGGCGCAGCTAACGTACGACCATTCGGTACAATGGTCTGAAAATCAGACTATTACTTACTGGTTCTACAGCTCCTAATAAGTCGATCCGACAACTAATAGTCGTCATTTTCCCACTTAAAGACATTTTCAAGCCCCCCCCTTTTTTTTTTAAGGGAAATTCTACATTAGTATTGTCTTTCAAATGCCGTTGGAATTTAACTTTTTCATTTTTTGGGGCCTGCAAATGGGACATAGTAACTTTAACAAGAAAAGGTGTCACTGTGCAAAAGTATGAAAGACATCAAGGAGACACATTATTAACTTTTTAAACAAATAAAGAAAACTTTTTTTATTTAAATCTTTTAAAACAAACAAATGACAGATTAGGGACTACACTGTCATTAACACGTGAACAATAACACATATTGTCTTTTACTTGCACAATTTAACAAGAGTTTTCTTTTTGGGCAAATTTCAACGATAGAGAGTAATTATTATCTATCAGTTCAAAGTTTCAAGTATAAAGTTCGGTTTCTGGCTGAAATTATGTCACTTTTTGGAATGTTAATATAAAGCCCACCACAAGAGGGCAGTAAATATGATGCGCGAACTTTGGACTCACTTTTTTTTTTTACAGACGTCGGTAGTGTCGAGTGGTAAGCCTTCCAATTTTCTCTTGTTATCATTGGTTTTAAGTAAACACAGCCTTGGAATGTTATATAATATGATTATATGATTAATTACGATTCTTATGACGTATGGTACATGATATATGTTGATCTGGATGTTTTGTAATGTGCAAGAAAAGAAAAATATCCGCGAACTTCATAGTCATACTCCAGCTCCAGGAAGCTAGCTTCTCTCCGAACAAAGAAAGAGGACAAAATTACAATACAGTTCCTCATTCTAACCTCAACAATTGATCTGGTAGACAAAGGAACATCCCTTCACTGCTATTCTGTAAGATAAGTAGAACAGGTGAATATGCGTGTGACACCTGTTCTACACATTTTTACATGATCATGATAGCAGTGAAGGGATGTTCCTTTGTCTACTACTATATGCATTAGAATGCAGCTGTTGAGCATAAAATGATAACTCGGCGTGAACCACTTTTTTGTCCATTCTGACCAAAAATGCTATGAATATTGCAGAGTTTTTGAGGGGCTGTATCTTTTGATAGAAACATCGGTGAGTCTTGAAATTTGAAATGTATTATTCTGATTACATTTTTTTATTCAAATATCCAATTAAAATGGTGAAAAACGATCCCAAATTGAAAATTGAAAAATCGTTCAGACACCCTAGATGAGATCTAGATCTAGGGATCTACAACAATTGTTGAGGGTAAAATGAGGATTTTTTTTCTTTGTCTGGCATGTTCATAGTGGATCCATATAGACTCTAATAGGCTGTGTGGAAAACTATTCAGCGGGTTGGGTTACATTTTTTTCTCGAAATGTGCATGGTAATTACAATTTTGACTTAATGTGCGCAATCAGACACCAGCTAGTTCAAGTAGTCTAAGTATATATAGCCTACAACTAATTATATCTCTTTCTCCTTTCTCAGTGCATACTCTGCCTGTCCACGGATATAGGAGATGAATTTCACTATATTTTTGTTTGTCCATATTTTCAAAGGGAGAGATGTTTATATTTATCAAAATTTTTTGTAAATCTAAGCTCCCAAGTGCTATGCACATGGCAGAACTTTTTAATACTAGAAGCACTTCTCAGTTGAAGAATTTAGCAAGATTTATTCGCCTTATTATGGTGAAATTTAATCAAAAAACAGAGACAGAAGATAGTTCAAGCATTTCAAGAAGTACAATTAGAGCTGAACCTACACGTACTTGTAGCAGTAGGATAGTGAAACAGCCTACCAGGTACTTTGTTTCCTATTTAGCTTGTAAATAGACTGCTTATACTTATCCTTTTATTATTGTCACTATCTACATTGTACATGTATACATACTTTGTGTTTACTAGTTGGTTCATTGTTCATGTTTGTACTTTCATACACTATATACCTATTAACGTTTGTATCTTTGTGTCATTATCTATGTATAATGTATGTGAATTGTATTCATAAGCATGTGTTGCTATTTATTCTTTTATGTTTGTTTGCATGTACTCTCATACCCCGAGAGGGGGTCAAAGAGTCGATACAATTCTACATAAATTCTATATAAATTCTACATTGCAGATGACTGATCATATTAAAGTGGGTCATAGAGTCAGGAAAAGAACATGCAAAGTACAAGTGAGACCAACGACTGTAGGTCTGTGTCCAAAGGTAGGTTTTCTTTTGAGGCCATAATGAATCCATTCATGTCTTGAATATGCCAAAGTGTATTACATGATTGTATAGAGTACCGAAGCTGTGACGTCATAAAAATCTATTTTTAGAATTTCTCAATTTTTTCTTCATTTTCCGAAAGAGCATCAAAAGTATAATGTCCAAATGTCGAAAACCAATTTAATATGTTAAGTATTGGCTGATATATGTCCATCTGAATAAACATATGTCCTATGGGAACTCAGTGTTATACAGTATGTTCTGGCTCCTAACCATTATGTCTAATTCCCAGTTTGTATCACTATCCATGTGGTCTAATATTCATTTAATCATAAATAATAATAATCATTGATTATTAATAAAGCCTGATAGATGGTAGACAAAATGGGCATTAGACAAACTGAGAATTAGACTTACTGGTTAGTAGACTTAATTTAACAAAAGACTAAGGCCAAATAAAAAACAAAACATGTTTAGCGTCCTGTTTTTTCGAAAAATAGGAAGGAGGAGGCCCTTTTTTTTTTTTTTTTTTTTCTTTCAAAATGGCCGCTCAAAATGGCCGCTCGGTACATTTTCCCTGACATTCGGGCTATTTTTATGCCTCCGTTACGAAGTAGCCGGAGGCATTATGTTTTCGGGTTGTCCGTCCGTCCGTACGTACGTCCCGTTCTCGTGATCGCGTTATCTGAAGAACCGATGGATTGATTCCTGCCAAACTGTGGTCATGTATGTATCTTGCAGAGACGATGAACTGATTAGATTTTGGGGTCACGAGGTCAAAGGTCACAGGGCTCATTATGTATGCAAAAACAGCTCGTGATCGCGTTATCTCAAGAACCGATCGATGGATTCCTGCCAAACTTTAGTCATGTATGTATCTTGCAGAGCCGATTAACTGATTAGATTTTGGGGTTACAAGGTCAAAGGTCAAAGGTCGCAGGGCTCATTATGTATGCAAAAACAGCTCGTGATCGCATTATCATTAGAACAGATTGATGGATTCCTGCCAAACTTAGATCATGTATGTATCTTGCAGAGCCAATGAACCAAGTAGATTCTTGGGTCATGAGGTCAAAGGTCAAACGTCATGGGCTCATTATGTATGCAAAATAAGCTTGTGAACGCATTCTCATTAGAACTGACAGATGGATTACTATTTAACTCAGGACATCTTGCAGAGCCAATGAACTGAGTAGATTTTAGGGTCATGAGGTCAAAGATCAAAGGGTCATATATGTATATGAGAAATTGCTTGTAATCACGATATTCTGAGAACCTGTTTATGGATTACAATGAAACTTGAATTTGAAAAATTTCTTCTGTTTTGGTTTGTAAAATTGCTCTATGACGGAGGCATCATTTTCGACTGCGCGCAGTCGAAGTTCCATCTAGTTCAAGATGGCGGCCGACATTTTTTTTTTTTTTTTTTAAATCAGAAATAGATTCATTTTAGCAGTGTTTTTCATGTTTTTTTTTCTTTAAAAAAAAAACAACAAAAAAAGAAAATTAAAAAAAAAAACAACAACAACAATTTCAACAAAAAAACGGGAGGCGGCCCCCAAACAGGAAGCGGGCGGGGACGCTAAACATGTTAATTTTTTTACATGCCCTAAATGGGTAGTAGACTAATAGGAGATTAGACCATAATGGGAATTGGACCAAATCACTATTAGCCTCAATGGTCATTAGACCAAATGACAAGTAGACAAATGATTATTAGACAGCTTGTAGACCAAATGGCAATTCACAGTTTAGGGCTCTTTGTCTTGTACAGTTTCTTTTTTTCTTCCAGATGCACATACTCCGCAGACAATTGCTCCGTTGACAGTTACTCCGTAAACGCGACAATTGCTCCCTGACATTATCTCAAGACATTTGCTCTGACGTCAAATGCTCCTCCGCCAGTTGCTCCTCCGCCAGTTGCTTCGCCGACAGTTGCTCCGCCGACAGTTGATCCGGCGACAAAAGTTCCCCGAACGACATTTGCACCGCCGACGGTTGCTGCAGCGACAAATGCTCCGCCCAAAAAGTGCACCGTGGAAGACAAATGCTCCTGCCACATGACAATTGCTCCGCCGACATTTGCTGCGGCAAAATCTTCCACGAGACACTTTTCGATCAGAGACCAATTTTATTGTCGGCGGAGCATTTGTCTTTTGCGGGGCACTCCTGATACGTCGGCGGAGCATTTGTTTTCAACGGGGTACTTTTGGGGAGGAGCAATTAATGTTGTAGGAGCATTTGTATTTTACATGGCACTTTTTGGGCGGGGCAAGTGTTGTCGGGGAGCATTTGTTGCTGGAGCAATTGTCGGCAGAGCAAGTGTCGTAGGAGCAACCATCGACAGAGCAACCGTAGGAGGAGCATTTGTCGTCGTCGGAGAAATTATCCCTTTTTGCGGAGCAATCGTGGCTGGAGCATGTGTCGGGTCACCGATTTATCACTAGATAATCTTGTAGGATTCCCAATAAGAGCCCACTAGTGGGCTCTTATTGGGAATCCTACACTGTTCTGGTGTTTACCCAATAACAGGTGTTTTCAATCACAAGGATTAGCCTTCAGTTTTATGTCCTATAGGCCTTATGTAAAGCTCTGCATTTTTCAACCAAAGACTCTTAGAGACTAGCTAGTGGGTATTTTTTGATAGGCTTACAGGTTTGCTGTATATGCAGACTTGTACACCCATCAATGGTATTTCCACCAAGTCAAGTGTCAGCAAATTCTCGCCTTCTGCACATGAAACCTGACAACCCTGTCCGTTTTATATGGGTTTCTGCCAAGCCAGCCTCAGGGGCTACATGTAGGTGCTTGGTAAACTCATTTGCAAGTCAGTCAGTGGAACAATGAATGGCATTCTTGTGAAATAAGCCACTGCTCATTCACTTTGTACATAGGGGGTTCATTGCATGTAACGCCTATGGGGGATTCCAACTCCACAAAGACATTATACACTAGAGCACGGAAGGCCAACCTTTTAAAGCTCGCGGGCCACAACTAACGATTGGCATAACTTGGCGGGCTATAGGTAGTCTTCTCCCCCTCCCCCGAAAAAAACACCCATGCAATACGTGTACACACATGCAATTTCGCAAAAACAAGTAAGGAATTAACAACAAAATCAGTGAAGAAAAAACAATCTCATTGAACGCGGCGCATGTTAAGGGAAGGGGACTATCCAGTGTACGATTAAGATTCATGACAAAATTCAACGGCGGTAGAAATGGGCTGTAATTTTTAAGACAAGACTGGCATTTCAAACATATTTCTCGATTCACAACATTAATTTGTATGTAAAAACTTAAATTAACCGGACGAGTGATTTTAATGGGAGGGGAGGGGAGATACTCAGATTTGGTTTGTACAGGGATGTGCCGCTCAAGCCTGGAAACCCCTACCCATTGTTAGGGGTAATTTTTCTCGAAATAAGACCCATTTTCCACAATTTTTGAGTGATTTCCGGGTGTTTGTATGGCAAACGCCCGAAAATTTTGAAAATTCAAAAAAACGGACCCGTTGTTAATGGTATTTTTGTTAAAAGTGGGACCCATGATTAGGGATTTTTTGTGTGTGACAAAGTCACCCATTAGAGCGGCACACCCCCGTATGTCCTAATATGTGAGTACCCCCCCCCCCCCCCCCCCGGTGTTAATGTTGTTAGTGTAATGTAATGAAAGGATATTTGAGGAGTTTTCTATCAACCACGAAACGATTCAATATGTTGTGAATGATGAATACAAAACATGAGTTCCATAACAAATTATGGAAATAGAGTTTTTAAATGTTTTATCTTATTTCATCGCTTCTATGCGGGCCGCATTTCATGTATGAGTTGTTTTTATTATCACTTCTTCAATGCTCCGCAGGCCGCAGGTTGGCCACCCGTGCACTATATTGTGTGTGTACACACTCGATGGCAATGATTGATGATTATTTTATGAGAAGGCAAAACATTTTATCAAGTATTGTTTCATACACAGATAACATGGCGATGAAGCAAGAAGCTGATTGTTGGACGTCTTTCTCAAGTTCAGATGGAGAAGGAGAGGGAGATCTTCATTCATCACATGAACATGATGATGAAGGTATGGAGTGTTTCAATGTGTTGTACTGTATTTGGTAATGTTTCTGATGACTGATGACAATATAAGTTCAGTATATGCTCCCTCTCATCTACATGTATCTCAAAATAATTGATCTGTAAGTAAGATTTTTTTTGGTTTTGCTGTGAGACTGAAATTTGTTTTCACTCAGTAAATATAACGTTACACATAAAAATTACAAAGGTGTGAAGAGCAGACCTAATTGACATCTGAAAAACTCTAAAAACCTTAAAAAGTAACTGGACCTTATAAATGGTACCTCTAGTGAATTGTGCAAAAACAGGAAACGATAGTAAAAGATTGCGACTGAGGAGATCCCTTACACCTTTAGATAAAATAGTAAAGAAAGCTCTCTCTCAAAACTCAAAAGAAAAGACAAATAATAAGGATACCGGTATTGATAATATATAGATAATTTCATCTCTGCACTGATTTAAAGCCCCACTACACTACTTATAGCTACTTGCCCCCTCTATATAGGAAACAATGCCTAATCGGTGACCGTTGGTCCCCCATGGTCCCCTATTCTTATGTTAATTGAGAGCTGATTTGGTGAGATAACCACCTTTCAGTGACCATGCAGGGAGGTCTAATCCCACCTTGCCAAACTAGTGCAGATGGGCTTTTAAACAAAATATTAAAGCTATATTCAATACACTGAAAAAAGTATTGTGATTCACGAGTGTGCAATTAAAAATTTAAAGGGAGATTGCTGGCAGTTTCCATGTGCAGAAGGTCATAAATCGCTGACACCAGACGTGAAAATACTATTGATGGGTGTACAAGTCTCGCATACAGCAAACCGCATACAGCAAAACGTAGTCCCATTACTAGTAATGGTGGCTGACACTAACATGTTCAGCTCTCTGAATTGGTGTATTGTGATAAGAGATTTTTTAAGATTCAAGATTCAAGATTTTATTGTCCATATAAAAAACAGAAATTTGTTTTCCATTGGTGCAACATGTAATACGCAAAAGACAACAGCCTGGTGCCGTGTGCTGAAAGCCAGAGGGGCGTCAAGACTCTATAAAGAAAAAATCTATGAGCAGGTTTGGTCCTTCGGCTTTCAGCACAAAACATAAAAACAAAGGATCTAAGAATCCACAAAGTGATGTTACCTTATAAAAATATACACCATGCAGAAAGGCAAAATACATGTAATTATTAACACTGTCATAAATTATTTTCTAATATACCCCGATACATAGAGATCATTCTTATGAAGTTCCTCTGCTCATGAAAACAGTGTAAAATTACACTGCAGCCAAAATAACAAATGATAGTTATTAGGCTAATAGTTATGCTGATGCCATCCATTCTGTGTGCCTGGTCTTGGTCTTGTACCTGCCTGTTCTTGGTCTCAGACCTTTGGTCTTGAAATCGATCTACTTGGTCTTGGTCTTTGTTTTGAGATGCCTGGTCTTGAATACAACACTGATTACAAATATTATTACGATGTCCAGCCTGAAAAAAAATAGGAATTTCATGTCATTGTTTATATGAAGAGTAAAGGTCCCATAAATGATCCTTGTGGCACACTCCTGATCACAAGTCCAAAATATTCATATCGTAGATCTACTACATTTACTACAGTGGCATTCATTCTTGCTAGATATTAATCATTTTATAATACATTAAGTATGAACATCAATTTTTTTAAATTTCATAGACAATTAAACTAACAAAAGGGAAAATGGTGAATGAGCATCACCTCTAAAATATTAATACAAATGTATAACCTTTTGAATATATACAAGATTTTGTGAATAAATCATGAGTGTATTTGCTTATAAAACTTGGCCTTTTTTATATAAATGATCTGTTCATGATGCTTTTTTGGTAAAGTAAATAGTTGAATAATATCAAAGAATACCGTTTATTTTCCTCCCCAGATAGAGAGTTGAACAATGGACAGGACAAGATACACCCACATATTACAGCATGCACTGGAGAGAAGTCCCATCTGTGTTTACATTGCATTAAGACATTTACTGATGAGAATACTCTTATGCGACATCAGAAAACACACCAGGGCGAGGATGAGCTTACTCACCATCTAAGAACACAAACAGGAGAGAAACCTTTCAAGTGTTCCCAGTTTGATGAGGGTGTTTCTCAAAGAAGTACCTTTGTTAGCCATTTAAGTACAGACAGTAGAGAAAAGCCTCATCAGTGTCCCTATTGTGATAAAGAGTTTTCTCAAAACAACAAGCTTACTAGGCACCTTAGAACACATACAGGAGAGAAACCCTTTAAGTGTTCCCAGTGTGATAAGGATTTTACTCAACAGAATCATCTTACTAGCCACTTTAGAACGCATACAGGAGAGAAACCCTTTAAGTGTTCCCATTGTGATAAGGGATTTTCTTGCCAAAGTAATCTTAACTGTCATGTAAGGACCCATACAGGAGAGAAACCCTTTAAGTGTTCCCATTGTGATAAAGGATTTTCTCAGAAAACTACTCTTATTAATCATTTAAGAACACACAGTGGAGAAAAGCCTTATCAATGTCCCTATTGTGATAAAGGATTTTCTAAAAAGGATGTGCTTACTACCCACCTTAGAACTCATACAGGAGAGAAACCCTTTAAATGTTCCCAGTGTGATAAGGGTTTTTCTCTAAGAAGTACCCTTATTAGTCATGTAAGAACACACAGTGGAGAAAAGCCTTATCAGTGTCCCTATTGTGATAAAGAATTTTCTCATAAGCATGTGCTTACTAGCCACCTTAGAACACATACAGGAGAGAAACCCTTTAAGTGTTCCCAGTGTGATAAGGATTTTTCTTACAGAAGTACCCTTTTTATTCATTTAAGAACACACAGTGGAGAAAGGCCTCATCAGTGTCCCTATTGTGATAAAGAATTTGCTCAAAAGTCCAAGCTTACTAGACACCTTAGAACACACACAGGAGAGAAACCCTTTAAGTGTTTCCAATGTGATAAGGATTTTTCAGACAGAAGTGCCCTTTTTATTCATTTAAGAACACACAGTGGAGAAAAGCCTCATCAGTGTCCCTATTGTGATAAAGGATTTTCTCAAAAGTGCCAGCTTACTAGCCACCTTAGAACACATACAGGAGAGAAACCCTTTAAGTGTTCCCAGTGTGATAAGGATTTTACTCAACAGAATCATCTTACTAGCCACCTTAGAACACATACAGGAGAGAAACCCTTTAAGTGTTCCCATTGTGATACGGGTTTTTCTCAAAAAACTACCCTTATTAATCATTTAAGAACACACAGTGGAGAAAAGCCTCATCAGTGTCCCCATTGTGAAAAAGAATTTTCTAAAAAGGATGAGCTTACTAGCCACCTTAGAACACATACAGGCGAGAAACCCTTTAAGTGTTCCCAGTGTGATAAGGATTTTGCTCAAAGAAGTACCCTTATTAATCATTTAAGAACACACAGTGGAGAAAAGCCTTATCAGTGTCCCTATTGTGACAAGGGATTTTCTTGCCAAAGCAATCTTGCCTGTCATGTAAAGACACATACAGGTGAGAAACCCTTTAAGTGTTCCCAGTGTCATAAGAGTTTTTCTCAAAGAAGTACCCTAATTAATCATTTAAGAACACACAGTGGAGAAAAGCCTTATGAATGTTCCCATTGTGATAAGGGGTTTTCTCATAAAACTTCTCTTTTTATTCATTTAAGAACACACAGTGTAGAAAAGCCTCATGTGTCCCTATTGTGATAAAGAATGTTCTCAAAAGACCAAGCTTACTAGACACCTTGGAATACATACCCTAATTAATCATTTAAGAACACACATTAAAGAAAAGCCTTATCGATGTTGTATTGAAAAAAAGGAATCTAACCTATCATATTAGGATATATACAGGAGATGTCTGTATTGTGATAAAGGATTTTCTCAAAAGTATGAGCTTACTAGCCACCTTAGAACACATACAGGAGAGAAACCCTTCAAGTTTTCCACATTGGATACATGTTTTTCTTTAAAAAAAACAGCCTTATTTGACATTCAAAAACACACAGCGGAGAAAAGCCTTATGAATGCTCTCATTGTGATGAGGGTTTTTCTCATAAAACAACTCTTATTAATCATTTAAGAACACACAGTGGAGAAAAGCCTCATCAGTATCCCTATTGTGATAAATAATTTTTGTAAAGAATGTGCTTACTATTGCCACCTTAGAACGCATACAGGAGAGAAACCCTTTAAGTGTTCCCAGTGTCATAAGGTTTTTCTCATAACAATACTCTTATTATCCCCTAGCTGACAAAGTAGGAGGGGATATAGTAACGGTGCCGTCCGTCCTTCTGGTTTCCGACCTATAACTTTAGTAATGTTTGACGGATTCTATTTCATTCTAATGAAATTTGATATGAAGTTACATGGTATCAAAATACAGCCTAAGTTCGATTTCAGAGTATGTAGGTCAAAGATCATAGCTCATTTAATATGCGGATCTGGTTTCCTTTCGATAACTTTAGTAATGTTTGACAGATTTTAATGACATTTGATATGAAGGTACATGGTACACGTAGTGGTCTGTAGAGGTGCTGTGGTCTAGTGATTACTTCACCGGACTGAATCACATGGTTCGCGGTTCAAGTCTTACTGCAGCACTAATGTCCTTTGGCAAGATGTTAATCTACATTTGCCACTCTCCACCCAGATGGTAAATGGGTGCCCCGTAGCATGCAAATGTTACTGTGGTTCAAGTGGCATGTGTGCACCTGTAAAATGGTACATTGCTCAAATACTGCCCAGGGAGTGGAGCATGTTCAGATCAGCAATCAGCAATACAATGACCAGGTTATCAATAATGACAATATAGGTACATGTGTACTTAAAAAACTTAGTATTAAGCACTATATACAAATGTGACTATTACAGGTGTATTATAAAGAGTTATACAAATGTGAATTTTATTATTATAATGTTGTTGTTTTTTATCTAGAGGAAATCTTATTTCATAGCCTTGTTAGAACATATAGAAGAAAGCAAGGAATAAAGGCCATATCAATTTGTCAATGCAATAATGGATTTTCTCAAAAATTTCCTCTTACTAGTCTTCTACATTAAAGAAAAGCTTCATACTGTCTTTTGGAAAAGATCTGTTTATAGCAGATTTCTGGTTTAGAGAAAAATGCCCTGATTAGTGTTGCTAACTTGCTATTACATGTGTAAGACTATGTTCATGTATATAATTTCAGTTTCATGAATGTAGAATTTTAGCATCATGAAAACAGTCATGAATCCATGTTGCAATTTTTGTTGTACTGTGAATTTATCACAAAACTTCATGCTTAACATAGGATTTTATTTTGCAAGCTGAAAGGTTATACAAAGCTTTGTGAAATTTTGAAAAATTGAGTGGATAGTGATTCTTTACTTTGGATGCCCTTTTGGTTGATTATAAGCACTAGAAAATTTAGCCCTTAAAACACTTCTGCTTTCAGACAAAATTCAATATAGAAATTTAGCGGTGCTCCCGGTAAATTTTGATGAATTTCAAATAGCGTTTACGGCCGTACAATGGTAGCTGCTAGCATAAAAATCTTAGAATATGTAGTTGTGATATATAATTTCGAACCAAGAATAGCTAATCGGTCGATTTTAGTCAAGAAACATTGTTGTATGTAGCTTAATATCGATTTCGACCACGACAACGATCACTGCATATTGTAGGATCGCATATGCTTCCAATATTTTCATTTGAACCAAATGCATGACCCCTTACCAAAGCTTTGTAGAACCTTTAATGTACCCCCAATTTTTTGTGTTCATGTATTTACAAATAATCAATTTCAATTATTCTATTTTTTGGAAGAAGCGATATCTTTTTTCGGATATGATGTCTATTCCCCAGGCAACCATTTGAAAGGATGGTATTTATTATTGTTTGTACAAAATATACATGTGTGTGTGTGTTCACTTCGGAAAATATATTTCTAAATTGAATGTAATATTGATATTGATATTGATATTTCTCTTTTGTAATTTTTATCAGATTTTTAAACAATTTTTTCATACTCCTTATTTCACTGCTCTCATTCAACTTAACTTGGGAGGACTCATATCCCTAATTGATCTCTGTTTCAGAGACTACACTTTTACATGAAATGTTTTTTCTCCTTCATTTGTTATGAAAGAACCACATGCAGTCTTATCTTGTGTTAATATTATAATGTAAGTATTTAACTTTGATGATGTATTTATTATACAATTTGTTTATTATCTTAAATGTGTTGTAATTAGTTCATAATTTTTGAAAGAGATGATGAAGAGAAATAAATATAATCATATCAAAATAAATCGATTATTTGAAGAATAAAATTTTCAGGATCTTGCCATCCTTCTTGTCGGAGGAAAGCTCTGAATCCTAGTGATGTCCCAACAATCATGAGACACTCAACAATTTGAAGCTGATTTTGCATTTATAGTGGCGGATCTAGGGGCCGCCCCCCCCCCCCCATTGGCAGTGCGAAAAGAAGAAAAAAAGAGAAGGAAAAAAGAAAGGAGAAGAGAAAAAAAAGAGAAAAGAGGTGAGAAAGGAAAGAGAGAGAGAGAAAAAAGAAGAGAGAAGCCAGGTGATATGAAAGGGAGAAAGACAAGGATATGGCACTAAAGGAAAAGGGACACGTATCATTGTTAAAAGGGACACTTATTGCACCTGAAAAGGGGGAACTGAACAGATATGAAAAGGGGCACTTATTAGAAAGGAAAATGTGCATTAGTTGACAGAAAAGGGGCACCGATCAGATTTTAATAGGGGCATTTATCGGAGGTGAAAGGGGGCACTTATCTGAAGTGAAAAGGAGTAACTTCTCGTACCTGAAATGGGTCATTTACCAGAGATGGAAATGGGCATTTATGAGAAGGGGAAGGGGCTCTTTTTTTTTAAATGGCATTGCGAAAAGAAGAAAAAAAGAGAGAAGCCGGGTGATATGAAAGGGAGAAAGACAAGGATATGGCACTAAAGGAAGAGGGACATGTATCATTGTTAAAAGGGACACTTATTGCACCTGAAAAGGGGGAACTGTACAGATATGAAAAGGGGCACTTATTAGAAAGGTAAAGGTGCACATGTGAAAATATAAGGTGCGCTTACCCGAGTTTAAAATGGGATAGTTATTAAAAGGGGAAGGGGCACTTCTTACAAAGGAAAAGCGGCACCTCTCAGATTTGAATAGGGCCATTATAAGGGGTGAAGGGGGCATTTATCAAAAGTGAAGAGGGGCACTTCTCTTACCTGAAACGGGGCACTTTTGAGAATGGAAAATGGACACTTATTGCAAAGGAAAATGGGAACTTGTAGAAGGGAAAGGGGCACTTATCAGAGGTGGAAGGGGTACTTTTACAAATGAATAGGGGCATTTTCCTATGTTTCAGTTTCAGTTTTATTTTTAATTTCCAACAGAACAGTAATTTTGACAAGAAATCAGATATACAATTCAATTTTCAATAATATAATTTACATGGTTTAAATTATGAAATGGAGGGATCCACTGAAAAGTAGAGCTTGTAAAATGTGGATCCCTGAAAATAATGACACACATAATTTGTGTAACATGTAGGCCTAAATAAATTGACTTGAAAGAATTAGGGGCATACCTGTATATATACATAGATTACCAAAGAGTGGCAAAATAATAATACAATTATAGATCCGTAATTTGAAAACTTGTTACGACATTTAGTATAATTATTATGAACACTGGAAAGCTCAAAAGAGACATTGACGACTGACAGATAAGATAAATGTATAATACTAATAACACAAATATATAAGACAACAGAAAATAAAGCAAGGAAAGGGAGAAATGGAAGAATAGAAAATGTTGCTACATACGGAAAGAGTAAAGAAAAAGAGAGGAGAGGTGGAGAGGAGAAGAAAGGAGAGTGAGAGAGAGAGCTAGCACACGATGTCCATAGGCCTACTGCAGGGATAGTGACCGTAATAAGTAGTAAAAAAAGACAAATTTGACAAAGCACTGATATTAATTTGTATTGTAAGGAAGTATTAGAAACATTTTCAATTTCCTCTTAAATGAATTAAGAGAGGGGGCAAGTTGAATGTCATGAAGAGAGTTCCAAAATTTGCGGGCTGTATACGGTGTTTTGAGCTAAAAGGGTTCTCAGCAAAGGTAGAGGAAGGTCATTACAATGCCGAGTTGGGTACTCATGAGAAGATTATTTAGAGTGCTCAAAAAACGAAAGGAAGCATGTTGTTATTATAAGAATACATAAACTGGCCTAACTGAAAGAGAAAAAGATCTTTAACTTTCAACATCTTATTTGTAAAGAAAAGAGGATCTGTATGAGAGCGAAAATGAGGAAGGCAAATCATACGTATAGAGCTCTATTTGCAATAATGAGGCTCTGTTTAATTAACAAAGTTAAGTGTGTACTGCCCCACACCAGGAGTCCATAATTTAGATATGGTAAGACCAGACATGCAGAAATAAAGCGTAAGTAAGGAAGATGATGGGAGATGAGTTTTTAATCTATTCATGACACCAATATTACGAGAAATAGTTCTACAGGATATTGTCAATATGGTACTTCCAGGAGAGTTTATTGTTGACTGTTACGCCCCAAAATTTGGTGTATGAAACACTCTCCAACGGGACGTAATCGAATACAATGTTGCTTGGCAGTGAGTCTATAGAATTAATTACTGAACAACATAATTATATTTCATTTGTTGGATGTTAAGTGAAAGTTTGTTTGCTCTAATCCATTGTAGAATCTTAGATAGTTCAAAATAAACCGTTTGCAAAAGAGTGTATATGAATTGTTGTGGGAAAAGAACAGATTCGTGTAGTTAGCAAAAAGTATAATTGATAAAATATGAGATGATCTGCACTCGGAAATCATTTATATATAAAATAAATGGGGCACTTCTTAGTTCTTACAAAGTTAAAGGGGCACTTTCATATCTCAAATGGGGCACTTTTAGGGTACTTGAAAAAGTGAGGGGCGCCTCTGATTTACTCACATATCTTATCAAAACAAGATACAGGTATCTGCATAGAACATCATAATTCTCATTATGCGCAGTAACAGTTTAAAATACGGCTGCAAGAATTTTAACACGAAGCTCAATTTCGACGAAGAAAATCTGAAAAAGAAAAGACCCTTAAACGCATCATATACTGTCAATCTTGTAATTTTGGCGCAGCTAACGTACGACCATTCGGTACAATGGTCTGAAAATCAGACTATTACTTACTGGTTCTACAGCTCCTAAGTCGATCCGACAACTAATAGTCGTCATTTTCTCACTTAAAGACATTTTCAAGCCCCCCCCTTTTTTTTTTAGGGAAATTCTACATTAGTATTGTCTTTCAAATGCCGTTGGAATTTAACTTTTTCATTTTTTGGGGCCTTCAAATGGGACATAGTAACTTTAACAAGAAAAGGTGTCACTGTGCAAAAGTATGAAAGACATCAAGGAGACACATTATTAACTTTTTTAACAAATCAATAAAACTTTTTTTGTTTATAAATCTTTTAAAACAAACAAATGACAGATTAGGGACTACACTGTCATTAACACGTGAACAATAACAAATATTGTCTATTACTTGCACAATTTAACAAGAGTTTTCTTTTTGGGCAAATTTCAACGATAGAGAGTAATTATTATCTATTTCAAAGTTTCAATATAAAGTTCGGTTTCTGGTTGAAATTATGTCACTTTTTGGAATGTTAATATAAAGCCCACCAGAAGAGGGCAGTAAATATCATGCGCGAACTTTGGACTCAATTTTTGTTTTACAGATAGACTAGGGGGACGTCGGTATAGTGCCGAGTGGTAAGCCTTCCAATTTTCTCGTGTTATCATTGGTTTTAAGTAAACACAGCCTTGGAATGTTATATAATATGATTATATCATAAATTACGATTCTTATGACGTATGGTACATGATACATGTTGATCTGGATGTTTTGTAATGTGCAAGAAAAGAAAAATATCCGCGAACTTGGTCACCCCTTTGCTTCGTTCATATGGAGTCCGTTCATATAACTCCTGCTCGCGCTCCAGCCAGGGAGCTTCTCTCTCCGCCAAAGGGGTCGGAGCTCCCACTGTAAATACGTGACGAACAAAGAAAGAGGACAAAATTACAGTTCCTCATTCTAACCTCAACAATTGATCTGGTAGACAAAGGAACATCCCTTCACTGCTATTAATAAGATAAGTAGATCAGGTGAATATATGCGTGTGAAGTAGAACAGGTGAATATGCGTGTGACACCTGTTCTACACATTTTTACATAATTAGTAGGGATAGACCGTGGGCCGAGCGCGATTTTCGTTCCAGTCCGTTGCATAGATTACTGGTACAAGATTTAGATAATGTTAATAAAAAGATAAAAATACACAGATCCCAAATCAGCTTATCCCCGCGACTGAATCCTTGCCGTTTGTATAAAACATAAGTTTAATTGACAAGTTATTTAAGAGAAATGCGCGTGAACGAGACCGCCAACTCTCCGTTCGTACACGTGTATAAACTCACCGTGCGACGAGAGTGAAGCAGCACATTCTCCCACTCCGTCGAACGAAGAAATTATGTAATTCATTCGAATATTTCCCAAAGCTAATCACATTTGCTGATGTAAATATTATGATTTTGCAAATATGAACTGCGAAAACTAATGAAAACCTCGTCAGGGTGAAAATATTTCGAAAATAGACGGTCATAGCTACCATGAAACAGACGAGAAATAGCGCGTTGCCAATTTGATATTATTGTAAGGATCGTATGCAATTCTCTTGAATGTACGTACTATGACACAGATCTGTGTAGAGATCAGTGGCTCCGTACCGACAAGACTAGAGTAATTTTTGTGTAATTAAAACTTTTGATGAAAACATTTCTTGTATTAGCAATGCAATGGTAGTTTAAGAATAGGTCTACAGAATTAGAGTCCCTAAATATTCATTGTAATTATTTAAAAAAAGATATATGTCTTTTTTATTTCCAGTCCTGTAGTTTTTTTATTTTTTATTTATTTATTTTATTTTTTTTTTTTTTTTTGGGGGGGGGGGGGAGTACTCGCTTTATAATAATAGGGTATACGGGAATGTGGGTGATTTTTCTTCCTGGAGGAAGAAATATGACAATGTTTATTCAAAATTACACTGCATTCCCTGGCTTAAAAATTGATAACAAATACATGCTGAGGTATATTATGTGAAGTGTACAGAATGATGATGTACAATTTTATGTCGTCTGGATTTTGAAATCATGTGATGTTATTATAGTTCTTTTTGTTATGTTTTGATGAACGGAAATCCCATCTACATGTATGTGTGAAGAACCATTTACTGGATGAGAATCTGAAATGAAAGATAAATGTCAGTATGCAAAAGCTTCCACTTAACCAAAAATAAATAAATATACTGGTATATATGAGACATTCATTTGAAGAAAAAAATCCTCCTCCAAAGGGGATGGGCCGGGAAAATTCATTAAACACCTGATAAGGCCAAGGACCTTTTATGTCGTACTTATCATTGATGTTTTCGGCTTGCTCGTCAGTGAATTTCTTCGATGCCCCCCCCCCTCCCCCCTTGGATCCACAGCTGCCAAATGATAAATTTATTGAAGTGTATCTTCATTGAAGTGTTTCGGAAGTGATCCATATTCCATTTCAGGAAAGTAAAAAGAAAAACCAAATGAGTAGAACTAAAACGTTTTTTGGTGACATGTGACAATTTATTTCTTCAATCATTTATTCATGTTCATCTTTAATAAATTCATTGGTTTCTTCCTTTATAAAATATTTTATTTTTGGTTAACAAATTATGCCATGGGGGGGGGGGGATACTCACATTTGGTTCCGACTGGGGTGTGCCGCTAACAACTGACACCTTGTCACCATTTGTTTAGTCAAAAATGTATAAGTCCTGACGAAATGTATAAGGCCGATGGTCATTTAGGCAGAAAGGGGCCATTATTTAAAAAAAAAAATTGTATACTCCAGCGAAAAAATGAGCTAAAATATCCGATCTGAATTAGGCCTACAAAACCCTAACCCTTGTCAAGGGATTTTTGTGAAAAAAATCACGCATTCCGGCGGCACATGATTCCCGTCCCGGATCCCCGTAAACTTTTATAAATATATTTATATATATTCATTTATTTTTGGTTAAGTGGAAGCCTTCACATACCGACATTTATCTTTCATTTCATATTCTCATCCAGTAAATGGTTCTTCGCACATTTAGTTCATCAAAACATAACAAAACTAACAGAAAATATGCTCTAAAATCTGTGTATTTTACTTATTAAACAATATCATTGAGTTTTTCTTATAAGTATCGGCTTCTGGTATACATATCTGACAGGAAGAGGGGGAAAGGGATATAAAACCTTGTCACCATTTGTTTAGTCAAAAATGTATAAGTCCTGACAAATAAAATGTCTGTAAACCAAACATGTATGAAAACATTTTGTAGAACTATAATAACATCGCATGATTTCAAAATCCAGACGACATAAAATTATACATCATCATTCTGTACACTTCACATATTATACCTCAGCATGTATTTGTTATCAATTTTAAGCCAGTGAAAGCAGTGCAATTTTGAATAGACGTTGTCATATTTCTTCCTCCAGGAAAAAAAATCACCCACATCCCCGTATACCCTATTATTAAGCGAGTACTCCCCCCCCCGCCCCCCCCCCCCCCAAAAAAAAATAATTAAAAAAAAAAATCAAAAATCAAACATTTGAAAACATGTAAAAACTACTACAGGACTGGAAATAAAAAAGACATATATCTTTTTTTTTTTAATTACAATGAATATTTAGGGACTCTATTCTGTAGGCCTATTCTTAAACTACCATTGCATTGCTAATACAAGAAATGTTTTCATCAAAAGTTTTAATTACACAAAAATTACTCTAGTCTTGTCGGTACGGAGCCACTGATCTCTACACAGATCAGTGTCATAGTACGTACATTCAAGAGAATTGCATACGATCCTTACAATAATATCAAATTGGCAACGCGCTATTTCTCGTCTGTTTCATGGTAGCTATGACCGTCTATTTTCGAAATATTTTCACCCTGACGAGGTTTTCATTAGTTTTCGCAGTTCATATTTGCAAAATCATATTATTTACATCAGCAAATGTGATTAGCTTTGGGAAATATTCGAACGAATTACATAATTTCTTCGTTCGACGGAGTGGGAGAATGTGCTGCTTCACTCTCGTCGCACGGTGAGTTTATACACGTGTACGAACTACGAACGGAGAGTTGGCGGTCTCGTTCACGCGCATTTCTCTTAAACAACTTGTCAATTAAACTTATGTTTTATACGAACGGCAAGGATTCAGTCGCGGGGATAAGCTGATTTGGGATTTGTGTATTTTTATCCTAGTTTCTGGTTACCAAAAACTATGTACCACAAAGTCAGTCCAAAAAAAGAAAACTAAGCCCTAAAATCGCGCTCGGCCCACGGTCTAGGAGGCCGGAGGCCAATGCCCAAATCTAACTTTTTAATTACTAATTTGTTTATAATAAAACAAACATTAAAAGAAAGCATTTTCTTTCACTAAGAAAACTCACCCATCTGCCAACTCCAGAAGTTCCATAAAATAGGAGATATCCAGCTAGTTCCTAGTATGAGCTTCCTTCTAGTTCTACGCCTACATGTAGATAGTATAACTAACAGGCATGGTGAAATTGGTAATTAAGGAGTATCGAGATAGATTGGATGAGGTCCCACTCAGAGTCTGTGCTATACAATTTATTTAATACCAATTTATCTCTTTAAAAAATAAGTTCAGGCATTATTCTCTTTTCCTTCTTTTGCCATCCATGCCCCCTGTAGCTACACCACAAGACCAAAGATCATAAAATAATGTACATTGTGTCATGATCTTCTGTGCTATACAATTTATTTAATACCAATTTATCTCTTTAAAAAATAAGTTCAGGCATTATTCTCTTTTCCTTCTTTTGTCATCCATGCCCCCTGTAGCTACACCACAAGACCAAAGATCATAAAATAATGTACATTGTGTCATGATCTTCATAACCTATTAAAATAACCCCAGTCACTATGCTAGTCCATCTGCATTGATTATCGCTTTACATGAATACAAACTCGCACTACATACAAGGGTCTCAACTAGACCTCACTAAAGCTTGTTTAAAGATACTATGTCCCTTTTGCAGCCAACATCAAATTCTGTAGAACTTTGCAGAAATTATGAATATATGTCATGTATGTCCTATCTGTGAAATTTAAACTTTAGCAGTGTTATGCAAGGAAACCCGTTTACTTGCTAGACTTCACTGCCAGATACTATTGAGTGACTGACTGGCTTTTTTCATCTTTGGTAATAACATACATAAAATGAGCTGTAAAGGGTACATGAGCATTTCTTGTAATGGCAAAAATTAAACTGATTGAATCTTTGCGCAGCATAAAACGTACAATTCAGTACAATGGTCTGAAAAATCAGACTACAATCGTTTATAATGCCACACAGTGGTAATGCAACTTTGTTTATTTATTTATATATTTATTATTTACAGGTACACAAGATCAGATATAAATCTGATAACCCCCCCCCCCCCCCAAAAAAAAAAAGAAGAAAGAAAGTCTTCATAGAAATTTGCGGAACAGTTAATGACCAGTTGACCAAAGGTCCAGGGGCTCGTTCCTAGAAAACAGTCATAACTTTATCCGCCAACTACGGAGATGTCTCTGATGTTCCTAAACCGTTTCACGAAGAGCTTACTAGCTAGTATCTCGTGAGATCGATACTATCGGCGAGAAGAGGAGCTGAGACTTAGTCCCAATACCACCGGAGTATTACAAAATTAATATTAGTGAGAATGCAATTATTTAAATGAATTAGTAATAAAAAAGATTGAAAATGATACCAAGAAATAAGAGATGCAATATACTTCCAAGTTTGTGTAGATTATACAATATAAGTACTTGTAAAATATAATTGAGAGTATTTCATTACATGACCGGTGAATATGTTTTGTTCTTGAGATGGGTACCCCCCGGATATTTTTGTTTGATAGTTTATAAAAATACACCAATATATTATTCTTAGAAAAATACGATGTAATTAAGTTTATGTCCAATTTCCTTTCTAATAAAGAACCTATCCCTTTTTCATAAATGCCTCTTTTCACTTCTTATAAATGCCCCCTATCAAAATCTGATGGGTGCCTCTTTTCCGTCGACAAATGCCCATTTCCTTTTCATCCCTGGTGCATGCCTCTTTTTATTAGGTGTAAGAAGTGCCCCATTTTCACTACTGATAATTAACCTTTGTACTTTGACACATGCTCCTTTTCTGTTCTAATAAGTGTCTTAACCCTTTCGATAAGTGTCCCCTTTTCCTCTAATCATTAAACGTGCCCCTAATTTCAAGCGACTAAAAGCAATTTCCCCCAAAGCTCGCTCGCTCGTAGTTATAGATGTTATAATTATGTAACTTATCAAAGATCTTTTCAGTCTTCCGTTATGAGAATGTGCTTATAACCCCATCAGGATTGGGTTTTTCCTCTTTTTCGCACTGCGGCCTCACAAATCTTTAAAATTAAAAATCTCTACAACAGTCTATTATATAAGAATATAACTAAGCTGTAAGCATTTGCAGATCCAGTGTTGAATTGTCGTCAAGCTGTTGTGTATTGAGCCAAATATATTGTATTTTAAATTTAGGGGGGGGGGGGTGGGGGCTGCGTTATTGTACAAAAACTTGAAACCAATGCCTTCAATAATTCTTTTCGTAGAATTTTTTTGAGGCAGCCCGGCCCCTCCCCCCCCAAAAAAAGGCGATTCGTCAGCTCACTTCTCTGCTTAGAGTACTAGGCTAGACCCGTGTGCTAGGCCCTAACATTAAATGGATTAGATATAGCTATTTATTAAGTCTTAAACTTTTAAGAGTAAAATATGAATATCTGATTATGAAATAAGAAAAATTCCATTCCTTCAATTCATTAATCATCATCATGTTAATCAGATATTCTACCCTGAATGACTAGTAATGATGATGTAGCTACAGTGGTCTAGTTTACTCACTCAATCAAATTGGATATTCTACTCTGAATGACTAATGATAATATAGTAGATATAGATCTAGATCTAGATGAATGTACTGTAGGCTAGTTTGATTAGATTACTCACTCGATCAAATTGGGCAGTGCAGTTCAGCGGGTACGGATGCCGAGTCAGTGAATTCCCCCGCCGACCCGGCCGGCGGCGGCGATGAGCTGCTGCGCGGTGCACAACAGTAGTCTGCTAATTTACGGCCAGGACGAAAGAATGTGAACAAACATCAGCCATCTCGTCTAAAATGTAGTACATTCGACTTCTCAATAACGAAATTTATACCAGGAATAAAAAATAGACCTTCATACATTATGAAAATGATTTTTTTGCAGTGATTTACTGACAAAACCACTGCTCGAATTTCAGTGGTCCGAGTCGATACAACGCACATTTAATGTACGTGCGGCAATGCGAATTGCGAGCCTCTAGTTCTACTTCTACTTCTATTCTGCTACTTGTCAAAGCCTGTTCAGCATCTAGACAAGGGTGATCTTCTTCCGACGGTGGACGGCTTGTGTGAATTTGTGCCGAAATATATGCATGTTTATGATGCAAGTAAAATGATAAAAATCATAAAAATCATAAAAATCATAAAAATAATGATGATGCTGTGACTATTCGCAGCTGATGGCTTCCTTGAACTGCTTCAATGTGGGCAGCTCAATGATATTTGTGAGTAAATTGTCCGAAATGCTATTTTTTTGTCATTTTACCTAAAGAGAAGTTATAGATTGTCTTCAATAGTATCATTTAACACAATTCCATTAGAGATTGTGGTTGGAAATGGCATTATTAAGTCACAATGAGCACAAACATATCCACATTGGTATCTCTCGATCGATTAATCATGTCGGGACATCTCGCCCCAGTGTTTGAGGCTGGGGCGAGATGTCCCGTGGGGCGAGTTAGCCCGACCCCATTCCAACGTAGACATTATGGTATACACAAGAGTGTGTGTGTACACACTCGATGACAATGATTGATGATTATTTCATGAGAAGGCAAAACATGTATTGTTTCATACACAGATAACATGGCGATGAAGCAAGAAATTGATTGTTGGACGTCTTTCTCAAGTCCAGATGGAGAAGGTGAGGGAGATCTTCAGTCATCACATGAACATGATGATGAAGGTATGGAGTGTTTCAATGTGTTGTACTGTATTTGGTAATGTTTCTGATGACTAATGACAATATAAGTTCAGTATATGCTCCCTCTCATCTACATGTATCTCAAAATAATTGATCTGTGAGTGCGATTTCTTTTGTTTTTGTTTGTGTTGCTGTGAGACTGAAATTTGTTTTCACTCAGTAAGTATAAGTATATCTCTATCAAAACTCAAAAGAAAAGAAAAATAATAAGGATATTGATAATATACAAATAATTTCATCTCTGCACTGATTTAAAGCCCCACTACACTATGTATAGCTACTTGCCCCCTCTATATAGCAAACAATGCCTAATCGGTGACCGTTGGTCCCCCATGGTCACCCCTTCTTATGTTAATTGAGAGCTGATTTGGTGAGATAACCACCTGTCAGTGACCACGCAGGGAGGTCTAATCCCACCTGGCCAAACCAGTGCAGATGGGCTTGTAAACAAAATATTAAAGCTATATTCAATACACTGAAAAAAGTATTGTGATTCACGCGTGTGCAATTGAAAATTTAAAGGGAGCTTGCTGGCAGTTTCCATGTGCAGAAGGTCATAAATCGCTGACACCAGACGTGGTGGAAATACCATTGATGGGTGTACAAGTCTCACATACAGCAAACCCCATACAGCAACCCGTAGTCCCATCAAGAAATACCCCCTATATAGTCTCTCAGAGAGTCTTTTGGTGTGGGGAATGTAAGATAATGGCTTTACCATATGGAGATGGGAGGAATAACCTTGGGAGGAATAACTAGCCTACCACTATGCATTTTTGAGTTATACAACCTTCATTCTCTCACCTTAATAATAATAATAATAGTGGGTTCTTGTATAGCGCTCATGTCAGTCAGATTTGACCCTCCTGGCGCTCCCAATTATTACCCCGGCTTTAGCACGGCTGCCATATAGCGCTCTAGCATTACAAGGAATACATTCCTTACATATGAAAGCATGAAGAAGAAAAAAAATAAGTAAGATTTATTAAAAACAAGTCAGTCCACTAGCTCAGAATCAAGAATGTTTATTAGCTCCAATACAACCTCTAAACAGATGCATAATACATGAATATTCAAAAACATAATTTGCATATTCTTAAATAACACAAGTATCTACTTCACTCTGGATTAAAATAGAAATGATAAGTCTATAGAGATCAAGAGTTTTAATGATTTTTATTTTTACATGTACAGGAAACATCTGCATCAAGGAGGAAGGAGAAGTTGAGAAGGAGGTGTGTCTTTCCATTCCAGGTTCAGATGGATTGAGATATGAGGGTCAGCTTGTAACTCAAGATGGTATGCTATAGGTTCTTGAAGGAAAATCAAACATTGATAGCAAATTGATCTGAGAGAAAGCAAACAAATGGAAGAGTGGATTGGTGAAATTTAAAGACGAAAATCCAATTGAAACCAATTCTCGCTACCCCAAATAGCGATTCTGCCGAGATCCGGGGAAAATCCTGAAAACGCGCATTGCATTATGGGATAGCTTTTCGACATTACAGCTTCCTGTGCAGGCGCTATATTACTAGGCGCGATAGCGCAAACGTAAAACACAACGTGTATGCACCGAATATGTCGTCTGCTCGGTCTTGGTTTTTTTTCGCAAATATTTCAACGTTTATTTGAACATTTCATTCGTTGTTTTTTGCGTCTTTTGACATCAGTGACGATGGTTTTCTTTTGTGAGGGTGCACAGTGCTGGGCTCATGATTCCAAGCGTAAGAACCCTGATTTTAGCGTGCGTGAAAACTCTGCACAGCGGGATGGGACTCTATACCGGAAGTTGTAGTGACGACCCGAGAGAGTGAAAATTACCTCGTCTCGCGAATTTCGAGATTTTCGTACCTAATAGGGTAGCGAGAATTGAATTTTCAATTGGTTTCAATTGGTTCCAATTGGTTCCAATTGGTTTCAATTGGTCTCAATATGTTTTAACAGGTTTCAATGGGACTTTAATAGGACTTCAGATGGTTTCAATTGGTCCAGATTGTCCCTATTGGACCCATTGGCCTAGGCCCCATTAGACTTTAATGGGACCCCAATTGGTTTCAATTGGACCAATTGGCCTGAAGTTGGACTTCAATTGGTCCAATTGAAACCAATTGAAAACCTTTTAAAGTCTAATGGGGCCGATTGGTCCAATTGAAATCCCATTAAAGTCTAATAGGGCCAATTGAAACCAATTGAAACCAATAGGACCAATGTTAAATAGAAACCAATTGGACAAATAGAAATCAATAAGACCAATAGAAAGCAATAGAAACCAACAGATCTATGCATCTCATGCATATTCATTATACTTTACACGTGTGACAGAAAAACACATTTATCATTTGTTAAGCAAATTAAGACAATGCACATCATTTTTGTGATTTCTATTTTTCCTTTTGCAATTATTAACCAATAGATTATTTTGTCTGATCATGTTACAATTCCATTCACGTTTTTGCAGTAGATATATTGATTATATGATTACTAACCAAGAAACAATATACATATTTAGTATATATATATGTGTACGAGCCTTTGTCATTTTAAATGTTTCTCTTGAATACACTTCAAATGATCAATGTGATGGAGTTAATACAATTGAGAATAGAATATACCTAATTGGTGGACAGTTGCCAGTATTGATTATGAAGTATCAGTTTGTCACTGGTTCTTCTACCTGGATCGATTTACCAATTAAATCCCCATTGAATCCCAATTAAATACCAATTGGCAATTTGGAGTACATGGAAAGTGAAACAATGGGTTCCTATTGTAACCAATTGGCAATTAGTCCCCATTAAAACCAATAGTGTGTAACATGTTGTTAAAGGTTCTTGAAAAAGAAAAAGACACTCTTGAGTCGTAGACTGAAAAATTGAAGTTTTAGTCATTTTGTGTGTTGGAACAAATGGGAAACTAGTTGTCCAGCAGTTTGTCATCTAGTGACTTTACAGATTCAGCCAATTTGAAGTGCCCATATGTTTAGTAATTACAACTTTCTGTCTGATTTTGTTCAAATTTTCACCCGTCTGCTTCTCAGATTTTTCTGCTTTCTTTTAGAGTAGTTTGCTATCAGGGTTGAATATTCCTTAAAAAGAAAATCAAATTGTTTCAGCCAACCAGAAAATATTTGAATGTTTGTTGTGAATAGGGAGGATGAATCTTTGGGGCACATTCCTGCTTGCAAAGTCCAATCAAAAACTGAAAATATCCTTATTATAGATCTACCGTAACTGCATACATCTATTCTATACATGTCCTTCAATATTCCTTTCCCTCTGTTTCCTAATTTCCTAATTTATACAATGACATTCATTCTTGTGAGTTATTTGGCATATTAAATTTTTTTGGTTACAAAATTCATTATTCTCTTTGATGCCAATAATAGGTAACCAGATCAAATTTTAATTCTCAGATAATATGAAAATATTTTTACTTTGTTCATAACAGGTGTGGTCTTCACCATCAAACAAGAAGTTGACACAGACATGTTTGAATCCCTCTCAAGTACAGAAGGACAAGACCCATCGACTGAACAAGGTATCATGAAGTTATCAAGAGAATTCTATTGTACAATGACGCTCAGGGTGGTCAACAAAACAAAAAACAAACAAAAAATCAAAAATGTTAAATTGGAACATGAAAGGAGAATGTACTGATGTATGCATTGCATAAAGTCCAATATGGCTGGGCTCTAGGGTTTATAGATGCACTCTGGTGCAATGTGATCCTTATTTTGAAGCATTTCAAACAAATGTTGTACCTCATATTATTGAATGATTTTGGGAATGAACATTAATCTGTTAATGAATTTGTTAAAACCTCTTGTGGACCCGACAAGGAAGTAAATTAGTTAAGAATTAAGATACAGTGTAGGTATTAACTGCCAGGGTATCGTTCCACAAAACCGTCAACATTACAAGTTCACTAACATCCTATTGAAATACATGTATGTGTTAAATGCAATACACGCATTTCGATAGGTTGTCTACAAACCTCTACTTCTTACAGTTTTGTGAAACGCTGCTCTGTTTTCTGTTTTGAATGAATTAGTAATTTATTGTCGTTCAAGGTCATGTGTTAGACGTATTTAGTAAGAATTTTAGGTTGAAGATGTGGACTCTGGTACCCTCTGGAATATTTCAAAAAGATTGTATGCTAGGTTGATGATGACATTAATTTTTTTTTAATTGACCTGGGAGGTGTTTCACAAAGATCCTAAGTAGAACTTAACACTAAGTTAGACTTAAAATTATGGACAGCCATTGGAGCCTTAAAATGAAATATATTCAAAAGCAAAAATTCAAGTATTTTAGACTTTTTTTATAAAGTCCACATCAAGAACATGAAATCTCCTTGATGATAAAAAATATGAATGATTTGAATCAACATTTTATGCCTTTCAAAATTACTTTTACAAAATATTTTCAAAGATGCTAACGGCTTTCCATAATTTTTAAGTCCAACTTAGAGATAAGTTCAACTTAGAATCTTTGTGAAACCCCCAGGAACCATTTTTTTTTATGACACAGGATTCAGTGACAATTGCTCTGTGGTCAGTATCATACACCAGCCAACCAAACTTTAATCTTGGACCGAACACTATAACCTAAATCTGACCCTTACCCTAAATCTTACCTCACCTGAAATTCAATTGCAACCTTAAAGGGATAGTTGAGTTCTTCTTTAAGACCACAAATGCCTTCCAAGTGCATGGTTGTTGCTCTTATTCTTAGGCCAACAAAACAAAATCATTTGGTTGTCCTCGATTGCTTTTCTGGAGTAGGGGCGGACGGGCGGATTTTTAAATTTTAATTTCTTTTTTAACTTCATTTTTTTTTTTTTTTTTTTCCCCCATTTTTTTGTATTTTTTTGAAATAATTTTGTTTTCATTAAAAAAAAAAAAATCATTGGGATGTCAAGCATTTAAACAAACAAAGTCTATAAAACACTTGAATATAGTAAAAGACTAGTTTAATGTGCAATGAATATCAAGACCAACACAGAAAGTATTTTTGGCTTTGAAATACAACGCCTTTCAAATCTCCATTGTACTACTTATAGCTACTTGCGCCCTCTATATAGCAAACAATGCCTAATCGGTGACCATTGGTCCCCCATGATCCTATCCTCCTTATCTTATGTTAACTGAGAGCTGATTTGATGAGATAACCACCTGTTCAGTGACCTTGCAGGGTGGTCTAATCCCTCCTGTAAACTAGTACAGATGGGCTTTAAAATGAGTTAAAGAATGCTCAGAACCTGATTTGAATGAACAGCATTTTGACATAGAAAATAAAAATGGCACATTTAATAAATACAGTATTGCGCACTGAAAAGACCAAACTGGCAACGGGACGCATTATGATCCTTGCAAATACATAAAATGATATGTTTGGCATTTAAGATTGCTCCCCCCAAAAAATTAAAAAATTAAAAAAAAAAAATTAATGAAAAATTATGAGCGGCCCGAAAATGACAAGCGGGCAACTAAAGGACAACTAAAGGACAACTAAATGATTTATTTTTTTGGCCTAATGGGCCACCCTGCCTATAATTAATGTTCCAACCTCAATTTTTCATCATATCGAATTGCGTAATGCAGGCGAGACCGCCGAGAGCGTTTCCCTTGTTTAAGCTAAGATTTTATTCGGATGTTGGGTGGGGGGGGGGGGGGGGGGGGGGGGGCGTCGGCTTGAAACGGACAAAAATATAGATGAATATAACTAGGCCTATATTAAGAAGGAAGGGAACAACAACTCATAAGTAAACAGCATTTACTCTCTGTGTTCCAGTTTAATATCTTGAACATCAAGTTGCACCACAAGAATTGACATTGTCTGAAAAATAGACAAAGTGATGAAGAATAGTTCAAAATCCCTCAAATAAATAGCAAATGAACTGCTATTAAAAAGAAAGATGTTGAACATTTCTTCTTGATTTCCTTTTCTTATAGAAATGGTCTACGCCACCATAAAGCAAGAAGATGAGGAAGAGATATTTGAACCTATTACAACTCTAGGTGAAGGAGGAGGAGAAACTGAGCAATCAATTCCTGAAGGTATTAACATTCTTTCATTTTCAAGGCAAATCAAATCCTTAAAGGAGAACTAACTCCTAAGAAAAAAATTACCGTAATTAACGGTGTATTAACCACACTTTTTTGCCGCCGAAAAAAATTCAAAGTCGGGGGTGCGTCTTTATGCACGGTACACAATTATTTATTTTTTATTTATTTTTATTTTTTATTTTCGATTTATGGCCATTCATCTGGCGCTATGCCTGGCAATGTCTCCCAGCTCAGTAATCGGTGTGTTGACTCACCACTCGGAAACTAGAACAACACTCAAATTTGTCTGTCATCTTGGTTTGAAAGTAATCTTTCTGATAGATCTCAATCTGTAGTTTATAATAATAATTCCTCCAATTTTTCTTCTACATGTATTACACGGCGTACCACAAGGTTCTATCCTAGGTCCTCTACTGTTTTTTAAATTTACATTAATGATCTAACACATTCAGCTGCACCTCGCAATTAAATGAAAGGCCTTCCCGCATGGGTATTTTTTCACATGGACCTGGCTTCTTTTTTTTCTTTTTTTTTTCAGGGCGAAAAAGAGGGGTGCGGTTAATACACGAGGGCGGTTTATACACTGTTAATTACGGTATTGAAGGTGCAATTAATCAAACACAAATTGGCAAATCTGTGGCGTATCTTTTGAGCTTTCTTCCCATTTGCCCTGTACTATAAAACTTCAATAATACATTATTACTTTCAGTTTAGAAAATTATCAATCATACATTAACCCTTAATAAAATTATTTAAAATATGTTTCTATACAAGCACTGTATGATAGAAATCTATACTGTCGTCAATAACTGAAGAAAATTAAAGTTATCAATCATGCAATTACTGTGGTGCATTCCAAATCTGCAGTACTCTGTACTCTTAGAACATTTTTGTTTCTTTTTCTTTTTTATGTAATAGTAGTAATAACTTTGGTTTTGTGAATATTTATTCTTGTGTATTTATGTGTATACGTGTGAATGATGACCCTTCGGGCATCATATGAACGTGCGATCAGTAATGTTGATTTGAGTACAGTTTCCCATATTTTGTCACCTATGATTGGAGATAATGAGACGTTTGGAATAGATCAATCTTTTTATTTGCCTGATGACCTTAATTCTACCCTTTTGAAATATTCTTTGAACTCGATAAATTTTTCCATATTACATATGAATTGTCGTAGTATTCTAAGTAACTTTGATGGTATTTCTGCTTTGTTAAATAGTCTGAATTTTCAGTTTTCTGTTATGGGCGTAACTGAAACTTGGCTGAAAGACAACTCATTATTTTGCAATATTCAAGGTTTTAGCTTTTTACATAATAGTAGAGCTGAGAGGAGAGGAGGGGGTGTTGGTGTGTTCATTCGGGAAAATCTGATTCATAAACATAGAGGTGATTTAGATATTAACAATGGAGTAATAGAAAGTATATTTATTGAAATAGAGAATGTATGTAATAAGAACATAATTATAGGAGTAATTTATAGGCCACCTGATCAGTCTGTGCAAGAATTTTTAGATATAACTGGTTCAGCTCTTCATAAAATAAACACAGAGAATAAAATTGTATATCTGATGGGAGATTTCAATATTAATCTATTAAATACCACATCTTGTCATAAAGCTAATGACTTTTTAAATATGCTGGTAACTTTTTCTATGTATCCACTCATTCATCACCCTACTCGGGTGACCGATCGTTGTGTTTCTTTATTAGATAATATTATTACTAATGATGTTACTAATAAATTAAACGGTGCTATTTTAGTTGATATCTCAGATCATTTTCCTGTATTTAGTGTTTGTCATCATAAAATCAAGGAAAAGAAATATGTAATAAGCAAAAGACAGTTTAATGATAGTAATATTTTTGAATTCAGTAAACGATTGCAAAATGTCAGATGGAATTTGAAATCAAGTGATTGTAATGTGAGCTATAGTTGCTTTTTGTCAAAATTTATTCGCATTTATGAAGAATGCTTTCCTTTGCAAGAAATAAATGTTAATAGACGTAAGCATAAACCATGGATAAATAAAGTATTGATGAAAAAAATTAAAAAGAAATGGAAATTGTATGAAAAGTCTTTGAAAAATTCAACTGAATATAGGAAAAGAGTTTACAAACAATACAGAAATAAAGTTACAAATGAAATTAAGAAAGCTAAATATCAATATTTTAAGGATAAATTTAATCATGATAAGGGTGATATTAGACTAATTTGGAAGACTATTAATGGAGAACTTGGTACGAAATCTGTCAAACATTGTGTTGAAAAAATTGATGTAAATGGTTCCACAATTACAAACAAAGAAGATATCTCTAAAAGCTTTAATGAATATTTTGTTAATATTGGTTTCAATCTGACAAACAATGTGCAATATTCCAACAGTTTCTACAATGATAATGTATCTGTTAATGACAAATCAGCATATTTTACTCCTATATCATGTAAAGAAATTATCGATATCGTTCGTTGTTTGAAGAATGGTACCAGTGCTGGTTATGATGATATTAATATTACTGTTGTCAAGAAAATTATACATTTGATTTGTGTACCTCTTTGTTCTATTTTCAATTCTTGTTTGTCAACTGGTATTTTTCCTAATCAAATGAAAATAGCCAAAGTTATTCCAGTTTTTAAAAGTGGTGATCGCACTAATGTACATAATTACCGGCCTATTTCTGTCCTCCCTATTTTTTCTAAAATTTTTGAAAAGTGTTTATATAAGCGTTTAAGTACTTTCTTAACATCGTGCAATATTTTGTCTGAAAATCAACATGGTTTCCGAACGGGACACTCCACAACGACTGCTCTTCTTAATTTCATTGATAAAGTTTCTTATGCAATTGATTCTAGACAGTTCACAATTGGTTTATTTCTTGATTTAAGTAAAGCCTTTGATACTTTAGATCATGTAATTTTGTTACGTAAATTAGAGGCTTATGGTATTCGTGGAATTCTTTTGCAATTATTTAAAGATTATTTATCAAATCGTCAACAATTTGTTTCTATTCAAAATCAACAATCTTCATATTTGCCCATTCGTTGTGGAGTGCCCCAGGGTTCAATACTTGGTCCTTTACTTTTTTTAATTTATATTAATGATATTGTGAGTTCATCTGATTTGTTACATTTTATATTATTTGCAGACGATACCAGCGTGTTCATGTCTCATAATAATCTCCGTACGCTAGTTGATTCATTCAATTCTGAAATAAATAAATTAAGTGAATGGTTGATCAACAATAAACTAGTTTTGAATGTTGCTAAAACCCAATATATTGTATTCACTAAACGACGTATTGAAGATAATTTTGCAATCAATTTTTATGGTCATCAAATCAATCGTACTTCTTGTGTGAAATTTTTAGGTGTTCATATCGATGAATCTTTAACATGGCATGAACACGTTGGTGTCGTATGCAATCGTGTTGCCAAAGCTGTTGGCATTATTTACCGTTTGAGACATTTTCCAAGACATATTTTAGTTATGTTATATTATGCATTGATTTTCTCCCATGTCAATTATTGTAATATTGCTTGGTCAAACAATCATGATTATTTTATTACTAAACTATTTGTTTTGCAGAAAAAAGCCATAAGAATAATTTCTAATTCACCATATCATGCTCATACTTTGCCAATCTTTTCCCAGTTAAATCTCCTAAATGTTTATGACATTAATAGATTGAATATTGCAATATTCATGTTTATGTGTTCTAGAGGTTTATTACCATCTCCAATTACATCAAAATTTATTTTAAATAGTAACATACATAATTATAATACACGTAATGCTGTTGAATACCATCTGCCAAAAGTTAGAACTAATATTTCAAAGTTTACTATTTTTTATAAAGGTCCTCATCTATGGAGCACGATTCCAAACCATCTAAAGAATCAACCTTCCTTAAATAGTTTTAAACGTTCCTTCCGATTGTTTTTATCAAATTTGTACTCAACAACCTGAATATCATAGTATATATATATATATATTTTTTTTTTTTGTATAATGTTTTCCTTTTCCGTTTTACTGTTTCTACCTGCTTTCTTTTTCTTCTTAATGTTATGTTAATTACGTATTTGTTTAGGGGTCAACGTTTAACAAGGCTAAATGCTCTTTTTTGTTGACCCCTCATTCGACATAAATCTTCTTTCTTAACTAGTTTCCTTGTTAATTTTATTGTATTCATATTATCTGTAATGTTACCCTTCTACATGTATTTATATATTTCTCTTTTTTTTTTAATACTCTGTATGTATTGTATATGTTTTTTATGAAGAATGAAATAAATACCATACCATACCATACCATACCATAAACATTTTCTGTAGAGAGCAAATTAGAAAGGAGCTTGCAAAATATTTCACAGTGTTGCAAATTTGTGTTTCATCGATGACAACTTCAAAAATTCATAAATTTCCTATTTTTAATAATTTGTTTCTCTCATTTTCTACTTTCATTAAAACCACTTAAATATCAGGATGGACTTTCCCTTCAAAGCAGAACTAACCCCACAGAATAAGTGTAGGTATTCTGAAAAACAAGATGAATTCCTGCCTTTTGATGAACAATATTAATCTTACGAACGTGTACAAGAGATATATAAATAAAGATTTCTTGGCGTGATGTAATGCCTTTGAGCACAACATGGGTGCAGCCATTTTCTTGAAAATTTGACATACCAGGCAGAGTTGTACATGTATCATGCACCAAACTTTAATTGGAAAGACTTTTTAATTCAATAACAAAACCTTTACTTTTCAATGAGGAAAAATCATAGCCGAGAAGGTAAAAATTACATTTGGTGACAAATATATAATAGGGTAACAATTGTAACTCATTTATTAAAAAAACACTAAAATATAGCGGTTTAAAAATCTAATTCATTTATGTGAAACCTTCCCCCCCCCCCCCCCCAGAACAGCATCAACTTATTTATGCAATTTGCGTTCTGGCATTTGGAGTACAAAGGAGAATAGCAGGTGAATGAAATGATTCAACACCACAAACACCTGGGAAGCATCCATAAATTTGAATACATTTAGTTGATAAAGACTCAGCATATAGTACGTCATGCAATCAAGAAAATAGGGATTTTTAGATTTGCACGTCGACAGCTTTGACTGCAACGTGTGACGTCAGTTTAAGGCACTGCGCATGCGTCACGTCGTCTCAGTCGGCGATCGAAAATGCGTCAACCTTGATTTTCCAAAATCTAGTACGGTACTAGTATATGCCGCGTGCGCATAAAATATACAGTTCCTCAGGTAGACAAAGGAACATCCCTTCCCTGCTATTATGTAAAAATGTGTAGAACAGGTGTCACATGCATATTCACCTGTTCTACACATTTTTACATAATAGCAGTGAAGGGATGTTCTACCACAGCAAAAGACCATTTTCGTAATATAACCAAATTAAATGCACAAGTTTTTGTGAAGTGCCTCAATATACAAATAGTGAATGGTCATGTGCAATGGTACAAGATTTTGCACGAGGTGAAAGATAAGAGACGCTATATTCAACGAGGCGCAGCCGAGTTGAATGTAGCGTCTCATCTTTCACCGAATGCAAAATATTGTTCCATTGCACGAATAAAGACGATTCACTATTTGTTTTATACAACACCTCTGTTAACGGGCTTAAAACAGTTTTCCTAGGCCTAAATTTCACCAATTTTTTGTTTGTTTTCAATTGATGAAATTGCTGATAGTGAGCGCGCATTATTAAGCAGGCAGCAAACCACGCGCGTACCATGCGCCGCGCGTACCAACCTTTATGTTTAATGTGACGCAGAGTGCAATTTCGTTTGATCCGTTCGCACCATTGCACTCTGACGTCACATCGCTCACCATATACTTTGTACATCGTTAGTGACGTCAGAGTGCAATGGTGCGAAAGGATCAAACGGAACTGCACGGCTGGAGAATGATGCCGTTCAATGGTACTTTTAGCACATCTCATGTGATCAAGAATTGACCAATGAGGTTGCAAGAATCTTAGTAGGCGTTGTATAATACATATTATTTCATTCACCTGATAAGAATAATAGTAATTCAATAGTCAGAATGCAAACTGCATATATCAAGTGTTGTTAGGTAGGTCAAGCCATAATGTTTGTCCAGCATGGCAACAACTAATGTATGCAGTTTGGATTATGTCTACGGTATTGAAATACTATTATTCTTACCAGGTGAATGAAATAATTTGTATTGAGGCACTTCACAAAGACTTATGCATTACATTTGGTTACATTACGAAAATGGCCTATTGTTGAGGGTAGAATGAGGAACTGAATATTTTGTCCTCTTTCTTTGTCCGTCATGTTCATAGTGTTACTTCCTGCATGCATGTATATCGTCGAGTGCAATCTAAAAGATTTATAATTGTAGTCAACATGGGCAGTTGAGTACGTTGACACGCATGGTCAGTCGGCGTTCGTCGTGTTCTCGTCCACTCAATCTAAAAGTCCCTAATGACGATGCCCATGTCTTGCTGAGAAACTGTTTTTTATTCTTGCTCTATGCCTTTCTCAATCTCATACACTTTGGTGGGGAATCTTGGACATTGGTCGGCAAGAATTCAATAAATCTCTCAGAACAACTACCGTAATTAACGTTGTATAAACCACCCACGTGTATTAACCGCACCCCTCTTTTTCGCCCTAAAAAAAAAAAAAAAAAAAAAAATTGCCGACTTTTTTTTTTGCCGACTTAAAAAACAGTAGAGGACCTAGGATAGAACCTTGTGGTACGCCGTGTAATAGAAGAAAAAGTGGAGGAATTATTATTATAAACTACATATTGAAATCAAAAAGATTACTTTCAAACCAAGATGACAGACAAATTTGAGTGTTGTTCTAGTTTCCAAGTGGTGAGTCAACACACCGATTACTGAGCTGGGAGACATTGCCAGGCATAGCGCCAGGTGGAGGGGCATAAATTGAAACTTTAAACATTTTTTTTTTTTTTGGGTGTACCGTGTATAAACCGCACCCCCGACTTTGATTTTTTTTCGACGGCAAAAAGGTGCGGTTAATACACCGTTAATTACGGTATGCAAAAACAGCTTGTGATCACACTATCATTGGTGGACGGATAGCCATCAAACTCAAGACATGTATGGATCTTGCAGAGCCAATGAACTGATTAGATGTTAGGGTCATAAGGTCAAAAGTCGTGGGGCTTATTATGTATTCAAAAATAGCTTGTGATTACAATATCTTGAGAACCAATGAACCGATTAGACTTTAGGGTCCAAGGTCATGGGGCTCATTATGTATGCCTATAAATAGCTTGTGAACGCATTATCATTAGAACCGACAGATGGATTACTATCAAACTCAGGACATGTATTTATCTTGCAGAGCCATGTATATATAAAATATAGCTTGTAATCACGATTTTTTGAGAACCTGTTAATGGATTACAGTCGAAGTTCCTCTGCTCATGAAAACAGTATAAAATTACACTGCAGCAAAAATAATAAATGATAGCTATGCTGATGCCATCCGTTCTGTGTGCCTGGTCTTGGTCTTGTACCTGCCTGTTCTTGGTCTTGGACCTTTGGTCTTGAAATCGAACTATGTGGTCTTGGGTCTTTGATTTGAGATGCCTGGTCTTGAATACAACACTGATTACAAACCTTATCATTATGATGTACCTTTAATTAAGTATGAACATCATTTTGTTTCTTTCATACTCAATTAAACTAACAAAAAGGGAAAATGGTATTAAATGACCATCACTCCTAAATTAGATATTAATACTAATGTATGACCTTTTGAATAGATGTAAGATTTTGTGAATGAATCATAAGTGTATTTGCTTATAAAACTGAACGTTAAGCTGATTGAATTGGCCTTTTATATAAATATTCTCTTCATGATGATTTTTCGATAAAGTAAATAGTTGGACTGATATTAAAGAATACTGTATATTTTCCTCCCCAGATAGAGAGTTGGACAATGGACAGGACAAGTTGAACCTACATATAACAGCATGCAGTGGAGAGAAGTCCCATCCGTGTTTACATTGCAGTAAGACATTTACTGATGGGAATACTCTTATGCGACATCAGAAAACACATAAGGGCGAGTATGAGCTTACTCACCATCTTAGAACACATACAGGAGAGAAACCTTTCAAGTGTTCCCAGTTTGATGAGGGGTTTTCTCAAAGAAGTACCCTCATTAATTATTTAAGTACAGACAGTAGAGAAAAGCCTCATCAGTGTCCCTATTGTGATAAAGAGTTTTCTCAAAACAACAAGCTTACTAGGCACCTTAGAATACATACAGGAGAGAAACCCTTTAAGTGTTCCCAGTGTGATACAGGTTTTTCTACAAAAAGCAGCCTTATTAGACATTCAAGAATACACAGTGGAGAAAAGCCTTATCAATGTTCCCATTGCGATAAGGGTTTTTCTCATAGAACTACTTTTATTAATCATTTAAGAACACACAGTGGTGAAAAGCCTTATCGATGTCCGTATTGTGATAAGGGCTTTTCTCAAAAGACCAGGGTTACTAGCCACCTTAGAACACATACAGGAGAGAAACCCTTTAAGTGTTCCCAGTGTGATACAGGTTTTTCTACAAAAAGCAACCTTATTAGACATTCAAGAATACACAGTGGAGAAAAGCCTTATCAATGTTACCATTGCGATAAGGGTTTTTCTCATAAAACTTCTCTTATTAATCATTTAAGAGCACACAGTGGAGAAAAGCCTCATCAGTGTCCCTATTGTGAAAAAGAATTTTCTAAAAAGGATGTGCTTACTAGCCACCTTAGAACACATACAGGAGAGAAACCCTTCAAGTGTTCCCAGTGTGATAAGGGTTTTTCTCAAAGAAGTACCCTTGTTTTTCATTTAAGAATACACAGTGGAGAAAAGCCTTATCAGTGTTCCCATTGTGATAAGGGTTTTTCTCGAAGAAGTACCCTTATTATTCATTTAACAACACACAGTGGAGAAAAGCCTCATCAGTGTCCTTATTGTGATAAAGAGTTTTCTCAAAACAACAAGCTTACTAGACACATTAGAACACATACAGGAGAGAAACCCTTTAAGTGTTCCCTGTGTGATAAGGATTTTTCTCAACAGAATCATCTTACTAGCCACCTTAGAACACATACAGGAGAGAAACCCTTTAAGTGTTCCCATTGTGATAAGGGATTTTCTTGCCAAAGTAATCTTAACTGTCATGTAAGGACACATACAGGAGAGAAACCCTTTGAGTGTTCCCAGTGTGATAAAGCGTTTTCTCACAGAAATTATCTTACTGTCCACCTTAGAACACATACAGGAGAGAAACCCTTTGAGTGTTCCCAGTGTGATATGGGTTTTTCTCAAAGAAATTATCTTACTGTCCACCTTAGAACACATACAGGAGAGAAACCCTTTGAGTGTTCCCAGTGTGATAAGGCTTTTTCTCAAAAGTTTGAGCTTACTAACCACCTCAGAACACATACAGGAGAGAAACCCTTCAGGTGTTCCCAGTGTGAGAAGGGTTTTTCTCAAAACAATCATCTCACTAACCACCTTAGAATACATACAGGAGAGAAACCTTTCAAGTGTTCTCAGTGTGATACATGTTTTTCTACAAAAAGCAGCCTTATTAGACATTCAAGAACACACAGTGGAGAAAAGCCTTATCAATGTTCCCATTGCAATAAGCGTTTTTCTCATAAAACAACTCTTATTTCTCATTTAATATCACACAGTGGAGAAAAGCCTCATCAGTGTCCTTATTGTGATAAAGAGTTTTCTCAAAACAACAAGCTTACTAGACACATTAGAACACATACAGGAGAGAAACCCTTTAAGTGTTCCCTGTGTGATAAGGATTTTTCTCAACAGAATCATCTTACTAGCCACCTTAGAACACATACAGGAGAGAAACCCTTTGAGTGTTCCCAGTGTGATAAGGATTTTTGTCACAGAAGTACCCTTTTGATTCACTTAAGAACACACAGTGGAGAAAAGCCTCATCAGTGTCCCAATTGTGATAAAGGATTTTCTCTAAAGTCCCAGCTTACTAGCCACCTTAGAACACATACAGGAGAAAAACCATTTAAGTGTTCCCTGTGTGATAAGGGGTTTTCTCAAAAATCTACTCTTATTGATCATTTAAGAACACACAGTGGAGAAAAGCCTTATGAATGTTCCCATTGTGATAAGGGGTTTTCTCATAAAACTTCTCTTTTTATTCATTTAAGAACACACAGTGTAGAAAAGCCTCATGTGTCCCTATTATGATAAAGAATGTTCTCAAAAGACCAAGCTTACTAGCCACCTCAGAACACATACAGGAGAGAAACCCTTTAAGTTTTCCCAGTGTGAAACATGTTTTTCTTCAAAAAGCAGCCTTATTAGACATCCAAAAACACACAGTGGAGAACAGCCCTATCAATGCTCCCACTGTGATAGGGTTTTTCTCATAAAACTTCTCTTTTCATTCCTTTAAGGACACACAGTGGAGAAAAGCCTTATCGATGTTCCTATAATAATAATAATAATAATAAAGTAATTTTGTAATACAGGATTTTGTATAAAAAAAGTAATTTAACCTATCATATTAGGATATATACAGTTGGAAAGCCTTATCGATATCCGTATTGTGATAAAGAATTTTCTCAAAAGTATGAGCTTACTAGCCTCCTTAGAACACATAGATAAGAGAAACCCTTTAAGTTTTCCCAGTGTGATACCCAGTGTGATACATGTTTTTCTATAAAAAAACAGCCTTATTTGACATTCAAAAACACACAGGGGAGTAAAGCCTTATCAATGCTCCCACTGTGATAAGGGTTTTTCTCATTAAACTACTCTTATTAATCATTTAAGAACACACAGTGGAGAAAAGCCTCATCAGTATCCCTATTGTGATAAATAATTTCTCTAAAGAATGTGCTTATTATTGCCACGTTAGAATGCATACAGGACAGAAACCTTTCCAAGTGTTCCCTGTGTGATAAGGGTTTTTTCTCATAACACTTCTCTTATTATCTCCTAGCCGACGAAGTAGGAGGGGATATAGTAATGGTGCCGTCCGTCCTTCCGTAACAAAACTGGTTTCCGAACAATAACTTTAGTAATGTTTGACGGATTCTATTTCATTCTATTGAAATTTGATATGAAAATACAGCCTACGTTCGATTTCGGAGTATGTAGGTCTAGGGTCATAGCTCATTAAATATTCGAATCTAGTTTTTGTTCGATAACTTTAGTAATGTTTGACAGATTTTAATGAAATTTGATATGAAGGTACATGGTATCAAAAAAAAAGACTAAGTTCGATTTCAGAGTATGTAGGTCAAAGGTCATAGCTCATTAAATATGCGAATCTGGTTTCCTTTCGATAACTGTAGTAATGTTTGACGGATTTTAATGAAATTTGATATGAAGGTACATGGTACGCGTAGTGGTCTGTAGAGGTGCTGTGGTCTAGTGATTATTTCACCGCACTGAATCACATGGTTTGCATGGTTCAAGTCCTACTGCAGCACTAGTGTCGTTTGGCAAGATGTAAAGCTAAATTTGCCACTCTCCACCCAGATGTTAAATGGGTACACGTCTCATGCAAATGTTACTGTGGTTCAAGTGGCATGTGTGCACCTGTAAAATGGTACATGGCTCAAATACTGCCCAGGGAGTGGAGCATGTTGAGATCAGCAATTGAATACAATGACCAAGTCTTTTGGAAAGGATCTGTTTATAGCAGATTTCTGGTTTAGAGAAAAATGCAGTGATTAGTGTTGCTAATTTGCTATTAGTACATGTGTAAGACTATATGTTCATGTATATAATTTCAGTGTCATGAATGTAGAATTTCAGCGTCGTGAAAACAGTCATGAATCCATGTAGCAATTTTTTGTGTACTGTGAATTTATCACAAAGCTTCATGCTAGACATGGGATTTTATTTTGCAGGCTAAGTGTACCCCCAATTTTTGTGTACATGTACGTACAAATAATCAATTTCAATTATTCTATTTTGGGGAAGAAGCGATATATCTTTTCTCGGATATGATGTCTATTCCCCAGGCAACCATTTTGAGGGATAGTATTTATTATTATGTGTACAAAATATACATGTGTGTGTTCACTCTGGAAAATATATTTCTAGATTGAATATAATATTGATATTGATATTTCTCGTTTTGTAATTTGTATCAAATTTTAAATAATTTGTTCATACTTATTATTTCTCTGCTCTTATTCAACTCAACTTGGGAGGACTCATATCCCTAATTGATCTCTGTTTCAGAGACTACACTTTTACATAATTTTTTTTTTTCTCCTTCATTTGTTATGAAAAGACCACAGTATTATCTTGTGTTAATATGTAAATATTTAACTTTGATGATGTATTAATTATACAATTTGTTTATTATCTTGAATATGTTGTAATTAGTTTGTAATTTTGGAAAGAGACGATGAAGAGAAATAAATAAAATAAATCAATTATTTGTAGAATCAAATTTTCAGGATCTTGCCATCCTTCTTTTCGAAGGAAACTCAAATCAGCTCTGAATCCCAGTATCCCAACAATCATGCGACACTCTACAATTTGAAGCTGATTTTGCATTTACAGTGGCGGATCCATGGGAGGCCTAAAACGGCTGCTCCCCCCCCCCCCCTTATTAGCAGCGCAAAAAAAGAGAGAGAGAGTGAAGGAAAAAAGGAGAAAAAGGAGAGGAGAAGAGAAAAAAAAGGAGAAGAGAAAAGAAAGAAGAGAAAAGAAAGAGAGAAGCCGGATGAGAAAGGGAGAAAGACAAGGAAATGGCACTAAGTGACAGTTACAACGAATAAGGGAAAAACTGGGAGGGGGGTATGCGCGTGTGAAATGGGGCACATGGAGGGGAAAGACTGACCGTATTCGACTTTTAGGTTGTGCAAAACTGAGTTAAAATTCAGCTTATTTTCAAAAATTCTAAGCATGCTTGTCTAAATGTTAGTGTAAAAATACATCTGAAAAGGCCGCACCCGGCCCCTCCAAAGAGCGGTAAGAGCATGGTAATCAGGAAATGTTAGAGTTGTAGAACTCCCCTGGCAGGTGTTGTACCTTTGAACTTAACGATCTCCCAATATCAAACAAGTAGGCCTAAGTTATATAATTAATATCAACAATTTAATAAAGATAATCAACACAAAATAATCAAGGTTCATATAAATCGCTCGGGCACAGATAAAACACACACACTATATTCAAATATCTAAGGGAGCAAACAACGTACTCTCTTAGACGACAATAATCAACATGAAAATATACAGTGATCACTGGATAAAATAATCAACGGAATCGTCTCAAGGGCGTATGAAACACCATGCATGTCACGTTCAAAATTGAATACACAAATATAATCAATCATACAAAATCAACAATAATAATCAAGCATTAAAAAATCAAGCACAAAAGGGATCAACAATAAATCAGCAACTGCGACGAGGTCAGGAAAAAACAATGCTGACGATGGCGTCGATGAAAGCGTTGACTGCTATGATGACAGCGATGAGGATGAAGATGTTTCAGTAGCTGTAAGTTCTCATCGAGCGGTCCTATGTAAATGGTGAAATATCACACAAAAGACTAGAGATGGACTACATTAATTGTGGATTGTACTCCCAATCTCAGAACTCCTTTATTCACCTAAATTACGGTTGCCAATAGGCCTTTTTGTAATGTAACCAAATTTAATGCATCAGTCAAATTATTTCATTCACCTGATATTAAGAATGATAGTATTTCAATAGTCAGCTTGCAAACTGCATATATTAAGTGTTGCTATAGGTAGGTCAAGCCACAATGTTAGTCCTTATCTGGCAACAATTAATGTATGCAATTTGGATTCTGTCTATTGAAATACTATTATTTGTTTCAGGTGAATGAAATAATTTGAATTGAGGCACTTAAAAGCATGTGGTTATGCGCCTCCTCAGAAATCGTTTTCTGTGCTGATGGTTGCTCTTTTCCAGAGCTAATTGGTGGTAGTTCTAATTGAGTTCTGTTGAGGTCGACTCGATTCCGTCTGAGAAGCAGTCCTGAGTCTATCTCGACCTCGATCGTAGGATCTCTCATTCAGTCGTCTCTGTACAACTGCTCTCTACCATATACAGAGCTTCCTAACTTGTAGAGCTTGAGACGGACAACATCCCCTTCTTCCAGGATTGCAAGTCTTTAGCATGTTGGTTGTAGTTCTCAGCCTGCGTGCGTTGTTGGTCGACTCGATTCCGTCTGAGAAGCAGTCCTGAGTCTATCTCGACCTCGATCGTAGGATCTCTCATTCAGTCGTCTCTGTACAACTGCTCTCTACCATATACAGAGCTTCCTAACTTGTAGAGCTTGAGACGGACAACATCCCCTTCTTCCAGGATTGCAAGTCTTTAGCATGTTGGTTGTAGTTCTCAGCCTGCGTGCGTTGTAGGATCTTCAACCTCTTTCTGTCTTCACCAAGGATATCAGATCCATGTGGTTTCAGAAGACTGGATGTGGTTGGTAGGAGTGTCCTTGTTTTTCTGCCGTGCAACCTCAGCTCAGTGGGCTGGGCTGCTTGCTCTCTACCCCTTGGTTTGGAGTGTTCCATATATAGTAAATGACCATCACTCCTAAATTACATATAAATACAAATATCTAACCTTTTGAATAGATGTAAGATTTTGGGAATTAATCATAAGTGTATTTGCTTATAAACTGAACGTTAAGCTGATTGACTTGGCCTTTTATATAAATATTCTCTTTGTGATGTTTTGTCAATACAGTAAATAGTTGGATAATAAGAATACTGTGTATTTTCCTCCCCAGATAGAGAGTTGGACAATGGCCAGGAAAAGATACACCCACATATAACGGCATGCAGTGGAGAGAAGTCCCATCTGTGTTTACATTGCAGTAAGACATTTACTGATGAGAATACTCTTATGCTACAGAAGAAAACACACCAGGGCGACTATGAGCTCACTCACCACCTTGAAACACAAACAGGAGAGAAACCTTTCAAGTGTTCCCAGTTTGATAAAGATTTTTCTCAAAAGAATCATCTTACTAGCCACCTTAGAATACATACAGGAGAGAAACCCTTTAAGTGTTCCCAGTTTGATGAGGGTGTTTCTCAAAACAATCATCTCACTAACCACCTTAGAACACAAACAGGAGAGAAACCTTTCAAATCTTCTCAGTGTGATAAATGTTTTTCTACAAAAAGCAGCCTTATTAGACATTCAAGAACACACGGTGGAGAAACGCCTTATCAATGTTCCCATTGTGATAAGAGTTTTTCACATAAAACTACTCTTATTAATCATATTAGGACACACACAGGAGAGAAACCCTTTAAGTGTTCCCAGTGTCATAAGGGTTTTTCTCACAGAAGTATCCTTGTTATTCATTTAAGAACACACAGTAGAGAAAAGCCTCATCAGTGTCCCAATTGTGATAAAGGATTTGCTCAAAAGTCCCAGCTTACTAGCCACCTTAGAACACATACAGAAGAGAAACCCTTTAAGTGTTCCCAGTGTGATAAGGGTTTTGCTCGAAGAAGTACCCTTAAACGTCATTCAAGAATACACAGTGGAGAAAAGCCTTATCGGTGTCCCTATTGTGACAAGGGATTTTCTTGGCGAAGTAATCTTACCTGTCATGTAAAGACACATACAGGAGAGAAACCCTTTAAGTGTTCCCAGTGTGATAAGGGTTTTTCTCTAAAGAATCATCTTACTAGCCACCTTAGAATACATACAGGAGAGAAACCCTTTAAGTGTTCCCAGTTTGATGAGGGTGTTTCTCAAAACAATCATCTCACTAACCACCTTAGAACACAAACAGGAGAGAAACCTTTCAAATCTTCTCAGTGTGATAAATGTTTTTCTACAAAAAGCAGCCTTATTAGACATTCAAGAACACACGGTGGAGAAACGCCTTATGAATGTTCCCATTGTGATAAGAGTTTTTCTCATAAAACTACTCTTATTAATCATATTAGGACACACACAGGAGAGAAACCCTTTAATTGTTCCAAGTGTCATAAGGGTTTTTCTCACAGAAGTATCCTTGTTATTCATTTAAGAACACACAGTGGAGAAAAGCCTCATCAGTGTCCCAATTGTGATAAAGGATTTGCTCAAAAGTCCCAGCTTACTAGCCACCTTAGAACACATACAGAAGAGAAACCCTTTAAGTGTTCCCAGTGTGATAAGGGTTTTGCTCGAAGAAGTACCCTTAAACGTCATTCAAGAATACACAGTGGAGAAAAGCCTTATCGGTGTCCCTATTGTGACAAGGGATTTTCTTGGCGAAGTAATCTTACCTATCATGTAAAGACACATACAGGAGAGAAACCCTTTAAGTGTTCCCAGTGTGATAAGGGTTTTTCTCAAAAGAATCAGCTCACTAGCCACCTTAGAACACATACAGGAGAGAAACCCTTTAGGTGTTCCCAGTGTGATAAGGGTTTTTCTCAAAAGAATCATCTTACTAGCCACCTTAGAACATGCACATACAGGAGAGTAACCCTTTAGGTGTTTCCAGTGTGGGTTTTTCTCAAAAGAATCATCTTACTAGCCACCTTATAATACATACAGGAGAGAAACCATTTAATTGTTCCTAGTGTGATACAGGTTTTTTCTCAAAAAGCAGCCTTATTAGACATCCAAAAACACACAGTGGAGAACAGCCCTATCAATGCTCCCACTGTGATAGGGTTTTTCTCATAAAACTTCTCTTTTCATTCCTTTAAGGACACACAGTGGAGAAAAGCCTTATCGATGTTCCTATAATAATAATAATAATAATAAAGTAATTTTGTAATACAGGATTTTGTATAAAAAAAGTAATTTAACCTATCATATTAGGATATATACAGTTGGAAAGCCTTATCGATATCCGTATTGTGATAAAGAATTTTCTCAAAAGTATGAGCTTACTAGCCTCCTTAGAACACATAGATAAGAGAAACCCTTTAAGTTTTCCCAGTGTGATACCCAGTGTGATACATGTTTTTCTATAAAAAAACAGCCTTATTTGACATTCAAAAACACACAGGGGAGTAAAGCCTTATCAATGCTCCCACTGTGATAAGGGTTTTTCTCATTAAACTACTCTTATTAATCATTTAAGAACACACAGTGGAGAAAAGCCTCATCAGTATCCCTATTGTGATAAATAATTTCTCTAAAGAATGTGCTTATTATTGCCACGTTAGAATGCATACAGGACAGAAACCTTTCCAAGTGTTCCCTGTGTGATAAGGGTTTTTTCTCATAACACTTCTCTTATTATCTCCTAGCCGACGAAGTAGGAGGGGATATAGTAATGGTGCCGTCCGTCCTTCCGTAACAAAACTGGTTTCCGAACAATAACTTTAGTAATGTTTGACGGATTCTATTTCATTCTATTGAAATTTGATATGAAAATACAGCCTACGTTCGATTTCGGAGTATGTAGGTCTAGGGTCATAGCTCATTAAATATTCGAATCTAGTTTTTGTTCGATAACTTTAGTAATGTTTGACAGATTTTAATGAAATTTGATATGAAGGTACATGGTATCAAAAAAAAAGACTAAGTTCGATTTCAGAGTATGTAGGTCAAAGGTCATAGCTCATTAAATATGCGAATCTGGTTTCCTTTCGATAACTGTAGTAATGTTTGACGGATTTTAATGAAATTTGATATGAAGGTACATGGTACGCGTAGTGGTCTGTAGAGGTGCTGTGGTCTAGTGATTATTTCACCGCACTGAATCACATGGTTTGCATGGTTCAAGTCCTACTGCAGCACTAGTGTCGTTTGGCAAGATGTAAAGCTAAATTTGCCACTCTCCACCCAGATGTTAAATGGGTACACGTCTCATGCAAATGTTACTGTGGTTCAAGTGGCATGTGTGCACCTGTAAAATGGTACATGGCTCAAATACTGCCCAGGGAGTGGAGCATGTTGAGATCAGCAATTGAATACAATGACCAAGTCTTTTGGAAAGGATCTGTTTATAGCAGATTTCTGGTTTAGAGAAAAATGCAGTGATTAGTGTTGCTAATTTGCTATTAGTACATGTGTAAGACTATATGTTCATGTATATAATTTCAGTGTCATGAATGTAGAATTTCAGCGTCGTGAAAACAGTCATGAATCCATGTAGCAATTTTTTGTGTACTGTGAATTTATCACAAAGCTTCATGCTAGACATGGGATTTTATTTTGCAGGCTAAGTGTACCCCCAATTTTTGTGTACATGTACGTACAAATAATCAATTTCAATTATTCTATTTTGGGGAAGAAGCGATATATCTTTTCTCGGATATGATGTCTATTCCCCAGGCAACCATTTTGAGGGATAGTATTTATTATTATGTGTACAAAATATACATGTGTGTGTTCACTCTGGAAAATATATTTCTAGATTGAATATAATATTGATATTGATATTTCTCGTTTTGTAATTTGTATCAAATTTTAAATAATTTGTTCATACTTATTATTTCTCTGCTCTTATTCAACTCAACTTGGGAGGACTCATATCCCTAATTGATCTCTGTTTCAGAGACTACACTTTTACATAATTTTTTTTTTTCTCCTTCATTTGTTATGAAAAGACCACAGTATTATCTTGTGTTAATATGTAAATATTTAACTTTGATGATGTATTAATTATACAATTTGTTTATTATCTTGAATATGTTGTAATTAGTTTGTAATTTTGGAAAGAGACGATGAAGAGAAATAAATAAAATAAATCAATTATTTGTAGAATCAAATTTTCAGGATCTTGCCATCCTTCTTTTCGAAGGAAACTCAAATCAGCTCTGAATCCCAGTATCCCAACAATCATGCGACACTCTACAATTTGAAGCTGATTTTGCATTTACAGTGGCGGATCCATGGGAGGCCTAAAACGGCTGCTCCCCCCCCCCCCTTATTAGCAGCGCAAAAAAAGAGAGAGAGAGTGAAGGAAAAAAGGAGAAAAAGGAGAGGAGAAGAGAAAAAAAAGGAGAAGAGAAAAGAAAGAAGAGAAAAGAAAGAGAGAAGCCGGATGAGAAAGGGAGAAAGACAAGGAAATGGCACTAAGTGACAGTTACAACGAATAAGGGAAAAACTGGGAGGGGGGTATGCGCGTGTGAAATGGGGCACATGGAGGGGAAAGACTGACCGTATTCGACTTTTAGGTTGTGCAAAACTGAGTTAAAATTCAGCTTATTTTCAAAAATTCTAAGCATGCTTGTCTAAATGTTAGTGTAAAAATACATCTGAAAAGGCCGCACCCGGCCCCTCCAAAGAGCGGTAAGAGCATGGTAATCAGGAAATGTTAGAGTTGTAGAACTCCCCTGGCAGGTGTTGTACCTTTGAACTTAACGATCTCCCAATATCAAACAAGTAGGCCTAAGTTATATAATTAATATCAACAATTTAATAAAGATAATCAACACAAAATAATCAAGGTTCATATAAATCGCTCGGGCACAGATAAAACACACACACTATATTCAAATATCTAAGGGAGCAAACAACGTACTCTCTTAGACGACAATAATCAACATGAAAATATACAGTGATCACTGGATAAAATAATCAACGGAATCGTCTCAAGGGCGTATGAAACACCATGCATGTCACGTTCAAAATTGAATACACAAATATAATCAATCATACAAAATCAACAATAATAATCAAGCATTAAAAAATCAAGCACAAAAGGGATCAACAATAAATCAGCAACTGCGACGAGGTCAGGAAAAAACAATGCTGACGATGGCGTCGATGAAAGCGTTGACTGCTATGATGACAGCGATGAGGATGAAGATGTTTCAGTAGCTGTAAGTTCTCATCGAGCGGTCCTATGTAAATGGTGAAATATCACACAAAAGACTAGAGATGGACTACATTAATTGTGGATTGTACTCCCAATCTCAGAACTCCTTTATTCACCTAAATTACGGTTGCCAATAGGCCTTTTTGTAATGTAACCAAATTTAATGCATCAGTCAAATTATTTCATTCACCTGATATTAAGAATGATAGTATTTCAATAGTCAGCTTGCAAACTGCATATATTAAGTGTTGCTATAGGTAGGTCAAGCCACAATGTTAGTCCTTATCTGGCAACAATTAATGTATGCAATTTGGATTCTGTCTATTGAAATACTATTATTTGTTTCAGGTGAATGAAATAATTTGAATTGAGGCACTTAAAAGCATGTGGTTATGCGCCTCCTCAGAAATCGTTTTCTGTGCTGATGGTTGCTCTTTTCCAGAGCTAATTGGTGGTAGTTCTAATTGAGTTCTGTTGAGGTCGACTCGATTCCGTCTGAGAAGCAGTCCTGAGTCTATCTCGACCTCGATCGTAGGATCTCTCATTCAGTCGTCTCTGTACAACTGCTCTCTACCATATACAGAGCTTCCTAACTTGTAGAGCTTGAGACGGACAACATCCCCTTCTTCCAGGATTGCAAGTCTTTAGCATGTTGGTTGTAGTTCTCAGCCTGCGTGCGTTGTTGGTCGACTCGATTCCGTCTGAGAAGCAGTCCTGAGTCTATCTCGACCTCGATCGTAGGATCTCTCATTCAGTCGTCTCTGTACAACTGCTCTCTACCATATACAGAGCTTCCTAACTTGTAGAGCTTGAGACGGACAACATCCCCTTCTTCCAGGATTGCAAGTCTTTAGCATGTTGGTTGTAGTTCTCAGCCTGCGTGCGTTGTAGGATCTTCAACCTCTTTCTGTCTTCACCAAGGATATCAGATCCATGTGGTTTCAGAAGACTGGATGTGGTTGGTAGGAGTGTCCTTGTTTTTCTGCCGTGCAACCTCAGCTCAGTGGGCTGGGCTGCTTGCTCTCTACCCCTTGGTTTGGAGTGTTCCATATATAGTAAATGACCATCACTCCTAAATTACATATAAATACAAATATCTAACCTTTTGAATAGATGTAAGATTTTGGGAATTAATCATAAGTGTATTTGCTTATAAACTGAACGTTAAGCTGATTGACTTGGCCTTTTATATAAATATTCTCTTCATGATGATTTTTCGATAAAGTAAATAGTTGGATAATAAGAATACTGTGTATTTTCCTCCCCAGATAGAGAGTTGGACAATGGCCAGGAAAAGATACACCCACATATAACGGCATGCAGTGGAGAGAAGTCCCATCTGTGTTTACATTGCAGTAAGACATTTACTGATGAGAATACTCTTATGCTACAGAAGAAAACACACCAGGGCGACTATGAGCTCACTCACCACCTTGAAACACAAACAGGAGAGAAACCTTTCAAGTGTTCCCAGTTTGATAAAGATTTTTCTCAAAAGAATCATCTTACTAGCCACCTTAGAATACATACAGGAGAGAAACCCTTTAAGTGTTCCCAGTTTGATGAGGGTGTTTCTCAAAACAATCATCTCACTAACCACCTTAGAACACAAACAGGAGAGAAACCTTTCAAATCTTCTCAGTGTGATAAATGTTTTTCTACAAAAAGCAGCCTTATTAGACATTCAAGAACACACGGTGGAGAAACGCCTTATCAATGTTCCCATTGTGATAAGAGTTTTTCACATAAAACTACTCTTATTAATCATATTAGGACACACACAGGAGAGAAACCCTTTAAGTGTTCCCAGTGTCATAAGGGTTTTTCTCACAGAAGTATCCTTGTTATTCATTTAAGAACACACAGTAGAGAAAAGCCTCATCAGTGTCCCAATTGTGATAAAGGATTTGCTCAAAAGTCCCAGCTTACTAGCCACCTTAGAACACATACAGAAGAGAAACCCTTTAAGTGTTCCCAGTGTGATAAGGGTTTTGCTCGAAGAAGTACCCTTAAACGTCATTCAAGAATACACAGTGGAGAAAAGCCTTATCGGTGTCCCTATTGTGACAAGGGATTTTCTTGGCGAAGTAATCTTACCTGTCATGTAAAGACACATACAGGAGAGAAACCCTTTAAGTGTTCCCAGTGTGATAAGGGTTTTTCTCTAAAGAATCATCTTACTAGCCACCTTAGAATACATACAGGAGAGAAACCCTTTAAGTGTTCCCAGTTTGATGAGGGTGTTTCTCAAAACAATCATCTCACTAACCACCTTAGAACACAAACAGGAGAGAAACCTTTCAAATCTTCTCAGTGTGATAAATGTTTTTCTACAAAAAGCAGCCTTATTAGACATTCAAGAACACACGGTGGAGAAACGCCTTATGAATGTTCCCATTGTGATAAGAGTTTTTCTCATAAAACTACTCTTATTAATCATATTAGGACACACACAGGAGAGAAACCCTTTAATTGTTCCAAGTGTCATAAGGGTTTTTCTCACAGAAGTATCCTTGTTATTCATTTAAGAACACACAGTGGAGAAAAGCCTCATCAGTGTCCCAATTGTGATAAAGGATTTGCTCAAAAGTCCCAGCTTACTAGCCACCTTAGAACACATACAGAAGAGAAACCCTTTAAGTGTTCCCAGTGTGATAAGGGTTTTGCTCGAAGAAGTACCCTTAAACGTCATTCAAGAATACACAGTGGAGAAAAGCCTTATCGGTGTCCCTATTGTGACAAGGGATTTTCTTGGCGAAGTAATCTTACCTATCATGTAAAGACACATACAGGAGAGAAACCCTTTAAGTGTTCCCAGTGTGATAAGGGTTTTTCTCAAAAGAATCAGCTCACTAGCCACCTTAGAACACATACAGGAGAGAAACCCTTTAGGTGTTCCCAGTGTGATAAGGGTTTTTCTCAAAAGAATCATCTTACTAGCCACCTTAGAACATGCACATACAGGAGAGTAACCCTTTAGGTGTTTCCAGTGTGGGTTTTTCTCAAAAGAATCATCTTACTAGCCACCTTATAATACATACAGGAGAGAAACCATTTAATTGTTCCTAGTGTGATACAGGTTTTTTCTCAAAAAGGCAGCCGTATTAGCCATTTAAGAATACACAGTGGAGAAAAGCCCTATTGATGTTTCTATATATTGTGATAATTAAGAGATTTTCTCAATTCAAGATGATTAGGACACAAACATTATGTACTAGAAACGAAACCTTTAAAATGTCTTGATTGTAATATATTTCTTACAAAGGGAATGTCACGACCTATAGCCACCTTGGAACACATAAAGGTGATAATTAAACCCTTTGGCCCGAATTCACAAAGCAAGGTTTGAGCTTAGACCAAGGTTTGAGGTCAAACCTCCTTTTGTTTCACCAAACCTCCTTTTGTTATTTACAAACCTGGTTTGTAAATAACAAAAGGAGGTTTGAGCTCAAACCCGGTCTGAGCTCAAACCTTGCTTTGTGAATTCGGGCCAATATGTTTTCCAAGATCGATCTTGCCATCCTTCTTGTTCCGTCAAATCAGCTCTGAATTATCCTAGTGTCCCAACAATCATGCGACACGCTACAATTTAAAGCTGATTTTGCATTCACTCTAACTAGAAGATTAACAGTGCACCAATTTACTATCATATTTTGAGCATTCATAGCATTATTCAAGACCTAAATCAAGAATATTATTATCGCTTATAAATTTACATTTATGATGTAAGTGTGATTTATTGGAAAATGGGATCACGGTGGAATCGTTCATTCATTGTATGTGAGCCGTTGACTGATGTTGTCCAGGATTGCAAGATTCTGAACAAGCTTGTGTGAATGTCATGTCTATGGATTTCTAGGAAAATGCTCATATTTATACTTTTTTCAATCAAATTCAAGTTAGTGGTATGTCTTTTTATGAGTAGTTCTTATGTCCAACCAATTTACCATTGGAGTAAAGCTGAACCTCGTAATTATAACAAATTCTTTGTGATTAAGAAAACTTGATTGCCTTGTAATTATTTTGAAACTCATATTTTATCAGAGATTAAAAGAAAACTGGAACATAACGAAAAAAGGATAATTACAGTATCACACAGAGTAGTAGGAGTGACAACCTTCTTATTGGGATATACATGTATCAGTCTTCTTTATTACAAGTTTATACACTTATACATCTCATGAGGACTGAACAGAAAGAAGAAAAAAAGGAAAAACAAATCGAATTTTATTCCATTTCCTTTTTCATACACTTCAATTCATTTTAATTCTTGAATAGTTTTATTTGACAATGCTTTGCAGCCATTTCTAAATATCATTTCACATTACAATGTACCGTACCATTAAACATTGCATTCAAGATGAAGTGAAAAATGTTATTTACTTAAAAATACATGTACATGTACACTGATTGAAAAATGAGTTAACAATCAGCTAAAAGAGAAAGTGGACACTCTTTATTGTTCAAAATGTTCATATAATGCAAAATTAATATTTAGTGAAAGTAATTATTACAGTGTGGTACACGGTAATCATTGGCCCATATTAATCAGTATTTATCTTTTCAATTTATCAGATTTATTATTTATTTATGTACTTCAATTCAGTTTGAAAGCTTAATTTTCTATGTGTAAAGTGGCCAATTAATTTGTATATATACATATGCACAAAGACACTTCAATTACCCCGGTACGTAACTTAAGGAAAGTAAAGACGAAAAACCAAATGAGAATCATTATTATGTACGACTACTATATGTCATCACCGAAATGTATATATCAATGTTTTGTATCATATTTCTATTCTTTGTCGACTTTGAGCCTTTATTCTACATGTGAGCAAACCAAATATCCATGTTGAATGACATTGGACAAAATAATGTTTATACATTGAATGAAATAGGTGCATGTAAGTCGATTTATGGGTGCCAGGTAAAAATGTCAGAGGAAAAAATGTTAGAGGAAAAAATGTCAGAGGTAAAAATGTCAGAGGTAAAAATGTCAGAGGTAAAAATGTCAGAGGTAAAAATGTCAGAGGTAAAAATGTCAAAGGAAAAAATGTCAGACGTAAAAATGTCAGAGGAAAAAATGTCAGAGGTAAAAATGTCAGAGGTAAAAATGTCAGAGGAAAAAATGTCAGAGGTAAAAATGTCAGAGGTAAAAATGTCAGAGGTAAAAATGTCAGAGGTAAAAATGTCAGAGGTAAAAATGTCAGAGGAAAAAATGTCAGACGTAAAAATGTCAGAGGAAAAAATGTCAGAGGAAAAAATGTCGGAGGTAAAAATGTCAGAGGTAAAAATGTCAGAGGAAAAGATGTCAGAGGAAAAAATGTCAGACGTAAAAATGTCAGAGGTAAAAATGTCAGAGGAAAAAATGTCTGAGGTAAAAATGTCAGAGGTAAAAATGTCAGAGTAAAAAATGTCAGAGGTAAAAATGTCAGAGGTACAAGCAAAAAAAAATGAGTGCCGTCATCATGTCTCAGCACTTTTATTACACAGAATGTCGAGACGCACTGCTACTGCATGGGCTAGTCTATAATATTCCTTTCTTCCATAATGTAAATTTTATAAATGGCTGTGTGTTGTATTTCGTACATGTCCTGAGGATAATACAATGTGGAAAATAGATTTTGAAATTTATTTTGTTGTGATCAGGCTTGCATATATGTATGAATGTCTAACATTTGTTGATATTTTGAATCGGTTGATGTGTTAATGTTTGTGAAACGGACCGGTTTGGCCGGTGGCAGCCTGCAACCTATCCGCGTGTAACGTTCCAGAGACGAACAAAGTCCAAACGAAGAAATGAAAGTTCTCGATAAAAGTCAAGTGTTAAAGTGAGTAGTGCATTTAGTACAAATAGTTACATATAATCACGCCGGGAATCACGAAAAGTTATTTATAAGGGTTGGGCGCCCCGAACTCTGCTAAAGCTTTAGCACCTCATGGCGGCAAAAGAAGTGGAGTAAGAATAAGAAAATCAAGAAGTCGCTCCGAAAAGTAAAAACTCGCTCCGAAAACTAAAAACCCGCTCCAAAAAGTAAAAGACCGTCTCGATTCAGAAGCTCATTCCAATTTTAAACTCTCCGACAATTATAAATAAAGATGTAATTTAAACCGAACCTCTGTAAAGCGCGCGCTTCTATGGAATGTGATGGTGCGGTTGGCATTTAAAGATAACGTTGAGTTCTGGTCTTGCGATTGCATTGTGAAAGAAACGGTGTGGAAGCAATCAGAAAAGGTTGATCATCTAGCATAAACATCTAAGTATTGGTATGTAGTGCAAGGTTTTGGAGTCATCAAAATGATAAAATCGTTGGCCCTTTCTTGGTAAAGTAACAAGCACTGTACACAGAAAGATATTGATATGGGACTACACAAACATATGGCATACAAATCGGGCCTCATTTTAAAGCTGTTACTTGTCATATCTGGGATATGAAGTCATTTGAAATAGATTTTTAGGGAATAACTTTTTTTTTTGATGTTCTTCCACACTTGCATAATTAGAATGATAACAAACGCTCACACATTATTGTTCACCTTTCCCCAGAACTCAACCTTCTCTTTAATTGATGTAACATCGGCGGCTTTCTGCTTTGTATCGGAGTAACAAAGCTGCTTATTGATTTTTTTCCCAGACTATTTTATACCGCAATAGTAATCTTTTATTGCAACGCGCGCACTTCGGGAATGTGATGGGTTTAGCATTGATAACATGGCTTTCTGCTTTGTTTCAGAGCATCAAAATAATAAGCCCACAAGAAAGTGGAATTGTCGGAAATATGCATTTATTGGAAATTACATATAATAGTAGTCATTGCCACGCAGTTAAAATGTCCAACAATCTTCAAAAGTGAAGGAGGAGTGGGGGGGGGGGGGAAGGTTCATAGATATCTGATCCTATTTTTGGGGCTGTACTGACTTTTCTTTTTATTTAATAATTACACCATGCATGGAGCGACACAAATGGCCAAACTTCTCGATTTTAGAAATCTTTTTCCCCAGAAGTTTGCTCAGTGTACCAGTACCATGTGCTTTTACAAAAGCATAATATACCGGTATATAAATATTGAATAAGGCAGACTAATGGGACATGCATGGTTGCTACTCCGAGTTTCACGCTTTGCAAGCGATCATCAGACAAAATAGCATTCTTACATGATTCCTCTGCAACCTTGGTAAATACGCTCAAAATAAGACTTAACTAATACAATACCTGAATACAATATAATAAGAATTACTCATGAGTAATTCTAATTGTATTTTATTAGTTAAGTCTTATTTTAGGGGTATTTGTACCAAGGTTGTAGGATAATCATGTTTAAGAATGCTATCAATTGCCTGATGATTGCTTGCAAGGCGCGAAACTCGGAGTAGAAACCATGTCCCATTAGTCTGCCTGCTCTGCCTCGGCATTGACCACTGTTCGGAAGGATTTATTAGCAAAGCATAAGAGGAAGGGGGAGAGCAGCCGGGTCACCGTGCCCCAGAAGAATACCCCCCCCCCCCCGCCCCCCTCGTCTTCCTTCGGCAATAATCGGGCAAAAAGTCACCATTTGGGGCCGAAAGGTAAATAAATTTAACTGGGAAAGTGGAAAATAAAGCAGCGGTGAAATAACAACTGCAGAATATCCCTCGCTGTTCTTTTTCGATAAGCCTAATATATAACCCGGGTGTAACCATAACAAACTTGCCACATGATTTTGTTTTTAATTTATACCTCTAACATTTATACCTCTGACATTTTTTCCTCTGACATTTTTTCCTCTGACATTTTTCCCTCTGACATTTTTACCTCTGACATTTTTACATCTGACATTTTTACCTCTGACATTTTTTCCTCTGACATTTTTACCTCTGACATTTTTACCTCTGACATTTTTACCTCTGACATTTTTTCCTCTGACATTTTTACCTCTGACATTTTTTCCTCTGACATTTTTACCTCTGACATTTTTACCTCTGACATTTTTACCTCTGACATTTTTTCCTCTGACATTTTTACCTCTGACATTTTTACCTCTGACATTTTTACACCGAGCCGATTTATGTTTGTAGCCATGTGGAATGTACTACATGTACATTATAGTGTTTGTAATGCACATTCTCAGGTGCAGAAGTCTGTCAAAGAATTTGATTTGTATGCCAAGAATTGTTATATAGGCATGTTTTCATTGTAGAATCAAGTCTATCATGTTCTTCATCAAACTCATGCCTGTAGATTGTATTCATCCATGTCCCTGATGTGTTTGTTTTATATTACAGCCTTTTATTTCTGTACGTCTTGGAATTTCTAGTCTTCTGTCTTTATTTGTTAAACCTTTGTTTTTGGAATCTCATTATTTGACTATACATTTGTAGGTATTCACTTCATTTCTCTTCTTAAAGGAGAAGGCCACCCTCTTGTAGTAAACAGGGCTATAATTAACACTAACTGATGGCCGGGACACGTGGGCACCTACAATCTAAATCCAGATCCAGTCCCCCCCCCCCCCCACAAGTTATAAGATTTCAGCATATTTTGGCTCATGCATGCACACTCTAAAGAGCTCATTCCAGACCTCCCCCCTCCTCCCCCCAAAAAAAGTCAATGGAGAGCCCTGAATTAGAGCAGAAAAAAGATATGAATCATATACGGTAATTGACAAATTTGAGGGAAATCTGATACATAAATAAAAAAGCATCAATTGGTATCCCTTGATGGCCTTTTTGAGAATCTCTCCCATCTGCTTTATACTGAAATTGTTATGAATTTTCATTTTCTGGGTTGTTGATGAAAGATAAAAGTTCTACATAAAGCAGGTTTGTGTAACCAGGGAGGTGAAAGAAGGGAGGCGAAACTCTTGTAATTTATTCAAACGCATTCGTGAGTTCTAAAGCGTAATGTACAATCAGGGGATGTGTAACATTCCACTTGGCTTTGAAATTCCATGCTCCGAACCGCGCTTCCACTGCGGGGACTTATCTGAAGTGAAAAGGAGTAACTTCTCGTACCTGAAAAGGGTCATTAATTTACCAGAGATGAAAATGGGCATTGATGAGAAGGGGAAGGGGCTCTTTTTTAAATGGGGCACTTATCAGAAAAGTAAAGGTGCACATGTGAAAATATAAGGTTTAAAATGGGGTAGTTATTAAAAGGAGAAGGGGCACTTAGTCCAGAGGAAAAGGGGAACTTGTCAAAGTAAAAGGGGCACCTCTCAGATTTGAATAGGGCCTTTATAAGGGGTGAAAGGAGCATTTATCAAAAGTGAAAAGGGGCACTTCACGTACCTGAAACGTGGCACTTAATAGAGCTAAAAGTGTCACTTTTGAGAATGAAAATGGACACTTATTGCAAAGGAATATGGGAACTTGTAGAAGAAAAAGGAGCATGTGTCAAAATAAAAGGGGCACTTATCAGAGGTGAAAAGGGGCACTTGTACAAATGAATAGGGGCACTTTTTAAAGTAAAAGGGGCATTTTCCTATGTTTCAGTTTCAGTTTTATTTTTCATTTCCAACAGAACAGTAATTTTGACAAGAAATCAGATATACAATTTAATTTTCAATAATATAATACATTTTACATGGTTTGAAGGTATGAAATGGAGGGATGTGGATCCCTCATAATAATGACACACATAATTTGTGTAACATGAACGTATAGGCCTAAATAAATTGACTTGAAAGGAAAAAAAATATATAGGGGCCTACCTGTATACATAGATTACCAAAACGTGGCAGAACAATAATACAATAAATTATAGATCCGTATATAATTTGAAAACTTGTTACGACATATAGTGAACACTGGAAAGCTCAAGAGACAATGACGATGATCGACTGACAGATAAGATAAATGTATAATATTATAATAATAACAAAAATATATAAGACAACATAAAATAAAGCAAGGAAAGGGAGAAATGGAAGAATAGAATATGTTGCTGCATACGTGAAGAGTAAAGAAAAAAGAGGAGAGGTGGAGAGGAGAAGAAAGGAGAGAGAGAGAGAGAGAGAGAGCACACGATGGTCTACTGCAGGGATATATAATAAATAGTAAGATACATACAGAGCGTTAAAAAAGAAAGGACGCGGGAAGCCTGAGGATTTAAAGAAGGCAAGACATGATTTGACAAACTGAGCACTGATATTAATTTGTATTGTGAGAGGGCTAGAGATGTAGGCCTACTGGCGTAAGATCGCGATGATTGTAAGGAAGTATGAGAAACAATTTCAATTTCCTCTTAAATGAAATAAGAGAGGGCCGGGGCAAGTTGAATGTCATTAATTATGAATCGGAGTATACAATTTGGGGGCTGTACTATACGTGTTTTGAGCTAGAACGGTTCTCAGCAAATTACTTGCAAAATTTAACAAGGGTTTTCTTTTTGGGCAACTGAATTTCAACGATAGAGAGTAATTATTATCTATTTCAAAGTTTCAATATAAAGTTCGGTTTCTGGTTGAAATGATGTCACTTTTTGGAATGTTAATATAAAGCGCACCAGAAGAGGGCAGTAAATATAATGCGCGATCTTTGGTCTCACTTTTTGTTTACAGACGTCGGTAGTGGTAAGCCTCCCAATTTTTTCGTGTTATCATTGGTTTTAAGTAAACACAGCCTTGGAATGTTATATAATATGATTATATGATAAATTACGATTCTTATGACGTATGGAACATGATATATGTTGATCTGGATGTTTTGTAATGTGCAAGAAAAGAAAAATATCCGCGAACTTGGTCACCCCTTCAGCCCAGCATGCCCAGGGAGCTTCGCCGCGGCCGCCAAAGCCAAGGCAAAGGGGTCGGCCGGAGCTCCCCTATGAATATGACGGACAAAGAAAGAGGACAAAATATACATTTCCTCATTCTACCCTCAACAAATTGATCTGTTAGACAAAGGAACATCCCTTCACTGCTATTATGTAAAATAAGTAGAACAGGTGAATATGCGTACTACTACTAGATCTAGAGGTCTATCTAGTGGTCTAGCCTACCCGTAATACCAGTGAAGGGATGTTCCTTTGTCTACCACAGCAATTGTTGAGGGTAGAATGAGGAATTGTATATTTTGTCCTCTTTCTTTGTCCGTCATGTTTATAGTGGATCCATAGGCTGCGTTGGAAACGATTCAAACGGCGGGTACGTTGGGTCACATTTTTTTTTAACTGTAAAATGTAATGTAAGGTCTAAGGAAGTGGTACTGCCTGGTATTAGTGGTAAGTATAACTATAAGCTTAAGTTTCATTCTGCCGCAGACTGTTCCTGTGGCATTATACTGGTATGCGGCAAGTCTGGAGCAAAGTTCATCCTGCCGCAGATCTGCCGCAGACTGTTCCTGTGGCATACTGGTATGCGGCAAGTCTGCAGCAAAATTTCTTTCTGCCACATACTTCGGCATACTCTTTGCCGCAGACTAAAACTAAAAGTCTGCCGCAAATCTGCGGCATACTTTTCACTTTCCTATGGGTAATTACAATTTTTACTTACAATGTGTGCGATCAGACACCCTAGTAAGTTCAATTAATTATAGCCTACAACTAATTATATCTCTTTCCTCCTTTCTCATTGCCCCGGCCCCCCCACTCAGTGTTATTTAGGGTACGCGTATGCTTGTACCCTCTTTTTGAAAAGACCCCCTATCTGAGCACTGCCAACATTTCCGAACCCCCCTTTCGCGGGCTTTTCGCGGGCTTTTCACGGGCTTTTCCTGCCTTGAAGACCCCCCTAAATCCGGAACGCTGCTCAATGTACCCCCCTATCTCAGGACATGCAGACACCCCCCCCCCCTCTCATCTCAGATAAGCTGTCATTACTGGTTGGCACTTCTTCAAGTTCAAGTTCTTCTTCTTGATCATTTTGAAGCACAATTTTGTTTAGGGCTTCAATATTACACCATATCACAGACACTGATAACATGAAGGGCCTTGCATCTCAGATTTAACATTGTTAAACGATCCCTTTAATACACAGCCAGGAATACTAATGCAGCGGTGTGTGAATTAGGGTAGCCTACACTACAGTACAAAACTACATACTAGGTCTAGATTCAAGTCCCACATATTCATTTTCATGGGTGTAGGAAAATGAGTTTGAAAGTGTTATTATTACGATCAAACTATAGGGCAAACTATACTCACCTGAATGTGCCACCCTGTGAGCCACAGGTAGACAGCCACAATATCCACAACGAGGAGACTGTGGGTCCTGCTCAAAGACGTCCCAATCATGACAATTTTGGCAGGGCCCATGCACGCCTCATAGCCCATCTTGATGCCCGGCGCCCCGGCTTGATGCCGAGCCTAGCCCGATATGCATGATGAGCGCGCCGTACAGACTATACGTTCTGTTGTTATCTCTCTCTCTCTCTCTCTCTCTCTCACACAGATTTTGAGAAGTCCGTACTGCCCCTGTACTGGGACGAGAGTGCATGGGACTCAATGTTTTTACTTTTCATAATGAAATAATCCTGAATGAGCTTTCAAAACTAGCAGGAATTTCTGAAATCTGATCCCGGGATTTCATCAATTTTTCTAGATCTATGTTCAACTTCAAGATTTTTTATAACCCCCTTTTTTAATTACAAAGAGATGAGAGAAAAACACCCCTTTTTTAAAGAAATCTCCGGGTGAAAGTCAAATACACCCCCTTTTTTTTACATTTCTCGGGCCGGACTTTGTCGCACGAAAAGTACCCCTTTACCGGACATTTTGGCAACACGCATGCGGTCATTTCCAAACCTGAGTGGGGGGGCCGGGCTCATTGCATGTGCAGTTACATGACACAGTTTTAGCAGGTGAAAAATTTGAAAAATTTCCAGCTCATCCAAAAGCGGACTGAATGCAACATCAGTATGATGACTCAGGTTCATTTTCAACAATTCTGAAGGAATGCTCAAAGACTTTTAGTTGTTCATAAAGGATGTAAATGTTATGTTATATCATTACATACCAAATAACCTCATCAAATTAACCGAATCTAAATGCCATCTCTGTTAAGCCTCATCGCTATTTCCTCATTTGATTTGTTTGCCCTTTAGGCACTAGTTCAGAATCATATCCAGACTTTGATTCGTAACTCTGGCGTGGCGATACCCTACTAAAACATACCAAAAATCAACCATTCTTCATCAATTGTTCAAATAATGCTCATGATTTAAAATTTGTTATGTTTCTCGCCCGTTTCGTGTCAATTTTCTTACCTTTTTGGCGGGAGGATTTTCCTAAAAACGAAGACATATATATGATATACACTTTCTCACAAGATTCACGGCAAACTGCTGCACAATACAATTGCATACCATATCGACGGTGGGGTGCGGGCGCGCGTGTGTAGCGACAATAATCTTAAAACCTTTTCACACACAGGTAAATTCCTTTGAAGCTGATTAGTTTAAAGAGCTTTAAACTAATCAGCTTTAGATACAACATCATTCACACACAGAATGCCGTCGTTCGAGATTCACTGCTCTCTCACTGCTCGTAAATGCGCAATGGGCCTACTGAGCGTTTAAAGAGCAGTACCCGCCCACTTTAAACACGTATATCCGTTCTCACACAAAATGTCTTGCTCTCTAGATACGGACTTCGTATCTGCATCCTGCTTTGAACGGCGTATGAATCGCGACTTGGTATCTGTCTGAACATCGTATAAACGACGTTCACACAGGGAAAATTTACTTTAAAGCTGTTCAGTTAAACAGCTTTAAACTAATCAGCTCTAGATACGATGAATTTTAACCGTGTGTGAAAAGGCTGCTATTTTACGGTCGCTTACTTAAGACACGCGGGTACCCGCACCCCACCGTCGGTATACGAACGGTATGCAACTCATGTGTTGTGCGGCAGTTTGCTGTGAATCCTGTGAGAAAGTGTATATTATAAGTCTTTGTTTTAGGAAAATACTTTGAAAACGATAAGAAAATTGACACGAAACAGGTGAGAAACTAAGGCTGCGACGAGTACCGGTAGTCGAATACTCAAGTACTCGCACTGTTAACAACTACTCGAGTATGATTTTTCGTACTAGAATACTCGGCCGCCATTTTTTATTTTATTTTTTTTGCCAGCGCCTGGCACTGTCCAGGCCGACGCTAACGTAACCCGTTCCCGGGAGGCAGCGCCTGAATGGTACCGCAGGTAAAAATGTTTCGCAGCTCAATCACTGTCAATTAACTCACCACTCAGAAACTGGGACCAAATGTCCGGATTTCTGTTTGGACTCGGAGGAAAATGGATTATTCTGTCATCTTTGGTTTATAAAACAGCATGTTTACTATTATTATTATTATTATTAGATCGGCGCCTTCAACTGCAACTCAAAGTAAAGTCGCTTGAGTTTTCGATGACAGACTTGGAATACTAATTCTTCTCCCGTAGTATGGTGGTGGCAAAAATAAATCACACAAAAAATCAAAAATATTCAAAAAAAACACATGGCGTCCGAATATTCAAATATTCGCCTGTAAGCCTGGGAGTGTATTCGAGTACCTCATTACACGGTTATGCACAGCCTTAGTACACACTCGATGACAATGATTGATGATTATTTCACGAGAAAGCAAAACATTTTATCAAGTATTGTTTCATACACAGATAACATGGCGATGAAGCAAGGAATTGATTGTTGGACGTCTCTCTCAAGTTCAGATGGAGAAGGAGAGGGAGATCTTCAGTCATCACATGAACATGATGATGAAGGTATGGAGTGTTTCAATGTGTTGTACTGTATTTGGTAATGTTTCTGATGATTAATGACAATATAAGTTCAGTATATGCTCCCTCTCATCTACATGTATCTCAAAATAATTGATCTGTGAGTGCGATTTTTTTTTTTTTTTGTGTTGCTGTGAGACTGAAATTTGTTTTCACTCGGTAAGTATAACGTTACACATCAAAATTACAAAGGTGTGAAGAGTATCGACCTAATTGACATCTGAAAAAATTTAAAAACTTCATTGATTTTAAAAACTAACTTTATTTTCATTATTGAAAAGTTGAAACTTTGATTCGATAAGGTTATCAAATTCAATGCTTGGAAACAATTGAAGTAATGATTATTATAAATTACAAAATGCTTAAATACAGCCCCGGCATAGCACCTGATGAGCTCTTCGAGCGCTGCTGAGATGTGTGAGATCACAGTATGGACATGACTAGCACAAGCAGACGATGTCCCATGACATCTCACACATTTTCAGTGCCTGTGTTTTCATCTTCTCTTGAGTTCTTTCTCTTACTTCCCTACCGTCAGGCTAAATGTATAATCTATTGCCTCACTCTAAACCCGCGCATGGTTTTATTTCGATGACAAATGCAGCGATACAAAAATAAAGGAATCTGTCGCTTGTAAACAAAATAAGACGCCATTGTATATTCAGCTGCACACACCGGGTTATGTTCGCCGTTTCAAGAGGGAACAAATGCCGTCCTTAATATCATTCCGGGGGGTTTTCAATTTGAAAGTCTGGTTTCTTTGATTGTTAATTAACCCCTATCCTGTGTATTTACAAGCAAAAGATTTTAGTTATCAGAATTTGGTCATATCACCTTTTGAATGGTTTGACATGCCATTACATTTATATACACTAAACTCATTATAATTTGAGAAATAATAGCTTTGCAATTATGTTCATTCTCTATGAGATGTCGTCTGCTTGGGCAGTGTTGGTCCATATACCGGTAGTGACGTCATTAAAACATCATTATTTTTCCGGTGAATCTCTCGTATATCCCAGCTGCTATGGAGGTGTTTGTATTTGTATTTTTACAAATCACCCGATATGTAGTTGACCTAAAACTTGTACGATGGCCATCTATTAGCTTACCAGTTTCTAGTGATACATAAGTTGACATATTTGTGATCTTCTTTGAATTTCACCTTTAAAAGTAACTGGACCTTATAAATGGTACCTCTAGTACATGAATTGTGCAAAAACAGGAAGCGATAGTAAAAGATTGCGACTGAGGAGATCCCTCACACCTTTAGATAAAATAGTAAAGAAAGCTCTCTCTCAAAACTCAAAAGAAAAGAAAAATAATAAGAATATTGATAATATACAGATAATTTCATCTCTGCACTGATTTAAAGCCCCACTACACTACTTAAAGCTACTTGCCCCCTCTATATAGCAAACAATGCCTAATCAGTAACCATTGGTCCCTCATGGTCCCCTATTCTTATATTAATTGAGAGCTGATTTGGTGAGATAACCACCTTTCAGTGACCATGCAGGGAGGTCTAATCCCACCTGGCCAAACTAGTGCAGATGGTCTTTTAAACAAAATATTAAAGCTATATTTAATACACTGAAAAAAAATATTGTGATTCACGAGTGTGCAATTGAAAATTTAAAGGGAGATTGCTGGCAGTTTCCATGTGCAGAAGGTCATAAATCGCTGACACCAGACGTGGAAATACCACTGATGGGTGTACAAGTCTCGCATACAGCAAACCCCATACAGCAAACCGTAGTCCCATCAAGAAATACCCCCTATATAGTCTCTCATCATCTTGAGATTGCCATATAGCCCGCTATTTCTGATTTGGGAAATAATCCTGAAATTACAAGTCATGTCCTTATTAGCTCAAGATTTGACCTCAAAACTTGAAAATCGACCTTGATAAATTAGCTCGAGATATTTTGCTCAGCGTTAGCACATAGTGCGAGTCTTCGGTCTGGTGAAGACGCACCGGACAAATAGCTGGATATTTTGCCAAATAGTGGGATATTATGCAAACTATCCCAAGATATCTTGGGAGCATGGTCGTAAATCCTTACGTAATACCTATTGTTCAGGGGGGGGGGATGAATGAATAGATCATCCCCCCCTGAACAATAGGTATCAATTGCAGATTTACGCCCATGCTTGGGATTGACAATCCCGACCAAATATCCTGCTAATTGCTACTTCGGTCTGATGAAGACGCAAATTAGCTGGATAGTTGTGATCGGGATAGTTCAAATAGCTGGATATTTGTCAATCTCGAGATAGTGAAGACTGGCCTTCAGAGTCTTTTAGTGTGGGAAATGTAAGATAATGGCTTTACCATATGAGTATAGGTGTAATAACCAGAGGTCTGTTGGTCATAAAACTGAAGGCCAATCCTGGTGATTGACAACACTTATTATTGGGTAAACACCCAATTGGTGTCGAATTCCCCAGTGAGAGCCTACCACTATATATGCATCTTTAACTTACCGTAACTAACGTTGTATAAACCGCACCCCTCTTTTTCGCCCTAAAAAAAAAATGCCAGGTCCGTGTGAAAAAGCCCCACGCGGGAAGGCCTTTCATTCCTTGCGAGGTGCAGCTGAATGTGTAAGATCATTGCTGTAAATTAAAAAAACAGTAGAGGACCTAATGTAGGATAGAACCTTGTGGTACGCCGTGTAATAGAAGAAAAATTGGAGGAATTATTATTATAAACTACATATTGATATCTATCAGAAAGATTACTTTCAAACCAAGATGACAGACAAATTTGAGTGTTGTTCTAGTTTCCGAGTGGTGAGTCAACACACCGATTACTGAGCTGGGAGACATTGCCAGGCATAGCGCCAGGTGGAGGGGAATAAATCAAAACTTTAAAAAAAAATTGTTGGTGTACCGTGTATTAACCGCACCCCCGACTTTGAATTTTTTTCGGCGGCAAAAAAGTGCTGTTTAAACATCGTTAATGACGGTATACAACCTTCATTCTCTCACCTTACACATCAAAGCATGAAGTAGAAAAAAATAAGTAAGATTTATTCAAAACAATTCAGTCCACTAGCTCAGAATCAAGAACGTTTATTAGCTGCAATACAACCTCTAAACAGATGCATAATACATGAATATTCAAAAACATAATTTGCATATTCTTAAATAACACACACTATGAACATGACTGACAAAGAAAGCAGACAAAATATACAGTTCCTCAGGTAGACAAAGGAACATCCCTTCACTGCTATTATGTAAAAATGTGTAGAACAGGTGTCACATGCATACCGGGTATTCACTTTTTACATAATAGCAGTGAAGGGATGTTCTTTTGTCTACCTGAGGAACTGTATATTTTGTCCGCTTTCTTTGTTCGACATGTTCATAGTGACAAGTATCTACTTCACTCTGTATTAAAATAGAAATGATAAGTCTATAGTGATCAAGAGTTTTAATGATTTTTTATTTTTACATGTACAGGAAATATCTGCATCAAGGAGGAAGGAGAAGTTGAGAAGGAGATGTTTCTTTCCATTCCAGGTTCAGATGGATTGAGATGTGAGGGTCAGCTTGTAACTCAAGATGGTATGCTATAGATTCTTGAAGGAAAATCAAACATTAATAGCAAATGGCTCTGAGAGAAAGCTAACAAATTGGAAGAGTGGATTGGCGAAAGTCAAGCCTGTCCATAAGCATGTAATTTGGTAGTCATGACCGTGTACATGTGTATCCGACCGTATGTCCGGACGTGTACACGGTCATTTTATATAAATCACGATCTAATTGGATACATCTATTCTATACATATCCTTTTCCCTCTGTTTCCTAATTGCTACATTGACATTCAATTCTTGTGAGTTATTCAGCATATCATATTTTATTTGGTTATAAAATTCATTATTCTCATTGATGCCAATAATAGGTAACCAGATCAAATTTTACTTCTCAGATAATATGAAAATATCTTTACTTTGTTCATAACAGGTGTGGTCTTCACCATCAAACAAGAAGTTGACACAGACATGTTTGAATCCCTCTCAAGTACAGAAGGACAAGACCCATCAACTGAACAAGGTATCATGCAGCTATCAAGAGAATTCTATTGTACAATGACGCTCAGGGTGGTCAACAACAAAAAAACACCCCAAAACCACCCAAAAACCACCAACAACAAAAAATCAAAAATGTGGAATTGGAACATGAAAGAAGTATGTACTGATGCATGCATTGCATGAAGTCCAATATGGCTGGGCTCTAGGGTTTATAGATGCACTCTGGTGCAATGTGATCCTTATTTTGAAGCATTTCAAACAAATGTTGTACCTCATATTATTGAATGATTTGGGGAATGAACATTAATCTCTTAATGACTTTGTTAAAGCCCCTTGTGGACCCAACAAGGAAGTAAAGTAGTTAAGAATTAAGATACAGTGTATATGTAGGTATTAACTACCAGGGTATCGTTCCACAAAACCGTCAACATTACAAGTTCACTAACATCCTACAGAGCTGCCAACCATTCCGTTTTTGCCGGAATTACTCCGTTTTTTCCTTCAAATTACGGTATTACGTTTTTTCTTCATAAAATATGTTTTTTAATAATTTTTTATTTTTTATTTTTTTTACATACCACACGTCAAACAACTGCCCTAAAATGGTGATTTGATCACAAATTCAATAGAAAACTAATTTTAAAACATACTTGAAGAGAAAAATATTCTCAAAAAGAATGAAATGCCGATAATACCAAAATAACCTAAACAAAAAAACCTGCTTGTATGGAAAAAACAGCATGAGGAATGACCATTTCTGCATTGGAAGTGTGTCGCGCGTGGTTGTAAGTTTCGTTTTTATGAATTCCTTTTTTTTGCCATCATGATTCCTTTTTTGGGTCGCACAAGGTTGGCATCTCTATTGAAATACATGTATGTGTTAAATGCAATACACGTATTTCGATGGGTTGTCTACAAACCTCTACTTCTTACAGTTTTGTGAAACGTTGCCCTGTTTTCTGTTTGAATAAATTAGTAATTCATTGTCGTTCATGGTCATGTTTTAGATGTTAAAGATTTTTAGGTTGAAGATGTCATTAATTTTTTTTTAATTGACCAGGAGCCATAATTTTTTTTATGACACACGATTCAGTGACAATTGCTTTCTGGTCAGTATCATACACCAACCAACCAAACTTTAATCTTGGACCGAACACTATACCGGTAACCTAAATCTGACCCTTACCCTAAATCTTACCTCACCTGAAATTCAATTGCAACCTTAACCCTATTTAGCCCGGGGGGGGGGGGGACTTGAGAAGCCCCCCCCCCTCGACATTTTTCGCGATAATTTTTTAACGCAAGAAAATCTTGCACTGAAATTTTGTGACTTTTTTCTTTCGAGTCTTGCGCAACTTTTGAAAGAAATTTTTCGAAAATCGGACCTACCATTACAAAGTCACGTGTCCTTTTGTCTTCGCATGTCAGCCCGAAAATCGCTCATTTTTGTGATTTGTGTACAAAACATATGGAAATCTCATTTTTCAAATAAAGAGGTAAAACATTGGTTATTTGGTCTTGTTTAGATTTTAGGTGTTTATTTTGGGGTCAAAATAGTTGAATTATAGTTGGAAATGAAATAAAACAACAAAAACAATAAAATACATAAGTTAAAAAAACAAAGAAATACATAAGAAATTATCAAAACAATAGATAACATAAGGAATAACCCTGGTTTTTCAAATTTTTGTGTTGTATTATTATTCCAAATGGTCTAACAAATATATGTAGTGAGAAAGAATGCTTAAATATGAATAATGTCTGATTTATGGGCAAAAATGTGAATTTAATGACCTTATTTGCATAAATTACCATAAATATGCAAATGAGTGAATTTTTCAAAAAAATTGAAATTACCATAGTATTCTATACACTTCACTTGACATGTATGCAAATTTTCGCGGCGATCGGGCGTTTCACGGCCGAGATCATAGGGGGGGGCCTGAGAAGCCCCCCCCGGGCTATGCAGTTTCAAAATAGCCCGGGCTAAATAGGGTTAAAGGGATAGTTGAGTTCTTCTTTAAGACCGCAAATGCCTTCAAAGTGCATCGTTGTTGCTCTTATTCTTAGGCCCACAAAAAAAATCATTTGGTTGTCCTCGATTGCTTTTCTGGAGTAGGGGCGGGCGGGCCCATTTTTTTATTTATTTATTTTTTAACTTCATTTTTTGTGTGTCTTTTTTTTTTTTTTTTTTTTTCCCATTTTTTTGGATTTGTTTTTTAAACAATTTTTTTTCCATCAAAAAAAATTAATTCATTGGGATGTCAAGCATTTAAACAAACAAAGTCTATAAAACACTTTAATATGGTAAAAGACTAGTTTAATTTACAATGAATATCAAGACCAACACAGAAAGTATTTTTGGCTTTGAAATACAACGCCTTTTAAATCTCCATTGTACTACTTATAGCTACCTGCGCTCTCTATATAGCAAACAATGCCTAATCGGTGACCATTGGTCCCCCATGATCCTCTTTATCTTATGTTAACTGAGAGCTGATTTGATGAGATAACCACCTGTCCAGTGACCTTGCAGGGTGGTCTAATCCCTCCTGTAAACTAGTACCGATGGGCTTTAAAATGAGTTAAAGAATGCTCAGAACCTGATTTGAATGAACGGCATTTTGACATAGAAAATAAAAGTGGCAAGTTTAATAAATACAGTATTGCGCACTGAAAAGACCAAACTGGCAACGGGACGCATTATGATCCTTGCAAATGCATAAAATGGTATGTTTGGCATTTAAGATTGCTCCTCCCCCCCCCCCCCCCCCCCCAAAAAAAAAAAATACGAGCGGCCCGAAAATGACAAGCGGGCGGTCGAGGACAACCAAATGATTTATTTTTTGGGCCTAATGGGCCACCCTGCCTATAAATAATGTTCCAACCTCAATTTTTCATCATATCGAATTGCGTAATGCAGGCGAGACCGCCGAGAGCGTTTCCCTTGTTTAATGTAAGATTTTATTTGGATGTTGGGTGGGGGGGGGGGGGGGGGGGGGGGGTCGGCTTGAAACAGACAAAAATATAGATGAATATAACTAGGCCTATATTCAGAAGGAAGGGAACAACAACTCATAAGTAAACAGCATTTACTCTCTGTGTTCCAGTTTAATATCTTGAACATCAAGTTGCACCACAAGAATTGACATGGTCTAAAGAAAAAAAAAGTGATGAAGAATAGTTCAAAATCCCTCAAATAAATAGCAAATGAACAGCTATTTAAAAGAAAGATGTTGAACATTTCCTCTTGATTTCCTTTTCTTATAGAAAAAAAGTGATGAAGAACAGTTCAAAATCCCTCAAATAAATAGCAAATGAACAGCTATTTAAAAGAAAGATGTTGAACATTTCCTCTTGATTTCCTTTTCTTATAGAAATGGTCTACGCCACCATAAAGCAAGAAGATGAGGAAGAGATACTTGAACCTATTACAACTCTAGGTGAAGGAAGAGGAGAAACTGAGCAATCAATTCCTGAAGGTATTAACATTCTTTCATTTTCAAGGCAAATCAAATTCTTGAAGGAGAACTAACCCCTAAGAAAAAAATTATTTGTTCTGAGAGATTTATTGCATTCTCGCCCACCAATCTACAAGATTCCCCACCAAAGTGTATGAGATTGAGAAAGGCATGAAGCAAGAATAAAAAAGTAAAACACAGTTTCTCAGCAAGACATGGGCATCGCCATTTTCTTGATTGCATGACGTACTATGCAGAGTTGTTTATCAACTAAATGTATTCAAATTTATGGATGCTTCCTTCCTAGGTGTTTGTGGTGTTGAATCATTTTATTCACCTGCTATTCTCCTTTGTACTCAAAATGCCAGAACGCAAATTGCATAAAATAAGTTGATGCTGTTCTGGGGGGGAAGGTTTCGCATTAAAGAATTAGATTTTTAAACCACTATATTTTAGTGTTTTTAAAATAAATGAGTTACAATTGTTACTCTGTTATATATTTGTCACCAAATGTAATTTTTACCTTCTCGGCTATTATTTTTTCCTCATTGAAAAGTAAAGGATTTGTTATTGAATTAAAAAGTCTTTCCAATTAAAGTTTGGTGCATGACACATGTACAACTCTGCCTGGTACGTCACATTTTTAAGAAAATGGCTGCGCCCATGTCGTGCTAAAAGGCATTACATCATGCTAAGAAATCTTCATTAATATATCTCTTGGATTAATATTGTACATCAAAAGGCAGGAATTCATCTTGTTTTTCAGAATACCTACACTTAATCTGTGGGGTTTGTTCTGCTTTGAAGGGGAAGTCCATCCCGATATTTAAGTGGTTTTAATGAAAGTAGAAAATGAGAGACACAAATTATTGAAAGTTTGAGCAAAATCCTATTAAAAATAGGAAATTTATGAATTTTTGAAATTGTCATCGATGAAACACAAATTTGCAACACTGTGAAATATCTTGCAAGCTCCTTTCGAATTTGCTCTCTACAGAAAATGTTTATACTTTAATTTTCTTCAGTTATTGATGACAGTATAGATTTCTATCATACAGTGCTTGTATAGAAACATATTTTAAATAATTTTATTAAGGGTTAATGTATGATTGATAATTTTCTAAAGGGAAAGTAATAATGTATTATTGAAGTTTTATAGTACAGGGCAAATGGGAAGAAAGCTCAAAAGATACGCCACAGATTTGCCAATTTGTGTTTGATTAATTGCACCTTCAATAATTCATAACTTTATTATTTTTCATTGGTGTTTTTGCTCAAATTTTCATTGATCTGTTTATATTAAATCCAGCTTAATATGAGGGTGGAATTCCCCTTTAATGATTTTTTAAAAAATCAGTGCTATCAGCAGAAAAATCAATCTCAGATCAATGAAAGTTTTAAAAAAATAGGAAAATGTTAGTCTTTTGTAATTTGCATGATTGAGCTGCAATTTCTTATACAGTGCATATAAAAGTATATACACCCAATGTTGGTAACTAGCTCCTAATTAAAGAGTCACAATTACTCTGACCTTGAAATTTGTTCCATAATAAAAAGTAACTTTTTCTGTTGTGTGATACCCTGTTCATTGTCTTTTTCTGCTATGGGTTTCAGCGAACCAGGGTCTTTTAGTGTTGTTAAAATCTCTTTGCACCAAGTTTGGGCTGATCCAAAAAATGTAGAGGGGGTGGATTCCTGGCTGATCTAAAGGTTTATAATTATGATTGCAGTCAGAGTTAAATCCAGGATTTTATTTAGAATCTGAGGCAAAGATACCCAATCCCTTCAATTTCGCAGTTCTCTTCCTCTTTATTCACAATATATTCTCCTAGAATGCCTATAGAAAGTAATTGTTTGTGTGCATAGCAGGTGAAATAGCTAAAATCCACACAAGTTACAAATAAATTACAACAAATAAAGTGTACAGTGTACATGTAACTTAATATATGTAAGCAAAGATTCGGTACATTGGAATTAATCACTGCCTGTTTCTGTTTTTGTTTTGATTTGTTCTTATTTATTGTCCAAGTTTTAACAGGAGTGTGCAGTCTTACACTATGTACATGAAAATACATGATGTTCTTATTTTCTGAATGTCTGCACAACAGGTTAAACCAAGGCATTGGATGCAAATTAATATCAACTAAACCGCTGGCAAGTTCCCGAGTTATATTAGGGACAACACATGCTTAAGTCAAATTTACTTTGACTTACACAGAAATCATTGATTATCTAATTAGACGCATTTTGTTCGGTCCCATTAAGGTCAACTTGGGCGAAAGTCAAATTTTACGCACAAACTTGCGCACAAATGGGAGATCGTTTAGGTCGACGCATTTCTCTGTATCTGGTCGAAGTTGACTGTAAACATTGAAAGTTTTAGACCATTACATGATAGTCAGCATTTAGGCAGACTGGATATACCTGGTGATATCTCTCTACTCTACAGTGATTTTTATGCCTCCGCTACAAAGTAGCCGGAGGCATTATGTTTTCTGGTTGTCCGTACGTACGTCAGTATGTCCCATTCTTGTGATCGCGTTATCTCAAGAACCGATTGATGGATTACCGCCAAACGTGGGTCATGTATGTATCTTGCAAAGCCAATAAAGTGAGTAGATTTGGGGGAGTCAAAGGTCACAGGGCTCATTATGTATGCAAAAACAGCTTGTGATCACACTATCATTGGTGGACGGATAGCCATCAAATTCAAGACATGTATGGATCTTGCAGAGCCAATGAACTGATCAGATGTAAGGGTCATAAGGTCAAAAGTCGTATGACTTATTATGTATTCAAAAATAGCTTGTGATTACATTATCTTGAGAACCAATGAACTGATTAGAATTTAGGGTCAAAGGTCATGGGGCTCATTATGTATGCCTATAAATAGCTTGTGAACGCATTATCATTAGAACCGACAGATGGATTACTTTCAAACTCAGGACATGTATTTATCTTGCAGAGCCATGTATATAAAAAATAGCTTGTAATCACGATTTTCTGAGAACCTGTTAATGGATTACAGTCGAAGTTCCTCTGCTCATGAAAACAGTATAAAATTACACTGCAGCAAAAATAATAAATGATAGCTATACTGATGCCATCCATTCTGTGTGCCTGGTCTTGGTCTTGTACCTGCCTGGTCTTGGTCTTGTACCTGCCTGTTCTTAGTCTTGAAATCAAACTACGTGGTCTTGGTCTTTGTTTTGAGATGCCTGGTCTTGAATACAACACTGATTACAAACCTTATCATTATGCTGTACCTTTAATTAAGTATTAAAATCATTTGTTTCATTTTATACACAATTAAACTGACAAAAATGGGAAAATGGTAAATGACCATCACTCCTAAATTAGATATTATATAACCTTTCAAATAGATGTAAGATTTTGTGAATGAATCATGAGTGTATTTGCTTATAAAACTGAACGTTAAGCAGATTGACTTGGCCTTTTATATATAAATGATCTCTTCATGATGCTTTTTGGGTAAAGTAAATAGTTTGATGATATTAAAGAATACTGTATATTTACCTCCCCAGATAGAGAGTTGGACAATGGACAGGACAAGATACACCCACATATTACAGCATGCAGTGGAGAGAAGTCCCATCCGTGTTTACATTGCAGTAAGACATTTACTGATGAAAATACTCTTATGATACATCAGAAAAGACACCAGATCGAGTATGAGCTTACTCACCACCTTAGAACACATTATGGAGAGAATCCTTTCAAGTGTTCCCAGTATGATGAGGCTGTTTCTCAAAGAAGTACCCTTATTAGCCATTTAAGAACACGTAGTGGAGAAAAGCCTCATCAGTGTCCCTCTTGTGATAAAGAATTTTCTCAAAAGACCATGCTTACTAGCCACCTTAGAACACATACAGGAGAGAAATCCTTTAAGTGTTCCCAGTGTGATAAGGATTTTTCTCAACAGAATCATCTTACTAGCCACCTTAGAACCCATACAGGAAAGAAACCCTTTAAGTGTTCCCAGTTTGATGAGGGTGTTTCTCAAAGAAGTACTTTCATTAATCATTTAAGAACACACAGTGGATGTCGACATCGATGTCCCCATTGTGATAAAGAATTTTCTCAAAAGAGCAAGCTTACTAGCCACCTTAGAACACATACAGGAGAGAAACCCTTTAAGTGTTCCCAGTGTGATAAGTGTTTTTCTGAAAGAAGTACCCTTAAACGTCATTCAAGAATACACAGTGGAGAAAAGCATCATCAATGCTCTCAGTGTGGTAAGTGTTTTACTGAAAATAATAGCCTTGAACGTCATTCAAGAATACACAGTGGAGAAAAGCCTCATCAATGCTCTCAGTGTGGTAAATGTTTTCCTCAAAGAGGTACCCTTAAACGTCATTCAAGAATACACAGTGGAGAAAAGCCTTAACAATGCTCTCATTGTGATGAGGGTTTTTCTCACAGAAGTAACTTCAAACGTCATTCAAGAATACACAGTGGAGAAAAGCCTTAACAATGCTCTCATTGTGATGAGGGTTTTTCTCACAGAAGTAACTTCAAACGTCATTCAAGAATACACAGTGGAGAAAAGCCTTAACAATGCTCTCATTGTGATGAGGGTTTTTCTCACAGAAGTAACTTCAAACGTCATTCAAGAACACACAGTGGAGAAAAGCCTTAACAATGCTCTCATTTTGATGAGGGTTTTTCTCATAAAACTACTCTTATTAATCATTTAAGGACACATACCGTCGGCGTTAACATGAACCGTCAAATCCGTCCACTGAATTCGAAATCTCACTTACGAGAAAAATATGTTTGAAAGTTTTCGAGATTTTCCAACAGCGCTAGTGCAATGTACGATAATTGCTATATTGATAATGTCATTGTGGAAGCCTGAAACCAGCTTACAATCATCATGTAAAAAATAAATCATAATTTTGAACAATCGTCGAGTAATGATAAAATAAAAACGATGATGTAATTTCGCACTACGCTTTTCCACAGAAAGTGGCAAGTGGAGCACATTCGACGGTTCATAAAAACAGAAAGTGAATACGCAAAGCACGAAACCGCTGAATGCGCAAGGATTCGTGGGTTCATGCAACCGTTCTTGCTTGTTGAATACATGCGCCCAATGTGGGTCATCAAACTTTAAATGTTGTACTGTCCGAGCTTACCTATTGAGTAATTTGGTATAGGCCTACTTTCACTTTTCTTAATGAGATTTAATTGATAAATGAATAATACAGGAAAAATCAGGACTTCCTAAATATTGATATTTCTTCAAATTTTGTTCTTTTAATGTCCAAGTCCACTCCAAAAATAACTTACTTTCAATAGAAGCAGAAAAATCAGACAAACATAAGAAAGTTATGAATTTTTTAAAAAGTATGTAAAACTATGGAACAATGGAAATCACTACACAAATTGTCAATTTGGTTGTGTGACGTCATGTCCTCACTATTTATCAATTGCTTTACATAGTTTAATACCATTAATTTCCCTTTTTATCCCTTAAAACTTGATTTCCCCAAGCCTTTGCCCAGATTATATGATTTGTATCATATTGCATGCATGATATTTCACAAAAATTTTCATGAACTTTGAAGAATTGATACTTTTTTCTGAATATTGTATACTCATAATTATTTAATTTTATATAAATAGTTTATCAAAATTCACATTTTTCATGATTTATCTGGAAAAAATTACTCTATATTAGTGCATCCACCCAAAAAACATTACTATCAATCTAACTTGGATGCTGGTGTGAAGAAATAAGATTTGTAGGAAGAAAATAGGAAATTTATATTATCAATATAACAAAAATAATTAGTGGATAGTGAGGACATGACGTCACAGACTTATGAGTGAGTTGCCAATTTGTCTTGTGATTTTCTGGGTTTTTCACGTCATTAAAGATGAAGTTGAGTTCTGGTCATGCGATTGCATTGTGAAAGAAACGGTGTGGAATCGACCAGAAAAGGTTGATCATCTAGCATATAAGAATTTGTGTGTATTGCAATGTTCTGGAATCATCAAAATGATAAGAAATTTGGCCAAGTCTTGGTAAAGTTACAAACACTGTACAAAGAAAGATGTATATGGGACTACACGAATACGTGGCGTAACTAGTGAACATGTCTTATCTGATGTTCTTACACATGTGCTTAATAAGAATGATAACGCTCACAAATTATTTTTCACCTCTTCCCAGAACTCAACCTTCTCTTTAAAAATGTTTAACTTTCTTATTAGTTATCCGATTTTGCTCAAACTTTTTTTGATTGGTTTGTCTGATTTTTCTGCTTCTATTGATAGTTATTTTTGGAGTGGACTTGCCCTTTAACTTCCCTATATATTTTTTTCTGTAACAATTTTTTCTTATTAGCCCCCCCCCCCCCCCCCCCCTTCCATCACATCTTTAATCAAATTCATCTTTATATGGAGTTGAATTCTTATCAACAACCACTCATTGAATCATTGAATACTGCTTGGCTTTGTGTGGGATCGTATTTAGAAACAGAGTTGCTCAGTTATATGTAGGCGAAATAAGAGAGTAAACTGAATGATGTACTAGTAACAGAAAAGATAATCCTTTTGTCAACTGGCAACCAATGGAGAGAACAGAGAATGGGTGATATGAAGTCGTTGAAGTTTTGTGACATCTTTTGTGACATCAAATAGTAATAACTCTTTGAGTGACCGTTTTTACCGTTCTCATTTTCCGCAATAGACTGTAGTGTTATAAAAAAAAACATTGGGAAAACGTTTTTTGAAATTTCGAATTCCAATCATAAATTTCTTGATAATCAGACAGCCGATCGGCTTGTAAAAGTAATGGGATTCCTAAATTTTATTCGCATTTCTCTTCCTCCTTATATTCACAATATATTCTCATAGAAAGCCTGTAGAAAGTAATTGTATGTTTGCATATGGGTGAAATAGCAAAACTCCACACAAGTTACAAATAAATTACAACAAATAAAGTGTACAGTGTACATGCAACTAAATATATATTATGTAAGCAAAGATTTGGAACATTGGAATTAATCACTGCATGTTTCTGTTTTTGTTTTTATTTTTTCTTATGTATTGTCCAAGTTTTAACAGGAGTGTGCAGTCATACACTGTGTTCATGAAAATACATGATGTTCTTATTTTCCGAATGTCTGCACAACAGGTTAAACCAAGGCATTGGATGCAAATTAATATCAACTAGACTTTAATTCGTCACTTTGACGAATTAGGTGATACGTATGCTATTTTTTTATCATGAAAGTGTGCCGATGATGATCTCATGATAATGTTCATAAATACGATAAGGACGATATTGATGATGATTTTTTGGTTTTAAATGATGATGACCATGATTAAAAGTGGTATAGCGTCCCCTTCAGGTATTCGATAGAGAATCGTAGAATCAGGATTTCAGAAAAATTCACCCCCATACGCCTAACACGCAAACTAAGAAAATTCTGACATGTCACCTTTAATTGAAATTTTCACTATGATGATGTCATCAAAATGATAAATAATGTACAGCGATCTTGGAGATAATTTTCTTAGCTATAACATATTAAAATGTGGGAGAAAACAGAGCACAAATAAGCTAGATAGTGCTCAAAGATGAATGCCATGTAGATTCATGATGTGAACGATATTCACCTTCCATAGACATAACACGCAAATTGAGAAAATTCTGACATGTGGCCTTTAATTGAATTTTGTACTATGATGACGTCATTGAAATGAAAATTGGTGTTAACCAATCTTGTACACAATTGCCTTGACTACAACATATCAAAAGTTAGAAGAAAATTGATGAATATTAAGAGAAATACACTAAATTTTCCATAAATATAATGACGTCATAATATGCAATTTTGTTTTTTGACTTCCAAGGCCATTATGATGACGTCAAGATGTACTTAATGGCCAAATGAGATATGAAATCATACATCCGACTCATACTCTATCTAAATATGAAAAAAAAAATTGGCAGTCCTTATTCATCCCAATGGACTTTTTATAGGCATGTTTTTGCCCATATACATGTATGCTATGTATTGCAAAAATCGTGCGTACGGACGGTTATCTTGAACAGAGATGCTCATTCTGTTATTAATAGTGATAAAGAGATAAACATGGTATCAAATTGTTTGGAAAAATATGAGGAATATTTTGTCAAAAGTTTTTGCACAGGAATTATTTTTTGTTCGGCCGTGACGAACGAAAACGTGCAAAAATTAGTGTTTTGCAAGATTTTTTATGAAATGCTTATAATGGCCTGAAACATATGCAAACAAAATTTAAGACAATTTTGAGCAATTTTAAATTTTGCATTTTTGCGCGCATTTATTGACCTAAAATTGACCGGACAGATATTGACCTTGATCATGATATATATGAATGAGAAATGGCTTTCTGTTCTGAAAATATGGTCATGAGTTGATTTACAAAAAATGGCGCCTAGATGACGTCATGATGACCTTGAGTCACTGAAAAGTCACGCAGTTCAAAGTTAGGGTAATATCTATCATCATGGCAAGATTCATGATTATGGCTTTATTCATTCTTGAGATATCCTGCGAACAAATTCATGGCAGAATAATAAATAAAGAAAATCTTGACGAAATCAATAGGTGATACGTATACTTCGTACGTATCACCTAACTAAACCGCTGGCAAGTTCCTGAGTTATATTGGGGACATATGCTCCGGGCATATGCTAAGTCAAATTTACTTTGACTTACACAGAAATCATTGATCATCTAATTAGACGCATTTTGCTCGGTCCAACTTGGGCGAAAGTCAAATTTTACGCCCAAACTTATGCACAAATGGGAGATCGCGTTAAGTCGATGCATTTCACTGTATCTTGTCGAAATTGACTTAAATGCGAAGTTGACTGTTAACATTGAAAGTTTTAGACCATTACATGATAGTCTGCATTTAGGCAGACTGGATATACCTGGTGATATCTCTCTATTCTACAGTGATTTTTATGCCTCCTTGAGTCACTGAAAAGTCACGCAGTTCAAAGTTAGGGTAATATCTATCATCATGGCAAGATTCATGATTATGGCTTTATTCATTCTTGAGATATCCTGCGAACAAATTCATGGCAGAATATAGAAAATCTTGACGAAATCAATAGGTGATACGTATACTTCGTACGTATCACCTAACTAAACCGCTGGCAAGTTCCTGAGTTATATTGGGGACATATGCTCCGGGCATATGCTAAGTCAAATTTACTTTGACTTACACAGAAATCATTGATCATCTAATTAGACGCATTTTGCTCGGTCCAACTTGGGCGAAAGTCAAATTTTACGCACAAATGGGAGATCGCGTTAAGTCGATGCATTTCACTGTATCTTGTCGAAATTGACTTAAATGCGAAGTTGACTGTTAACATTGAAAGTTTTAGACCATTACATGATAGTCTGCATTTAGGCAGACTGGATATACCTGGTGATATCTCTCTATTCTACAGTGATTTTTATGCCTCCGCTACAAAGTAGCCAGAGGCATTACGTTTTCTGGTTGTCCGTCCATACGTACATCTGTACGTCCCGTTCTTCTTCTCAAGAACCGATTGATGGATTACCGCCAAACTTGGGTCATGTATGTATCTTGCAAAGCTAATGAAGTGAGTAGATTTTTTGGGGGCGGGTCAAAGGTCACAGGGCTCATTATGTATGCAAAAACAGCTCGTGATCACACTATCATTGGTGGACAGATAGCCATCAAACTCAAGACATGTATGGATCTTGCAGAGCCAATGAACTGATTAGATGTTAGGGTCATGAGGTCAAAGGTCAAAAGTCGTGGGGCTTATTATGTATTCAAAAATAGCTTGTGATTACATTATCTTGAGAACCAATGAACCGATTAGATTTTAGGGTCAAAGGTCATGGGGCTCTGTTGGGTTCTACTACTCAATAATAACCAGAGACACAATCGTTTGTGGTGGTATTTTCATTGTTTTAATGCAGAGCACGTTATACACGTGTAACCCGCAGCTAGCACAAAGTAGCAGCAATAGCGGCAAACTATGGAACGCCATTTGTCAATACACAACAACTCTCCCCCACCAAATCTTAAGTACCTTTAACCTAATTTGGCAAATGGAATCAGCCTTCATTTTAAACTGCATATACTGACAACTATGTTACCAACACACCAACCTTTGTGATAAACAATTACTTCTTATTATATCCAAAGTTTTTATAATCCACATGTATCAAGTTAAACTCCACTTGTAATGTGATATGTAATATTATCAATCCTGTTGTATTTCTATTCCTAACTTTGTGAGATATGTTTCCAAAAACCTAAATATTCACTCTTTTGATATACTTCCATATAGTGTTCGAATACAATATATATTTTAAACCAATCTGTTTCAATACTTGTTTTCTGTTACAATGAAATATATAGTTTAATACTGAGAACCCATATCATGAGCTATGTTCTCATATGTTGAGTACATTGATTGTGTTTTGGTTCAAGCATGATATCTTTGTTTCTTCATGCAAATAACAAAGCATTACATTTAGCAATGTCCACAACCAATATAAACGCAACCAATAACATGTACTTAATCCAAGACTTATCATGAATAAGAAACACTGTAGTATCTTTTCTTTTTGATCTTCTAACCCTACCACATATATCTAGCAGGAGGTTTAACCTTCCTCTTATAACTTCTCAACTCCATCTCTGGTAACTTATTGTTTCCTAAGTCACCCTTCACTACTTCATCTGCTACTTCTGACCTATCTGTATCATCTGTCTGGGAATCATCACTTTGAACCACATTTTGTTCCTGACTTACACTTTGGTTTGTTACAGTATCAGATTCTGCATTCTGTCTGCTGAACTGAAAACCTTCCCTCAACTGACTACTGTCATCTATCGAACTGAACATTGGACGTTCTGTTTCTCTAGTTTCTTCTGTTTCCAATCTTGGAATGATTTGTTCTATGTGTCTTTTCCACACTCCTTCTCTAACTTGAATCTTGTAATTGACCGAACCTTCTCTACCAACTACAGTACCAGGTACCCATTTCTCCTTGCTTAGATAGTTCCTAACAAGTACTTTGTCTCCATCTACAAACTCTCTTGTAAATACTGATTTCCTGTTCTTGTTTCTACGACATGCCTGTTTATACAACTGATCTTTGTATCGCAATTCAATACCCGGTCTCAAGTTGTCTAGACGCATTCGCAACTGTCTACCCATGAACAAGGTAGCTGGAGTCTCCCCGGTAACCTAGTGAGACGCACTTCTGTACGCAAATAGAAACCTTTCTAGTTTGGCCTGGATTGAGCCTCCATCTTTCCTAGCTGCGCGAAGTGCCTGTTTAAGTGTCTGAACAAATCTTTCCGCTTGTCCATTGGAACTTGGATGATAAGGTGCACTGAATTTGTGCTTGATACCGTTTGATTCAACAAACTGCTGGAACTCGCTAGATGTAAATTGAGTCCCGTTATCTGAAACCAAAATCTGCGGTATGCCATATCTACTGAACAGTGCCCTTAGTCTAGAAATAGTCGTCTCCGATGTTATGTTCGGCATAACAAAAACTTCTGGCCATTTCGAATACGCATCCACTACTATCAAATATGTCACCCCTTCGAAAGGACCTGCAAAGTCTATGTGTACGCGTTCCCACGGTTTGGATGCCGGTATCCACTGGTGTAACGGTTCTGGCCCTGGATTGTTCTGTATGCTCTGACATGAGCCACATTCTTTCGCGCATTGCTCGATTTGCCTATCTATCTGAGGCCACCACACGTAGCTTCTAGCTATGATTTCATTTTGACAACCCCGAGGTGTCCTTCATGCAGTTCCAAGAGAACCGCGCTACGCAATTTCGGTGTAATGATTACGCGCATTCCCCACAACAAAACTCTGTGTTCTATTGTAATCTCATGTCTACGAGTATAGAATGGTTTCAAGTGACCTTCATCTTCGGTTAGGACTCTTGGCCATCCCTCCATGGTGTAGCGCATGACCTTTGACATGACCTTGTCGTTCCGTGTTTGGTTTCGGATGTCTTCCAGAGTACACGATAATACATTTGTATGGAGAACTGATATGACCGGTTCGCGTGTCACTTGCTCGGCTTCAGCATCCGGAAATCTGGACAAACAATCCGCGTTTGCATTTTCTTTTCAAGTGCGGTACCGAATGTCGTAATCGAATCCAGCCAAGTACATGGCCCATCGCTGCATTCTTTCCTCGGCAAGGATTGGTAATCCTTTATGTGGTCCCAACAGAGCAGTCAATGGCTTGTTGTCAGTAATCAATGTGAACCTACACTGTATGTCCATATATGTACATGTAGAATTTCTTTAGTGCAAACACTATTGCAAGAGCTTCCCTCTCAATCTGAGGGTATTTTCTTTCGGTCTTCGACAATGCTCGCGAAGCAAACTGTATGGGCCGTTCATCCCCATTCGGGAGGATGTGAGACAGGACTAGCATCCGTTGCTACCGATATTGGCAAATCTGGATTGAAATGTATCAAGCAACCCGAGTCTCTCAACAAATGCTTTGATCTTATGAATGCATCCTCTGCATCCTTTGACCATTCAAAGCTTCTCGATTTTTCCAACAACGCGGTCAATGGCGCGATCTCGTGTGCCAAATTCGGTATGTATTTCCTGTAGTAGTTTAGCATTCCCAGGTATGATCTTACCTGGGAAACATCTGTTGGCCTTGAGATCTTCTCTATCTGATCTACCTTTTTCTCAAGCTTGTGCGTATCTTGCGCGTCTATCCTATGACCGAGAAACTCAACCGAGTCGCGTACAAACTCACATTTTTCTTTTTTGAGTCGCACCTCTCGTTCTTTGAGGCGTGTGAGTACCACATCTAGATTTCTCATGTGTTCTTCCTGTGTTTGTCCCGTGATTAGAATATTGTAACGAAAACGGGTCTCTCACTCTCTGGGTAGCGTCACTTCTTCAGTCAGAACCCGCTCTTTCTCTGTACTCGACGTTCTCACAAAAATATATTGTGCAACAGACACTCTCAGATCAGCTTACAATCACTTAACTAAACTAAGTTACCAACACAGGAAATAATATGCACTTACAGATCAAGTAATGTTTCCAAGAACTTTAATAATCTGAACTTCCAAACAAATTAAGGCACAAGTTCCTTCTTCCGCAGCTCAACACAAACTCCCCACAAGATTAACCCCACGTACGCGCATCCAGTGCGCGACGTAACCATAGCGACATCTACAATAACAATAAACAATTACGATAACTAACGCCCTCTAAAGGCTAGGTAATGTAAATAACGATTTTGTTACACTACCCCGCCCCAAGTCTGGGCAGTCCTCTGACCAAAAACACAAAATCGTCTTAATACATGCTTTTGGCAAGAATGAGGCAAAATTACATAGATAAAACTTTTATACATTTATTTCAATTAATCATTCTGTCCTGCGAACAACATCTATAAATACATTTTTGCAATTAAAGGCCGAAAAATCCGCTGGAATACTTTCACGTATAGCAATAATTACATATAATTGTACAAGAACAAGAGTGGGAAAAGATCAAGTCCTTTCCAAATTTAAACTATTTCAACCTGTACTATCAGTATGTACGCAGTACCACTATCCTCGAATAAGCCTGCAGTTAAACATGAGGTAAGAGTTATGTACAAGTAATATATATTAGGAATTCATTCTGGCATAAATATTCATATTTTCAATGATAGCGCCGTAAAAACTAAAAACAACAACATCATCAATAGTTACATGTAAGGAAAATTTAATCACTATAAGAGGAATATAAACGAGTTCCGCCATGAACTTCAATTGCAGCATAAAATACATACAAGAAAACAGGTTTCCAAGTAATTGCAATATTAATGATAGCTGAATTGATATATACATGTATGAGTTAAACTTCTGGTAAGATTGCTCCAGCCTTCAAGTTAATACTGTAATTGGTCCTGATCTCTTCCTCCACTACCAGAATCCCGTCACAAAAAGATCGTCTTGTGGTGACTTCAGTAATGCTGTTAACCCGGCCGACCAGGGCCCTTTCCAGCTCCTGTACGGACATCGGAGAACCTAGCGACTGATCCGATGCGAGGTGATGCAACTTTGTAGGCGCCGGCGAACTTTCCTTCTCACACCCATGCAGGAAAACCACGCTGTACTCTCGTACCTTTTCCTCCTGAAAGAGCTTCTTGCCCCCCGAGAACTGTGTTGAGGAAGACCTCTCTTCTACCTGCAGAGGGGTGCCCGGAAGAGTGCGTCGCAGATCCAACCCCTGCATTGGCCTTCCCATCTGGATCTTCCGAAACGTTGGGGTTGGGCAGTCCTCCACCTCAGCTTCTGACTCTGACGATACCGACGAGGTCTCACTTTCCCTCTCCTTTAACAGCATGCTGAGATCTTTACCGGTCGGCCTCGATGCATTCCCGTTCTCTGAAGAGAGTGTTTCCTTCGAAGCATGAATACTCAGCTCACCTGCTGCTACAGGGGTTACCACAGGCGCGTCTTGCCGCTTGTCTTCTGTTGTCTTCCCCTCGTGTCGACTCTGTACGTGCCTCGTCAGGTTGTCCTTCCTAAAAAAAGACTTGTCGCACCCTCTGCATTTGTGTTCCTCCCTTCTTCGATGTCTCTCTTGAATGTGTCTCTCCAAACTTCTCTTGTGGGAGAAGTAATGACCGCAAGAATAGCACTTCACGTTCCCCCTGGAATGTCGCATACTGGCTTACTGTAAGAGAATCGACACAGAGGACATCAGGTTAACACAAAATCGAGATCATCTGGATTATCATTCATCACAGATAATATAGTTGCAATGGGTTAACTATCTAATTAATAACTGTAGCGGATAGGCTCGTTTCTTTTCCTTGACAGATTTCTTCTAGGGGGTGGGACCGGAACTTTTCGTGGTGCCGGAACAGGGGGTGTGACAGGCTGGGAATCTTCCCTGTTCAAGTCCTCGATGTCCATATGCTGTGTCAGTTGGCTAGGAGCCTCCTGCTCATTTCCGTGAGCGTCCCTGCTTTCACTTGCTTCTAACCAGGATTGAAGAGGTTCCCCCTTGTACGGCTTCAACCTGTCAACATGGACCACCTTCATCTTTCCATTTCTCTTCGCCTGTATTCGGCAAGTAACATCTGACAATTGCCGAATTAACAAGTAAGGGCCCTCCCACCTCCTCTGGAGCTTCGGGGACAAGCCTTTGGTCTTTGCCTTGTTGTAGAGCCACACAAAGTCGCCCACTGCCAAAGGACTACCCCCTGCCTTGGAGTCATAATCCTTTTTCTGCCGCCTAGCACTTTCAGTGCAGTTCTTACGGGCCCTTTCGTGAGCTTCCCGCATGCGTTGCCTCAAGGTGTATGCGTAGTCTGTCTCAATATCATGCTCCTCGGGGTCCTCTAGAGCCTCTGTGGTCAGGTCTATTGGCAAATGCACTTCCCGCCCTAACATCAGCATATTAGGTGTCTCCCTTGAGGAGTCTTGGGGAGCACTACGGTAGGCAAACACTGCGATCGCCAACTTCTCGTCCCAATCTCGTTGTCGCTTATGGGGTTCAATCATCATTGAGATCATGTTGAGCAGAGTGCCATTAAACCGTTCAATGAGTCCATCGGACTTTGGGTTGTATGGGGTGGTGCGTGTCTTGTGAATGCCAAGGATGCCGCACATTTCCTTAAAGACGCGAGACTCGAAATTCCGGCCCTGATCGGAATGCAATACTTCAGGAACACCAAACCTACAAACAAACTCGTTTACAAACTTGTCTGCAACCGTTACAGCGGTTTGATCTGGTATTGGGTAGGCCTCCATCCACTTGCTAAAATAGTCCCCTACAACCAGAATGTACTTGTTCCCTCTCTCCGTCTCGGGTAGCGGTCCAACTACGTCCATGGAGACACGCTCCATCGGCATTCCTACCGTATCTTGTTGCAAGGGGGCCCTCCGTTTCTTAGCTGGTGACTTCTTGGAGGCACAGACGTTGCATTGTCGAACTACGGACCGTATGTCTGCATCCATTCCGTACCAGTAGAATCTCATGCGAACTTTGGCTATGGTTTTGTTCATCCCTAGATGTCCGCTGGACTTCCCACCATGCAACTCTTTCACGACTTCTGACCGAAGTTTGGTTGGGAGGACAACATGCCAAGTGATCTTCTGACCTTGATCACATTCCCACTTTCGGTGAAGAACTCCTTGCTTGACAGCTAGTTGATCCCACCGCTGCCACCAATGTAACAAAAACGGGTCTCTCACTCTCTGGGTAGCGTCACTTCTTCAGTCAGAACCCGCTCTTTCTCTGTACTCGACGTTCTCACAAAAATATATTGTGCAACAGACACTCTCAGATCAGCTTACAATCACTTAACTAAACTAAGTTACCAACACAGGAAATAATATGCACTTACAGATCAAGTAATGTTTCCAAGAACTTTAATAATCTGAACTTCCAAACAAATTAAGGCACAACTTCCTTCTTCCGCAGCTCAACACAAACTCCCCACAAGATTAACCCCACGTACGCGCATCCAGTGCGCGACGTAACCATAGCGACATCTACAATAACAATAAACAATTACAATAACTAACGCCCTCTAAAGGCTAGGTAATGTAAATAACGGTTTCGTTACAATATCATCTAGATATATTTGGACGCCTGGTATACCTTGCAGCACCCCTTCTATTGCGTTTTGCCAAATCGCAGGGGCTGTTGTGATTCCGAATACTAATCGGTTCTGTTGGAATAGTCCTTTATGAGTTGACAGTACCAAGTACTTCTTTGATTCTCCTTCTAGTTCCAATTGATTGTAAGCATGTACCAAATCTAACTTAGAAAATGTGCTTCCTCCACTGTGGTTTGCTAGGATGTCATCTACATTTATGTTTGGCGGAGCTACATGCTTTAATGCCGGATTGACCGTATTCTTGAGTTGCCGCAAAGTCGGACCGACCCATCCCTTTTGGAGACGGCCACTACCCCTGAGCTCCATTCACTGTACTTGATCGGAGTAAGAACACCGCTCTTTTGCAACCGTTCCAATTCTTTCTCTACACCTACTGTCATAGCATATGGGACCCTATGGGGTTTGGTTCTGATGGGTTCTGCACCCTCTTTCAACTCAATTTCAGCCTATGTACCTGTTCATCACCAGATACAGTCCTAAATTCTGACCTAGATGTAGTCAAAGACTTCCAATTCAAGGGAACTATGTTTAACCAGTCTCTTCCCATGAGTGTGTACTCAGTACCATCTACCACATACAAGGTAAGTCTGCCTTTAAAGTTACCATGCTGGACTTCTACATTGATCTGACCACTAGGTTTGACACTATGTCCTTTGATAAAACTACCAAAGACCTTGTTGGACTCTAATAGATGAACATGAGAGAAATGTGTCTTATAGACACTTAATGGAATCATACTAACGCTAGATCCTGTGTCTACTTCCATATCTATTATCTTGCTATCTACCTTCATCTTGGCTACATAAGCAGGATTATTCTCATCACCATCTTTCATCATCATTGTGAAATGAAATTCATCATCTACCTCACCAACATCACTTTCACTACTACTACTAGCTACATCTTCTCTAGATTTAGCCTTAGTGTCAACCTTATGAACATCCCTTCTGTGTTTGTTACTTCTATATTTGTGTCCCTTGTCCCGACTCTCCATCTCAGTGTTCTTCTTTGAACGACAACTCTTTCAATATGTCCCACCTTAGAACAGCTTCTACATTTCGTTGATCGAAACCAGCAATCCTGTGGATCATGTTGATTTCCACATCTGAAACATGGCTTCCTTTTACCTTCAGCTTGTCCACTGCTTTTCTGGTGCGAATCTCCTCTGCACTGGCTCAGCATGTTGACTGGTGTGCTCGTCTCATACCTAGTAGAGGTTGAATCGGTCCTCATCGCTCGAACTTCCTCTGCAGTAACCTCTCGGGTTTGTGCGAAGTCGACAGCTTCTTGAAACGACACGTCCGGCTTTTCACTTGCCCTCTCCATCAATCTCAATGATGTAGACTCATTACGCAGGCCGCTGATAAATCTGTCTCGAAGTTGTTCATCCAGCTTGGCCCCAAATGCACAGTTTAAGCTCAGATGCTTTAATACTAGCACATAGTCACTGGTAGATTCAGCCGCTGTTTGATCACGGCGGATAAACTTCCGCCTCTCTGCCATCACCACTGGTGTGCGCTTCAAGTGCTTTCTGAGAGTGATCTTTAACTCATCGTATGTCTTTTCAGCTGGTTTTGCTGGGGAAACCAAATCTCTCACCACTCCATAGTAGTGTGAACCAAGTGCGTTCAAAAGCAATGCCACCACCCGTGCATTCTGCTCCGTCGCCTTAGCGCTGTCAGTGCTGTCAATGCGAGCGCTAGTGTCAGTGACAGTGGAACTCGGTACCTTCAATCCGTTAGCTGTCAAGAACAATTCGAACCGCTCGATATAGCAGTCCCAGTCCTCATTGTCGTCGTACGTCGACGAAAACGACGGCAAAATTGGTGTAGCTTGCATCTTGTTTCACAATTTACTGGTTATCCCGTATCTCGTCGCCAAATTGTTGGGTTCTACTACTCAATAATAACCAGAGACACAATCGTTTGTGGTGGTATCTTCATTGTTTTAATGCAGAGCACGTTATACACGTGTAACCCGCAGCTAGCACAAAGTAGCAGCAATAGCGGCAAACTATGGAACGCCATTTGTCAATACACAACAGGCTCATTATGTATCCCTATGAATAGCTTGTGAACACATTATCATTAGAACCGATCGACAGATGGATTACTATCAAACTCAGGACATGTATTTATCTTGCAGAGCCATATAAAAAATAGCTTGTAATCACGATTTTCTGAGAACCTGTTAATGGATTACAGTCGAAGTTCCATCTAGTTTTTTATACATTTTACCTGAAAAAGAGATTGTCTTATGAAGTTCCTCTGCTCATGAAAACAGTGTAAAATTACACTGCAGCAAAAATAATAAATGATAGCTATGCTGATGCCATCCATTCTGTGTGCCTGGTCTAGGTCTTGTACCTCCCTGTTCTTGGTCTTGAAATCGAACTACGTGGTCTCGGTCTTTGTTTTGAAATGCCTGGTCTTGAATACAACACTGATTACAAACCTTATCATTATGATGTCCAGCCTTAAAAAATAGGAATTTCATGTCATTATATAAGTGAAGAGTAAAGGTCCCATAAATTATCCTTGTGGCACACTCCTCATCCCAAGTCAATCAATGACTGAAAATATTGATATCGTAGATCTTAGTAGGACCTGTGCTACAATGTTTGCTTATCACTATTCTCTCCTACAGTGGCATTAATTCTTGTGAGATATTGACATATGCTTTGCTTTTCAAAATCCATTTTATAATACTTTTATAAGGGTATACTATGTCCCATTTGCAGGCCAAAATAATGAAAAGGTTCAATTTCACCGGTATTTGAAAGATAATACTAATTTAGAACTTCCCTCAAAATGCAAGGGCTTTAAAAGGTGTTTTTTCGGAAATAACGACCATTAGTTGTCAAATCGACATTAGTGATTGCAATTATTTTAGTAATGGTCTGATTTTCAGACCCTTGTACCGAATTGTCGCACATTTTGTGGTGCGCAAAGATTCAATAAGTTTAATTTTGGCCATTACAAGAAGTGGGTTAATGATGTAGATAAATGCTCATTTTATGTATGTTATTACTATTAAAAGGAAAAAAGAAGTCAATCAGTCACTCTATAGTGTTTGACAGTGAAGTCTAGAAAGTAAACAGGTTTCCTTGCATAATTTGAAGTCTAGGACACTGCTAACGTTTAAATTTCACGGATATAGTAGGACATACGGTACATATAATTCCTGAAATATTTTACAGAATTTGGTGTTGGCTGGAAATGGGACATAGTACCTTTAATTAAGTATGAACATCATTTTCTTTCGTACACTAACAAAAAGGGAAAATGGTAAATGACCATCACTCCTAAATTAGATATTAATACTTATGTATAACTTTTTGAATAGATGTAAGATTATTAAAGTGAATGAATCATCAGTGTATTTGCTTATAAAACTGAACGTCAAGCTGATTGACTTGGCCTTGTATATAAATATTCTCTTCATGATGATTTTTCGATAAAGTAAATAGTTGGATGATATTAAAGAATACCATATATTTTCCTCCCCAGATAGAGAGTTGGACAATGGACAGGACAAGCTACATCCACAACTAACAGCATGCAGTGGAGAGAAGTCCCATCTGTGTTTACATTGCAGTAAGACATTTACTGATGAGAATACTAATATGCTACATCAGAAAAGACACCAGGGCGAGTATGAGCTTACTCACCATCTTAGAACACAAACAGGAGAGAAACCTTTCAAGTGTTCCCAGTGTAATAAGGGTTTTTCTCATAAAACTACTTGTATTAATCATTTAAGAACACACAGTGGTGAAAAGCCTTATCGATGTCCGTATTGTGATAAGGGCTTTTCTCAAAAGACCAGGGTTACTAGCCACCTTAGAACACATACAGGAGAGAAACCCTTTAAGTGTTCCCAGTGTGATACAGGTTTTTCTTCAAAAAGCAATCTGATTAGACATTCAAGAATACACAGTGGGGAAAAGCCTTATCAATGTTCCCATTGTAATAAGGGTTTTTCTCATAAAACTACTCTTATTATTCATTTAATAGCACACAGTGGAGAAAAGCCTTATGATTATCGATGTCCGTATTGTGATAAGGGCTTTTCTCAAAAGAGCAAGCTTACTAGCCACCTTGGAACACATAAAGGATATAAACCCTTTAAGTGTTTCCATTGTGAGAAGGGTTTTTCTCAAAAGACTCATCTAACTAGCCACCTCAGAACACATACGGGAGAGAAACCCTTTAGGTGTTCTCAGTGTGATAGGGGTTTTTCTGAAAGAAGTACCCTTAAACGTCATTCAAGAACACACAGTGGAGAAAAGCCTTATCAATGCTCCCAGTGTGATAAGGGTTTTTCTCAAAAGTGCAAGCTTACTATCCACCTTAGAACACACACAGGAGAGAAACCCTTTAAGTGTTCTCAGTGTGATAGGGGTTTTTCTCAAAGAAGTACCCTTAAACGTCATTCAAGAACACACAGTGGCGACAAGCCTCATCAATGCTCCAATTGTGATAAGTGCTTTTCTGACAGAAGTACCCTCAAATGTCATTCAAGAACACACAGCGGAGAAAAGCCTTATCAATGCTCCCGGTGTGATAAGTGCTTTTCGCACAGAACTACCCTCAAACGTCATTCAAGAACACACAGTGGAGAAAAGCCTTATCAATGCTCCCAGTGTGATAAGTGCTTTTCTCACAGAAGTAACTTCAAACGTCATTCAAGAACACACAGTGGAGAAAAGCCTTAACAATGCTCTCATTGTGATGAGGGTTTTTCTCATAAAACTACTCTTATTAATCATTTCAGGACACATACCGTCGGCGTTAACATGAACCGTCAAATCCGTCCACTGAATTTGAAATCTCACTTACGAGAAAAAACGCGTTTGAAAGTTTTGAGACTTCCCAAAGTACTAGTGCAATGTACGACAATTGCTATATTGATAATTTTTAGTCAGTGTGGAAGCCTGAAACCAGCCTACAATTTTGAACAATCGTCTAGTAATGATAAAATAAAAATGATGATGTAATTTCGCACTACGCTTTTCCACCGAAAGTGGCAAGCAGAGCGCATTCGACGGTTCATAAAAACAGAAAGTGAATACGCAAAGCACAAACCGTTGAATGCGCATGGATTCGTCGGGTTCATGCAACCGTTCTTGCTTGTTTAATACATGCGCCCAATGTGGGTCATCAAGTAATTTGGTATAGGCCTACCGGTACTTTCATTTTTTTGAAGGTATTTCAAAGTTTTGGTATGGGGTCATAAATTTGGTTCAAATGAACATATGGGAAGCCTTTGCGATCCTACAATATTCAGTGATGGTTGTTGCGGTTGAAATCGAGTCTTAAGTTATGAAATTGTAAATAATAAACTCTTTATGTTGTATAGCTTCCTCTCAAGGTCAAGATATTAATTAAGCTATAAAACAATGTTTACTGACTAAATTTGACCGATTATCTAATCCCGTTAGAAAATTCCATATCACAACTACATATTGTGAGATTTTCATGGTCGTAGCTATCATTGAACAGCCGCAGGCGCTATTTAAGAAAAAAGAAGGAAAGACAAAAGACTAAACTCCGTTTCGTTGAAGATCAGCCATGCATCAGGTCTTTCGTTTTTTTTGTGCATGGCTGATCGTCAACGAAACGGAGTTAAGTCTTTTGTCAAATTTGTTAGTTGCTACGGCAGGCAGCCAGTGAAAACGAACTTGTTTGATCAAATTATGGAAATGCAAGCTTTACTTTAAACAAACAGAACTTTGTTATTCCTGGCTCATTTTTCCAGATTGAGGTGTCAAATGAAAGGGTAGAAATTTAACTTTCTAGAAATGTGATTTTCTCCTTGAAATTCAGATACCGCCCGCCAAATGACTTTTTGGTTTCCTCTCTTCAAATTGCTTTTAATCACTCATGCGTGGAATATGCATCATATGAGTTGCATTAAAGGGATAGTCCACCCCAGGATTTTCTTTAGCTGACGATATAGACCTAATAATACCATGAAGAATGATACAAGTCTCATTAAAATCCATGATCACATAACGAAGATATATCGACTTTTTTATCGAAAATCAGCCGCCCCCCAAATGCAAATGCGTTACATGGGCATGAAACGATTGTGACGTATGTTGCGAGCTGCCTTCTTATTTCGGAGACATTCACTTTCGCTTTCACTTTCATTCATGATTCGTCGTGTCAGTGCGATAACAGTGTACCGCGAGCGAAAGTGAATGTCTGCGAAATAAGAAGGCAGCTCGCAACATACGTCACAATTTCGATACTATCGGTTATTTTTTGGCGATCGTTTTTTGCCCATGTAACGCATTTGCATTTGGGGGGCGGCTGATTTTCGATAAAAAAAGTCGATATATCTTCGTTATGTGATCATGGATTTTAATGAGACTTGTATCATTCTTCATGGTATTATTAGGTCTATATCGTCAGCTAAAAAAAATCCTGGGGTGGACTTTCCCTTTAAGTGAAAGAGGAGACTCTAAGCTTTCCAAATATGTGTCATTTATTAATCATAATTGTGATTACGTTATGATAAAACATCGATAGTTCTCGGTTTTGTTTTTTCGGGGACGCACTGTACAATGCCCCTTGTCAACGTACTAAATTTGTAATGCGCTTATGGTAACTTTGCCTTGAAATTTTACTGATCTTCAATACTAAATATAAATAACCACTTAAAGTTGTAATTTTTAACACAGTCAGCAAGGGCTCAACATGATGTATGATCATGAACCCAATTAACACTACACATTAAGCTGACTATCATCGGCACCAAAACATATAAAACATCCTTGCCCAACTGTCAGCTATTGTAGCTTTAACCAGATGTGACAGCTTGAAATATTCTATTTTTCCAAAGTGGGCAAATAGGATATATTAAAAAAGAAGATGGTGCATTACATATTCTAAAAACCAATTCAGTCCTGTATAATAAAGTATACACGCTGACATTAGAATATTAAAAAGTACATGTATAAAACTGTTATATGTAAGTTTTAAATATGTTGACCCATTAAAGTCAATTAAGGGAATTTACAGAATTGCATACCGGTACATGCTATTCTAGCACTTCTATTTGAATTCACTTGAGTTTTATTTGTTTACAAAGTCAATGATCATATATCATAATATGCTTATGTACTTACCTGTACTTCATGTTCAAGAAGTGTTCAGTCATTCTGTATCTCGCAAATAAATCTTTTTTGTTATATATTACACGCATGTATATCTAATATGAGTGTTTTACATTCTTCTGATTATATTATGATAATCAAACAAAATAAATTTCCCATATTTACAACTCAAACATTTTAGCATGACTGAGAGAAAAGCAAATTTAGTAATATTATTTTTGTGTGTGTAAATTTCAGAGATAATCAAAATAACTTGGATATGAATCATAATTAAAACATGCAAGCATGCATACAGTGTCAAAGGAGTAAGAGAGAGAGAGGGGGGGGGGGGTATCAGACAATGACAGATCGAGAATGGCAGAACATGTGCAGCTAAGTTAAAATGAGAATGGTTAGAGAACGGATTGGCATACTACATTTCAACAAAGAAATGTTGACTCTTCAAAACTTGCTGGCATGATATACGGTATATATACTCGGACCCGGGGACAACTTGGCCCTGCTGCAAAAACGATCATTTTGAGGGTCATTTTACCCTAACCTAACCCTAAACCGCAAAAAATGACAGTTTTTGCAGCGGGCCGAGTTAGCCTGACTCCATATACATATATATATACACTGGACAAAAGTTCTAAACTAGCTTTTACCAAGTAGCAGCTGACATTGAAACAAAATTATGTAACTATTTGATACATGCAACTTATAATAAAGACATTCTAAATTTATTTATGCAAAGGATGATATAACATTTGACACACACCTAACTTTTAAACTACATCAAATCACATTCAATATAGCAAATTTATTACATAGATTTTAAGTCACTCATGTAATTGATATTCATTCTTTTGGTAAGGAATGTTACTTTGCACGACCATGGTTTGACAAACCACATCATATCCAAGCAAAGCATGACAAATACAGAGACCAAGAATAGGGTGTTTTAAATGGGCTTGTGGAATGGGTGAAATTGTGTCCCTCATGCATACAGAACTATAAAGCAGGAGTTATGAAAAGAAGATGGTGGAAATGAAATGGTTAAAATTAATTAATAGAGTCCATAAGAGATTAAAATATTGAGAATTATTGAATGGGGTAATTGCATCATAACAAAATGCTCACCTTCAGCTCTTATCTTACCTATCACTTAAAAAGGGAATGCGGATCAGTAGGTATTTACCCTGTTTGGAAGAAAGCTTAAACACAATTCATGTTTAACAGAGTTTCCTTTTTACCGTATAAGAGAGAACCATGTGATAACCACTGCTTAATGGGGCAGATTGTGATAGTACTCCACAAGCTCAGGCTGATAAATGACGGGTGGAGCCCCCACAAAGGCTAACAATATCCTCAAACTTACTCTGCAAGAGTTTAGGTCTACCGGTACTCAGATTGATTTGGTTTGAGATCATGAACCCTGACAGGAGGAGCCTTGAGCCCGTGGCCAACGGTTAGTGTGTAGAAGTTCTCTTGACCCTTACAAAAAAGTTGTATAGAATTCTATAGAACGCTTTATAGAGTTCTATAGAACTCTATAGAACTCTATAACATTCCAGATTCTCTATAGAACTTTTAAGAATTCTCTATAGAAAGCGGTTTCCTCTATAGAATTCTATAGAATAAGTTTTCTATAGATTTAAATTTCTATAGAAAAGTTAATTCTCTATAGAATTTTTAAGGTTGTCTATAGAAATCAGTTTCCTCTATAGAATTCTATAGAATAAGTTTTCTATAGATTTCAATTTCTATAGAAAAGTTAATTCTCTATAGAATATTTTAGGTTGTCTATAGAAATCAGTTTCCTCTATAGAATTCTGTAGAATAAGTTTTCTATAGATTGAAATTTCTATAGAAAAGTTAATTCTCTATAGAATTGTTAAGGTTGTCTATAGAAATGAGTTTTCTCTATAGAATTCTATAGAATAAGTTTTCTATAGATTTAAATTTCTATAGAAAATTTAATATAAAAAATGGCGTCCCCACTTCTCTATAGAATTTTTAAGGATGTCTATAGAAATCAGTTTTCTCTATAGAATTCTATAGAATAAGTTTCCTATAGATCTAAATTTCTATAGAATTCTATAGAATTTTTTTTCTATATCAAGATATGTATCTCATGCATATTCATGATAATTTGCATGTTTTCACAGAAAATGTAATTATCATGATCTGTCAAGCAAATGTGACAATTAACATCAATTTTGTGATTTATATTTTCTAAGACAATTATTGACAAATATAATATATATGTACGTTTTTTTTAAACATGTAACTTAAGACGTAAAATAGATATATTAATATATGTAATTTACTAACCAGTAAAAACATGTATAATTTTGTATATATGTATGTAAGATCTCCGCACTACTTAATTAACAATATATACTCAACTGTATTTTGCTTCAAATGATCTTTGTGATGGAGCAATTGCAGGAGTCTATATAAATATGGTTTAGTCGGTGGCCAGATGTCATGCAATATTGATTATTGATTGCTGGTCGCTACTGAATAATAAACTGGTTTTCAACTGGTAAATAATGGTCTATAGAATTATTTACAAAAAAACTTCTATAGAATTCTATAAAAAAAATCTATAGAATTTCTATAGGCCATTCTATAGAATGTTTTATAGAGATTCTATAGATGTCCGTTATAGATTTCTATAGAATTTGTATAGAAAAGTGGCCCACTTTTCTATAGAATCTCTATAAAACATTTCTATAGAATTGCTATAGAATAAAATGGTCTATAGAATTCTTTATAAAAAAATTCTATAGAATTCTATAAAACAAATTCTATAGAATTTCTAAAGGCCATTCTATAGAATGTTTTATAGAGGTCCGTTATAGATTTCTATAGAATTCTTATAGAAAAGTGGCCCACTTTTCTATAGAATTTCTATAAAAACATTTCTATAGAATTGCGTATAGAAATTCTATAGAATTTTTTTTATAGAATTCTATAGAACTTTTTTGTAAGGGGAAGGTGGGACACTAATATAAAGTAGATCTTCTCAGGGAAATGTTTTGTCAAGTGGATCTGTTTGAAGGTGGTCCAGTCAATGGCAGCACCTTCCTCAAATGTTCTAGTCCTTAAAGTAAGCCAAGACTCTTGCGTACGATTTCCAATCAAGGATATCTTTTTACCTGCACACATTTGACCTTGTACGGTCGTGGATTGTGTCTGGCCTCCTTGATCAACCCAACTAGATGTGCAGGATGTAGAATTTCCCTACATCTGCGGATCTGGCATTCAATTGTGGCATGCATTGAGTCACATATCACTCTGCCCATGATTCGTCTTGTAATAATGAAATGTGATGGTCTCTACATTCTTGACATCTTTCAAGAAGGCCATAGCCATTGCCGGGAGCACAAAATTCTTGTTTTGTCTCTGACAGCCGTCACTTAACAAATCAACATTTTGCTGCAGGTCGAATGTGGGCAGCTCTTTTTTTGTAATTTTTTTTCTTAGCTTCTTGTTTGGACTGGGCTTTATAAAAATAATTTGTCTGACTTTGGCAATTTCACCCCTGTGAGTTGTATACCTATCATGAAGCATATCCTTATTTAGTCCTACAGCATTGTTGTAGTTATCACACAACCCATGCACACATATCCTTTTTAGGTCTATGAATTTTTATTCTCATTTCCTTCATGATTTTCTTGTACATGCTCAATGAAGCACACCAACCACGTTCCTTAACAAACATCTGAAACATTTTTGATTTAGTGAGTCAGAGGACATAAAAAAATATGTGGTACTATAGCACCGACAGTAGTGAGAGGGAACTCTTTTGTATTTTGTAGGTGAGACCTGATCTATCTTTGACAATGCAGTACTCACCTGCCGATCTGAGATACCTAAAGTGGTCATGAACAATTTCCTACACACTTGGGTCCTTTCATCAACCCCTGTTTTTGATGGGAGATAGTATAAGATCTTTCGTTTTTTCCTTCCTTCCTTTGGATTGTTGACATCACCTCTAGTGTGTCTGGCTATCCATTCCCTTTGTCGGTTTAGATCTCCATTTTGTAGAAATCACTGCGAATTAATGTCTTGTATGTCTTCAATGCAAATCTTATCACAGTTCAACCTCTGGACTTTACATGGTTCTACATTGCACCTTGACAAATCTAGGGACTTTCTTCCAGGAATGTGTTTCCCTGACTTCTAAGACACTTAACTTTCCCCATCACTCCTAAGATATTAATACAAATGTGTAACCTTTTGAATAGATGCAAGAGTTTGTGAATAAATCTTAAGTGTATTTGCTTATAAAACTTGGCCTTTTATATATAAATAATCTCTTCATGATGATTTTTTGGCAAAGTAAATAGTTGAATAATATTAAAGAATACCATATATTTTGCTCCCCAGATAGAGAATTGAACAATGGACAGGACAAGATGCACTCACATATTACAGCATGCAGTGGAGAGAAGTCCCATCCGTGTTTACATTGCAGTAAGACATTTACTGATGAGAATACTCTTATGCTACAAAAGACAACACACCAGGGCGAGTATGAGCTTACTCACCATCTTAAAACACAAACAGGAGAGAAACCTTTCAAGTGTTCCCAGTTTGATGAGGGGTTTTCTCAAAGAAGTACCCTCATTATTCATTTAGGTACAGACAGTGGAGAAAAGCCTCATCAGTGTCCCTACTGTAATAAAAAGTTTTCTCAAAAGACCAAGCTTACTATACACCTGAGAACACATACAGGAGAGAAACCCTTTAAGTGTTCCCAGTGTGATAAGGCTTTTTCTCAAAAGAATATTCTTACTAGGCACCTTAGGACACATACAGGAGAGAAACCCTTTAAGTGTTCCCATTGTGATAAGGGATTTTCTTGCCAAAGTAATCTTAACTGTCATGTAAGGAAACATACAGGAGAGAAACCCTTTAAGTGTTCCCAGTGTGATAAACGATTTTCTTACTAGCCACCTTAGAACACAGAGAAACCCTTTAATTGTTCCCAGTGTGAAACATGTTTTTCTCGTAAAGACAGCCTTATTAGACATTCTAGAAGACACAGTGGAGAAAAGCCTTATGAATGTACCCATTGTCATAAGGGTTTTTCTCATAAAAGTACTCTTATTAATCATTTAAGAACACACAGTGGAGAAAAGCCTTATGCAGTGTCCCTATTGTGATAACGAATTTTCTCAAACGACCAAGCTTACTAGACACCTTGGAACACATGCAGGAGAGAAACCCTTAAGTGTCCCCAGTGTGAAACATACTTTTCTCGAAAAAGTAGCCTTATTCGACATTCAAAAACACACAGTGGAGAAAGGCCTTATCAATGTTCCCATTGTGATAGGGGTTTCCTCATAAAACTTCTCTTTTTATTCCTTTAAGGACACACATTGGAGAAATGCCTTATCAATGTTCCTATTGTAATACAGGATTTCGTTAAAAAAAGTAATCTAACCTATCATATTAGGATATATACAGGAGAAAAGCCTTATCGATGTCTGTATTGTGATAAAGGATTTTCTCAAAAGTATGAGCTTAATTACTAGCCACCTTAGATCACATAGATGAGAGAAACCCTTTAAGTTTTCCCAGTGTGATACTTGTTTTTCTAAAAAAACAGCCTTATTTGACATTCACAAACACACAGCGGAGAAAAGGCTTATCAATGCTCCCATTGTGATAAGGGTTTTTCTCAATAAACTACTAATCATTTAAGAACACACAGTGGAGAAAAGCCTCATCAGTATCCCTATTGGGATAAATAATTTCTCTAAAGGATGTGCTTACTTGACACCTTAGAACACATAATAACATAATGTATTAAGAAAATAAAATAGGAAAAAGTAACAACAATGATCAAAGGTATAAGATTATTGAATATAGAGGCTTGTGTATGGTGTGTATGTGATATAACAAATAATCTGCACGTACTGTTAAGAAACACTAACAAAGCCCATGAATGTTTTGCTTACGATATTATTTTCGATACTATCTTAAAAGATAAATAAATATAAAACGAAATAAATATATTTTAAAAAAATACAAAATTGAGAGATATAACATGTGCCGTAAAGTATTTTGGTGACAATAGTCAAATTACAGACTAATCGCCAATAACTCAAAACACAACAACAACAGGAGAGAAACCCTTTATGTGTTCCCAGTGTGATAGGGGTTTTTCTCTAAAGAATCATCTTGCTAGCCACCTTAGAACACATACAGGATAGAAACCCTTCAAGTGTTCCCAGTGTCATAAGGGTTTTCTCAAAGAAGTACCCTTATTAATCATTCTAGAACACAAAGTGGAGAAAAGCCTCATCAGTTTCCCTATTTGTGATAAAGAATTTTCTCAAAAGACCAAGCTTACTAGACACCTTAGAACACATACAGGAGAGAAACCCTTTAAGTGCTCCCAGTGGGAAACATGCTTTTCTAGAAAAAGCAGCATTATCAGACATTCAAAAACACACAGTGGAGAAAAGCCTTATCGATGTTCACATTGTGATAAAGAATTTTCTCATATTAAGTCCAAGCTTACTAGCCACCTTAGATCACATTAAGGAGAGAAACCCTTTAAGTGCTCCCAGAGTTTTTTTTCTCACAGTCATTTAAGAATGCACAATGGGAAGAGCCTCATCGATGTTCCGGCCCATTGTGATATGAGATTTTCTTGCCAAAGTAATCTTAACTGTCATGTAAGGACACATACAGGAGAGAAACCCTTTAAGTGTTCCCATTGTGATAAGACATTTTCTCAAAAGAATGAGCTTACTAGCCACCTTAGAACACATACAGGAGAGAAACCCTTTTATTGTTCCCAGTTTCATATAAGTTTTTTTTCAAAAAGACACCCTTATTAGACATTTAAGAATACACAATGGAGAAAAGCCGTACAGATGTTTCTATTGTGATAAGAGTTTTTCTCAAGTACTAGAAGAACAAAAAATGTAATGTCCTGATTGTAATAAGATATTTTCTTATAAATGAAATGTTCCTATAGCCACCTTAGAACACATACAGGAGATAAACCCTTTAAGTGTTCCATTTGTGATGAGAAATTTTCTCAAAAGAATGAGTTTACTTACTACCTAAGAACACACAGGATCTTGCCATATCTTTCTCGTAGGAGGAAAGTCAATCAGCTCTGAATTCTAGTGTCCCAACAATCATGCGACGCTCTACAATTTGAAGCTAATTTTGCATTCACTCTAAATAGAAGATTAACAGTGCACCAACTATCATTTTTTTAGCATTCATAGCATTATTCAAGACCTAAATCAAGAAGATTATTATCCCTTAAATTTCTATTTATGATGTAAGTGTGATTTTTGGAAAATCGGATCATGGTGGAATTGTTCATTCATATGTGAGCCGTTGACTGTTGTCCAGGAATGCAAGATTCTGAACAGGCTTGTGTGAATGTCATGGGGGGGGGGGGGGGGGGGGGGGGGGGGGGGGGGGGGGGGTAAGCGGACACATTTTTTTTTTTTTTTTTGGTCTCGAAATTTGAAAATTTGACATTTTTCTTCGTTGGGGGGGGGGGGGGTAAGGTCACCTTTTTTAGGTTAGCCGTGGGCATATTTTTTTTTTTTTTTTTTTTTTTTTTTTTAATTTAAAAAAAAAAAAAAAATCCAAAGGGGGGGGGTTTTAGGTTTTTTTAGGGGGGTTTACACACATAAAAATACCAAAGGGGGGGGGGGTTTGAACCCCCAAACCCCCCCCCCCCCCCCTGCGTACGCCCCTGGGTACACGGTAATCATTGGCCCATATTAATCAGTATTTATCTTTTCAATTTATCAGATTTATTATTTATTTATGTACTTCAATTCAGTTTAAAAGCTTAATTTTCTATGTGTAAAGTGGTAAATAATGTGTATATATAGATATGCACAAAGACACTTCAATTACGTAATTTAATTAAGGAAAGTTAAGACGAAAAACCAAATGAGAATCATTATATGTATGACTATTATTTTGTCATCACCGAAATGTATCAATGTTTTGTATCATATTTCTATTCTTTGTCGACTTTGAGCCTTTATTTTAGATGTGAGCAAACCAAATATCCATGTTGAATGGCATTGGACAAAATAATGTTTAATATTGAATGAAATAGGTGTTAGTTGATTTATATTTGTAGTCATGTGTATAATGTACTGCGTGTACATATTGTTTGTAATTCACATTCTCTGGTGCAGAAGTCTGTCAAAGAATTTGATTTGTATGCCAAGAATTGTTTTATAGGCATGTTTTCATTGTAGAATCAAGTCTATCATGTTCTTCATCAAACTCATGCCTGTAGATTGTATTCATCCATATACATGTCCCTGATGTTTTTTTTTTCATACAATAAATTACAGCCTTTTATCTTTGTACGTCTTGGAATCTCTCTTCTGTCTTTATTTTTTAAACCTTTGTTTTTGGAATCTCATTATTTGACTATACATTTGTAGGTATTCACCTCATCTCTCTTCTTAAAGGAGACACGTGGGCACCTGAAATCTAAATCCAGATCCAGTTCCCACCCCCCCCCCCCACAAGTTATAAGATTTCAGCATATGGCTCATGCATGCACACTCCAAAGAGCTCAATCCAGACCTTAAAAATGAAAAGCCTTATAAATGTTCCCATTGTGCATATCCAGACAATAAAACCTTGAGGACAACTACCCCCGTACAACTACCCCCGGACAACTACCCCCAAACAACTACCCCCTAGGACAACCACCCTCTAGGACAACTACCCCCACATAAGTACCCCTAGAATAACCATCCTCCAGGATAAGTATATACCCCCAGACAACTTACCCCTAAAGGGCAACCGCCCTCTAGGACATATACCTCCTTGGAACTACCACCTATACCACCCAACGTGACCCCCAGACGATAACCACTTAGGGTAATTATCAATCGGGGAGTAGTCGTCCTAGAGGGTGGTTGTCGTAGGGGGTAGTTGTCTGGGGTGCCTGTTCTGGAGGAGGCCAGGGGGCGGTAGTACATCATGAAGCGGTCCGTAAACGAGGGGAATCATAAAGATTCAAATTTTAAAAAACAGCAGGTGTTTGAAAACACGTGAAAAGGCCAAAAGCAAACCCAATTAATATGCTGGAAATGAGCACTAATTTAATAATAAAAGTAACTTTTTGTAGTTAGTTTTTTGTTCCCTTTAAAGGGCATATCTGAGCCATTTGCAAGTTGAATTGATCGAGAAAAATAAAATAAACGGAACAATGTAAGTTTCTTTAAAAGTGGAAGGAAAACAAGAAATTTAAATTGTGGATTCTCGCAAAATTTCATGATACTAGCTGTGATGTAAAATCGCGTAGGCTTCATGAAATGAGCGACTCAATGTCATTGCCTCACCAAATTTATATATTTTCTTTTTTGAAATTTCAATATTTTTTTATTTATTGGACTCGCCTATATAAAAAAAAATCTTTCCTATATACATTCTCAGATCAGAAAAGTGAAATTTTTCTTAATTTACAAAACAGGTATAAACTAGAGTGATGAGCTGATGACACCATTGACTTGTTAATTTGCATACAGCTAGCCTTTGTGATACATATCAATATTTCATGAAATTATATGTGAAATTTAAAATTCTGTTACTTTTTTTATCATATCATATCCTATTGTGGTGAATTTTTATTGTGCTGTTATAATTTTTATTGTTGATTGAAATCGATCAACTTGACAAAAGTCCTGCGGACATAATGCACTTCTAATACCTAGCTATACTCTACAGTTTCACACACATATTGAAGGATTAGTTCATGTTACATTCTGAGTGGACGCGGCCGGCTGACCCCCCCCCCCCTTCATTATTCCAATTATCAGCACGTAATAGGCCTATAACAAAAAAAATGTTGTATTGCCCTCATGCGGCGACCGACCCCAAAATTTTGAAATCTACAGTCAGCTTTTTTTAAAAGTTTTTTTTAATAACCGTTTTTTAGATAAAAAGAATATTAAAGCATTCAAAACTGAGAAATATCAGCCCAAAGAAGGAGAAAAAAGAAGAAAAAGTTATTTAAAAAAAAATATTTCCGACTGACCGACCCATATGTTGTGGCACCCTTTTTTAAAGGCCTATATTGGAATCGCTTGATATAGCTAGGTCTAGGTATATATTGCCCTATACCAACTGACATAACTTAATTTCTTGAAGTGGAATTCAAAAGTTGCTCTGAAAAGATATCTGATATAGTACATACATTTTTTCTGGAGTTCCGCTTTGTTTTTTGTTGTAAAATAAAATGTTGTGCAGTGGCGGATCCGCCCCCCACCTCCCCACCTCCCCTCCCCTCCCCCCCCCCCCCCCCCTCCCCTGGGGAAAAAAACTTGTAAAAACATGTTAATTTTACCTTTTTTTGGAGATGGGCACCCCCTGGTGCGATTTTTCAATTTTTCGAGGGGGGGGGGGGGCTGACCTGAGTGTGGTGCCCGTTTGGCTCGCGGCTCATGTGATAAAATCGGGGTTCATAAAATTCGTTAATGCCAATTAACTACGCATGCGCGCGCTATTTTGGCCAAGCTAAGATGGAGTTCATCAACAGGGTGAGTTCGCCGATGAACCCGTATTCTGAGGATGCATTAGAGACAAAAGAAGAACTTGATGCAGCTCGGGATGAAGTTTTAAAGCAGCAGAAGAAGACGGCACGTATCCTTTTTAAATTTCATGGTAACTGATGGGAGGACAATTTTGAAAATTGATAATACGTATGTGACGCTACTAACATAGTGACGGTTGCTAAGTCTTCAGCAGATGCTGGGCCGACGGGCCAGGCTATGAAAGGTCTGGGTTTCTGTTGGCTTTGTTGCTGTATCCACGCACGTAGCGTAGCCAGCGTGAGGGATTTAACGACAAAAGCTGTCACCTTTGCCGTTGATGAAATATAAGCATCAAACAGACTAACCACCATGAATGTTTGTAATTGATGATTACTGTCCATCATTATTATAAAGTTTCAAAGGTTTCTGAAAGTGAATTAACCAGGAAGCTGTAATGAATGGAGACTCCATCTCGCAACAACTCCTTCTGTATCAACAATTATGGGTGGCATCATGGTTGGTTGGGGCTTTTGGCCTTGGCTCTCTCGATTGAAGACCCTTTCAAACTGGCTTGATACTGCAAACGCTTTGTCTCGGGCATTGGTGAGAGTTTGAGCGTTGACTTTCAAGGTTTGAATGCTGACATCCTTTCTAATTGTTGAGCGTACAATTATATATCGCCAGAAATTCTTGGTATTCGTGTCCTCCGTCAACTCTTTGATGTAGATCTATTGCCTGTGAGTAGTTGATTTTTTCAATTATTCAACCATGATGGTGAAAAAAATCCAAAAGGGAAAATTGACAAATCGTTCAGACACCCTAGTGTCCCTAGCCCTACTTCATGAGAACAGTGGCGTGATTGGAACCAGCTTAAACTGGAGACTATATCGCTCACACTGACCTTGTCAAATTTAAAATAGCTCTGACGTCCTCTCATCTACAAATTAATTCACCCTTTCCGCACCTCCAGTTAAAGCTCAGACAAGTATTTTGGAGGACCAACCAACCAAGTACCAAGTCTAATCTGGAAACTTCACATTAATGTTCAATATAGTTTACTAAATCATCTGTAAGTGTAAGCACTAAGTCAAGTGTAATACTAACAGTAAGGGAAACCAACCTGTCTAGACGTATAGTGTCTATATATGAGCACCATTCATCATTTTGTGGCTCACCACCATTTTTTGGCCATTAGATAGTCAGAGATACAAGTCAACCAACTTTTGCTTCAATATCGAAAAAATCAAAATGTACAACTTTTCAGTAAATTTTTTGTTAACTTATACTTTTCTTTTTATAGTCTGATTCTGATCTGTCAGCTTAATTGTCCATGAATAGACAATAATTTGTTGGTGTGTAAATCACTTTTTGTCTTGACCTGGGTATTTTAGATTTGTACCAATCCTTAACCAACCAATTCTCACAGCATTTCTTGTTGGGAGTATAGCTAAAGTGAATGATCGTATTACCAATCTTGATCGGGAGCTTCAGGACCTAGCTACTGGTTTAGTCATAGAAAGCAGACAGTCGTTTGGTGAAGATGAATATCCTCTGATCTCACCACGTTTTGATGAGGGGCCTAAAGCAGGTAGGAATTTAGTCTTCTTTTGTCCTTTTTACTTCCTCATTTCATCTCTTCAAGAGGTGAATTGTACATTGATGAACCTTTTTTTCCTCCTTCTATTTCCTTGATTGCATTTATAGAACTTTGCCAATTTTTCAGACTTATATATCTATATTTTCCTGCTAGACGTCCAGATTCAGATTTAGACCGAGTACATAGGAAGGTTACAAAGATTTTTGAAGGAAGGCCGGTACATTGGTCTAGATTGTGATTATTGTTGTTGCCTCAAGTATGTAAAGTATGGAAATACTGAACAGAAATAATGACAATTAAAAGAAACAAGCAAATAAAAGAAATAAACAAGAAAAACACAAATTTGTTAAGTTGAATAACACTAAATTGTATTTTGTTGTTGCTGTAAAATGCAATTAATTTCAGGTGGTAGATTCTCTTCTTCACAACCTTATACTAAAACAGAAATATTGACCAATATTAAACCTTGTTTTGTGTTAGCAGTATTTAGCCTATACAGTAAGTTGTAGCAAAGCTCAATTCTAATCTTTTGGCTCGTCTATGGATTGGTTCTGTTGAATATGTTCATAATGAAAGGTTTAACTCTTGTTAGAACTAATCAGTATTGTCTGTACAATCATATTAATTTCATCCATGTGCATTGTAATAACCAATATATTTGTTTGCTTGTTTGTATTTCGTTTGCCAGACATAACACGTAAGTTGGGATTTAGATGACACATCCTCTCTTTTAATACTCCTTTGCTTTCAGACTAATTTTTCAACTCTCAGAATTGATTTCTTTCCTAAGTTTAAACCACATGACTGCTATTGTCAAGTAGCTCTAGAATAGGACAGATTTACGGGATGCGTATATATCCTGCATGAAAAGAGTGATTGATGACTGCTCTTTTTCAAGGAATAACTTTGCTAAATTCCATTTAGACTTCAAACTTTAGAATTTGTTCAACTCTGTCAAACCGTTATATTTTGTCAGATGTTTGTTAGAATTCAGTTAACAACTGCATGCTATTACAGTGATACCATAGTATTGAAATCATGCTTATTGTATCACTTCACAGTAATTAATTCAGAAATATAATGTAATGTCCATGAACAAGATCGGTACAAATTATATTCCCTACCATCTTGATATGATGAATTTGTTAAAGCAAATTGAATTGGTAAATAACCATAGATAGGATCAAGAACATTTGAGAAATACCTGGAGACTGCATACCTTGATATTTCTAGGTACATTTTCATTTAAGGTTTAGATATACTTAAAAGCAAAAAATAGATAAACTTTTGTCATTTCAGATTGAGAGAATTCATTCTCTTTGATTTTACTTGCTTGCTGTAAACTATGTCGTGGCCCCATCTTCTTCATCACTTTCCTACAGAATTTTCTTTCTCCTCTGTATTGATTTTTATTAAAATTCATATAAGATCTGTCAAAAAATTTGAACTTTTCAACATGATGTGTTTAGATTTTTGAGTTGTGTTTTTGGTTTTGATACTTTTTATTCATTTATTTAATTATGATTTTCTCCCACAGTGTTGCTGATAAATGTTACTTTGCAGATGCACAGTATTTTTAACACTTTGCATTCTGAAATGATTTTGTTGTAGTAGTTTTCAATTCTGCTATTATCTCTTCTATAACCTGAATACCGTTAGCTGGCACATTTATATTTTACTCCTTGTTAACTACGTCAATAGTGACTAAAATAGCCTTCACAATCTTGCAACATTTTCATTTGTGATATACATGTAGCTTGATGCATTTTTTTGCTAGGCAAATAAATTGTTACATGTTCTTCGAAACCACCTGACCCTTTACAAAGAAATATACAATTATATGTACAGTTGTTTTCACTTATGTTTGCCAATGATAAAAATTGATAATTGTATGCTGCTGTTTTTTCTTTCAAAGATGTTCTTTCATTTTTTATTTTTTGTGTAGTGCAGATGAAAGTAACAAAAGAAATTGTTTTCATAATCTAACATTCAGTTTTGATTCTGTTGAATATTGTTTTGTTATGAACAGTCAGTGTGTATGTTAGAAATTCAAGATATGATTTGATAACAATTTTGCTTTGTATTTGTTAATCTTCAGTTTTTATGTTTCTGTTGCACTTCACCTGCATGTTGCAATGATCAACTTAAAAAAAAATCTGTTGCATGTGTCATTAACATAATTACCAAAACTAATTTTGCATGAATAATTTGACTACCATCTGCATTTAAGCTGTTTCCGGTCAAAAGCTAAATTTTCAGAAAACGTTGATTTAGAGATTTATAAAAAAGTGTTACAAGATCGGATTTATTATGATGACTTGAAATGGCTTGTGTTAAAATAGACAAATATTGTCGATCTTCATTTCAACTTGTTTCTACTTTCTAGTCAAAGAAAATTAAAGATAATTCAGTGTATGATAAGAAATTAAAAAAGATCATCTTTTAATGAGATCCACTTTTCCCCTTGTAAAATAATTTTCATTTAAAAAGAAGATCTGAGTTAAGAAATGTGTTAACCTTTGCCCTCTGCTTGCTTGCTTGCATGCCTGCATTTATCCCTGGCTTCATTGCTTGGGATATTGGCTTGTATCACTGATTGGCTTCTGCCATGTTGGGTCCCTCACTCATTTACAGCTAAAGATGTCAAAGAACTCAACCAGTTTGCAGGTGTATATGCTGTCAAGTCAAGTAAGCTATCATGTTTCTCCTTGTGCTTGCTTTACATACACATCTCATAGCCTAGAGCTAGGGAGCAGGATTCTTTTTATACTATGCATAGATTAGTTTGAGAAATTCTTATAATACTTTTACAGTCAAACCTGTCTATAAAGGTCACTCAATGGAAACAGAAAAAGTGGAAACAGAAAAAGTGGCCACTGTAGACAGGTTTTACAACACATATTTCCTTCTCAAGGTTAATGGAGACAAAATACATGTCCACTATATACACAGGTGGCCTTAATAATAATAATAATAATGATAGGCATTTTTATAGCGCCGTCTATCTAGACAATGCTATTTCTAGGCACACAATAAAAATAGAAAGAATGAGAAAGTTTGGACGAGAAATTTTGGATGAGTGTCATAGTACAGGTATTGTTAAAAAATATAAGATTCAGCTTGGATTTAAGGGTCTCTAAAGGAAGTTATGATTCTTAAATTAAATGGTAAATTATTCCAAAGACGAGGTGCTGCAGATGAAAAAGCCCTTTCACCACAGGCTACTTGTGTCTTTGGGATCTTAAGAAGATGCTGGTGTGATGATCTTAGACTATGAGCTGGTGTATAAGGCATAACAAGGTTTTGTAAATAGTTTGGTGGCCACTAAGACAGGTTTGACTGTATATACACATTTGTTTGAGAAATTATAAATTTTAGCACACATACAGTATTTGACATTTAATTTTGAAAGGACTTCATGGTATTGGTTTTTAGGACATTATTGCGTTGATTTTCTCTTTAAATTATTATTTTTTAAACTGTTAATCAGCAGGCCTGTTTTCAAATCATGAATTCAGGAACCCATGTACATGTAAGTACCTCTTAAGAAGACTACAGCACTGTTCTAATATTCAACATTGTCATAAAACTTGTATTGTTGAATGTTGGATGGTTACGGTATGCTTAAATCACAACCATTACATGTAATTGTTTCATCTATTCAATCATATCACTCATTTTAAAAAAACAGTACATTCTCATGTTAATATTTCTGTGACTTATTTATTTTTATAATATTCAGATATGACTACATCTACACTGCGCATGCATAAAAACTTTTACCCAATGAAAGGCTTCAGTTTGAGCCAGAATATGCTGAATTAATTATAATCATATGTATATTATAATATAGAATTTTCTGTTTGGATCCTAATTCTTTTGCCCATTACATGTGCAGTGTATGTGCAAAGAAAAATTGCTTAAATTGTTTTCATTCAATGTCTGTAGGGTTACCATTAAATGTAATGAGCCTATTTGTGTGTGCATACATAATACATTGTTGGAAATGGAGTACTAAATATGTGGGGATTGTGAAGGTTTCATTAAACTTTCTGCTTCATCGCTTTTGTGATTAAACTAAAATGTTGCCATGCATGGTCAGAGCTAGGGGCTAGCTATATTGAGCTCTTGATTCAGCTACAAGTATGTATCCTGTGCTAATGTAGTAAAAAGTACATTTGAATTTATCTGATGAATGAGGTTGAATTGTTCATGTTAATCATTGATGGATGTTTTACTTGCAGTGCTACAGGTTGATAAGTCAGAAAAAGGAAAGCATCTCTTGAAGAATATGTCAGGAAGCAGAAAGGTGATTATCAAATTAACAATGCTACCTGCCTTGTATGTCATATTAGTTATGGTTTTTTGTTTGTTTTCGTTTTTACAATTTAGATAAGGTATACCAAAGACCAAAGAGAAATCCTACTTAATCTTTTAAGGCTTGCTCAGATGTGAGGTGGTAAATTACGCCCCCAAAACGACTATGTTTATTTTATGTGAATGGCAACTTTACGCTAAACAATCCTACACATATTCACTTAGCTCTGTGATATAAAATGCAGGAGGGTGAAACGTGTTACACTTTACATTGCCATAGAAGAAGAAAAAAGGCGGTGGTTTTGCCACCTAGCTCATAACTGAACGAGAGACTTTAGGCCATTTATAATTGTTTGAATTTATTTTTCATTTTTTGAATTCCCGTATTTAAGTGGCTTTTTTTATTCTATTGATTTCACACAGATCTTGTGATGGTTATTATGATGTTAATTTTTTTTTTTTTTTTTTTTTCCCACTCAAATATCCATAAGTTTAAATGAAATATATAAACTATAGAGTATAATAATATATAATAGAGCAAATATTTTCGTAATAAAATAAGTTTACAGAGTACATTTAAGTTTGAGAATAAGAAAAAATATTTTAAATTGCTTGATTTAACTAAGAGGGGAAAAAGGGAATCTCAGAAAAGCTAGACTTGTTGAGTGAGATTCCCAGTATAGTACTAGACCATCATCAAGGGGTATAAATAATGCAAATTGAAATTGTAGATTAAAAATTATTTGTGATTAACTGCCTTTGTTCACCTTTGTTTGTCACATTTTCATCCTTTATATGTTGTACAATTCATATAAAAAAGTCATTACTTCCTTGAGTTTATCAATACAAATTGATTATTTTTTTATATTTTTTTTCATTTGTTATTGAAGCAACAAAAAGACAAGACTGGGACCAAACCAAGATTAGTTGAGGTAAGAATTGAGTCAGTATTTTGATTTGTTTTCACATGCAAAATTGATAACCTATTATCATTTTCATTTGATCGACTAATGCGCATGATGCCAGTAATTAGTATCATAATCCTTCAGTATCGTGGAACTAAGTAAAAAAATTGCACTGCCCATTGAGTATTATATAAAGTAAACTTAATATCTTGATGTAGTTGTTCATTGATGCTAGTATTCTGGATTTTTCTTTATTTCAGGACTGTTTTAAATAGAATGGGTTTAGAATTCCTTTCAAATCAACCAAGTGAAAAATTGCACTGATTTGCACCATTGAGTATTATATAAAGTAAACTTAATATCTTGATGTAGTTGTTCATTGATGCTAGTATTCTGGATTTTTCTTTATTTCAGGACTGTTTTAAATAGAATGGGTTTAGAATTCCTTTCAAATCAACCAAGTGAAAAATTGCACTGATTTGCACCATTGAGTATTATATAAAGTAAACTTAATATCTTGATGTAGTTGTTCATTGATGCTAGTATTCTGGATTTTCCTTTATTTCAGGACTGTTTTAAATAGAATGGGTTTAGAATTCCTTTCAAATCATAACATGTTACTAGCAATAATTTTGAATGTGTCTTCTTTTTCCAGTATAGTGCAGACCACACTTGGAGTATTTTGTACCTTGTACTTATAACGTGACGAATGTAAAGTGTATATTACTATGAAGGAAAGTTCATAGACAAACAAATTTGGGGAAATGGTTTTGTACTAATTACTTTCCTTTTTGATATCTTAGCTTCATCAGTATCCAGGCTATGAAACAGATCGTCTTACTCAACTCCCTGAAGTACCAGCTCTAGTCATCCTCAATACTGTTACCAAAGCTCAATTAGATCTGGAGAGGAAGCCACATTACAAGATTGAGTTCAAGAGACTATTCCATTCCAAGATGTCAGAAGCCATATTATTAGTAAGTCGTCTGTAGACATATATTTTTCATTTTTATTTTATTTTTATTTTTTTAGCCAATAAAAAATGATGATATATTTATTTAAAAAATATGTCTTTGAGTAAAATATTATAGTACTTGCTGAGAAAGTATTGTTTTATTGTATGCAAAATTGTTGGTATTTTGTTTGTGGCACACAAATCATAATTTGATGTTTGTTGACAGTGTAATCAATATATGGGTCTATTCATTTATTTTAATATTCTTGTTTCTGTTTAGGTTTCAATGCTATTAGTTCTAATCTTGAATGACTATTTGAATTTCCAGGACACATTTTGGTACTTGTTCCTGCATCGATACCACCCTAGTAGAGTAGTCCAGAGTAGACTCTTCAATCGTATCTCTCACAACTATATCAAGTTACTCCTCTCAGCCAAGCAACCCAAGTATAGAGATGTCTTCTTCAAGGTAAGTATGCCATGCAATGTAGCTAGAAATAGACAATTATTTGATGTATCCTGGAGCTTGAATTGGTAAGTCACCAAATGGCTTAATTTCACAGATGAGTCACAAATTAGTCAACAAATTTTCTGAATAGCTGTTTGTCTTTCCTCTTACTATCACATCATATTTGAGTGGGTTCCATATCCTGGACTGAAGCATAAGTGATACATATACCACTGGAAATCTTAGAATCTGTAGTTTTGGCAAAATACTCACTCAAAATATGAGTGATGATCATGTGATTTATGGTATTTCTTAGTTGTACGTCACGTCACACTAAAGTTTTGACATTGACGAGTCATTCTGCGAGTCATGAATTGGTTTCATTTTCTGAATGCCAGGGAATGCCAATACGTACATGAATGTAATTTAGATCCCTAACTGATCTTAATTCTAATTTCCATTCAGTCTTATGCTGACATCCTAGCCCAAGCTGTGTATGCAGCATACTGTGCAGCCTTCCCTAACTCATGGAGGCAGTTTGATGATAGCTTCAAAGAGGACCTGTGTGGACTTACATCAGAATGGGTGGTTGGGACTAAGCAGGCTCCAAGACGATGGGCTGTATGGAACTTTGGTGATCTTGAACCAAATGACATGAAGAAAGATGACTTCTCAAAAAGGGATAAGAAGAAAGGTAAGCATTAGACAATGTAAAGTCATTTGATTAATTACCAGACTTTACGCTAGGTGCTAAGAACATCAAGGTCCATGGTACAGTTCTTTTAAGGTATAAAGCAATAGTAATATTTTTCCTGTTTTTTAAAGAGATGGTGTATTAAATGTCTTCATATTTGTTTTATCCATATATTAAACAATTACTAATATGGTGCTTAATGATTAGATACTTTGCTGTGAAGAAGCTTGAGTTGGTCTTGTCATTTTGAACAATACATTAAGGCACAAAAAATCTTGTCAATAATATTTCTGAATGAAAATATGAAATTGAATTAAGTGGTTTCACTGAAATGTATTATATCTTTCAAATGTGTATTGTCTTGTAGGTGGAATACTGAACTTTGAATCCAGTTCATCTAGCTCCAGTCAGATCTTAGCTGATGCAGGAGGTAACCGATCGACCATCGCAGACGACGAGAGCAGCCTTATCTCAGCTGTAGCTGATGCTCAAAGTATCAGCTCTATATCAACATCATGCCAACCTAAAGACAAATTCAGGAAACAGAACAGCACATGTGATGTGACAAAGAACAAAAGTAAACATGCTCTCCAAACCATCAGTGAATTATCAGCAGAAAACTCTAGTCTAGACATGTTGCCAGGAGGAGGAGGAGGAGGAGGATGGGAAGGAGGGAAGGAGATAAAGGGGAAGACAGGTGCATCCAAGAAGAAGGGGGTAGGATCTGTGGTTTCTAAGAAAAGTGATTCTAGGACCAGGGTAGGAGGAAAGTCTTCTGACCTGACAGCAAGGCCCTCTATATCAAGAACCAGCATCAACAAGAAAACAGAGAAGAAAGAGGTAAGTGAATATAAGATGGGAGATTTAGATGAGTAATAGACTGCACACCATCGTTGACATTGTTTCTAGATGATATAACATTGTAAACCTTATCATTTGTTGAATGGAATTTTCCAAATGTGTATTCAAATGTAAATCCTGGGAATGATCGACTTGATGGAACAGGAGCTTCAACATAATGTAATTACCATACCAAAAATATAAATGGGAAACCTTGCAGCTATTCCATTTTTTGCCCCTAATTTTTCTTGAAATTCACTTGTTGAAAGTTCAATGTTTTGATCAATTGATAGGAAAAAGTCCTAATATTCAAGTCTTATCTTGCCTCCATGCAGTCCCATCCAGCGACTGAAGGACCAACATTCATCAAACATGTATTCAACGTGGAGGGTCGTAGCCCCCTGGTGGCTCACTTCATGAAGCAGCAGGGTTTAGAGAGAACAGCAGGAATGGACGTCTTACTACAGAGGACAGAAATTGACAAGCTACCTTCATCCACCGCTCCAACGTATCATGATATCATCCAAGAAACATTCCAGAAAGTACGGCATATGAAGGACACCTATCAACACATGCATGAAGAGGGTGTTAAAGAACATACTCATTTCCTCACTCAACAGAGAGCAAAGCTTCATGACCATATGAGGTAGGTATCTTAAAGTCTCCTTTAAACCTGACACAGTTTAACTGCCTCACAAAGCTGCCACGGCAAAAACAAAATGACATCATCATTTTGCAGTTCACACTTCTGTATCATATGAGACGGATGTTTGAGGAGTACATTATTGTAGTGTACAGTTGCCCTTGTGTCACCTCCACTTTCCATGATTAATTTACATATGAAATCTCTTTGTTTTGCCCATGGTATTTGCTTTAGGCTGTCCGAACGAGACTTTGATTACTTCTTATGCTTCATTCCCTTCATCAAAGTCATTGGCCAGTGTTGTGAAAGTGGTATAAACGTGGCTAGACTTTCAGTCGGTACAAACTATTGTAATAATGACATAAATCAGAACCCATTTAGTCATGAAGGTGAATTAAAAATTAAAAGTTAAGGTTTTCACTTTGAAAGAAATAGTTACATGCTAATTTGTACCTGTGTATGAATTTGATTAGATTTGATAATCTAAAGATCAAAGTAATGTCATCATGTGAAAAAAACATTCATTTTGTTACTACTAAATAATTTCTTTCTTACTGGTAGTCACATCCCAAGTCTTGTGAATGGTAGAATTGGTAGAAAGTAACATAAAATCTGCTCTATGGACATTGGCCCAGGTTTTTGTTTTGTCTAAGATATATATCCTTAGAGTTAGGAATAGGATTGTTGTTATGTATAGTGTTACCGTATATACAATGTATAATTTGAATGTTTAGTGATAGGGTCAGGTTTAAGTTGTCATAGAACCTCTTAATAATAATAATAGCTAGTTCTTATATAGCGCTTTTCAGGACTGAAGGCCCTCTCAAAGCGCTTTACAGATATATATATGTTTGACCATTATTTGATATCAATGTTTTTGTTCTTCTTTTTGGTTAATTCTAGGAGAGAAAATGCTCTGATGGGTCATCCTAGAGAGGTCAAGAAGCTGAGTGATCTGCTAGTCTTAGAGTTACTCAAAGACCAAGGTGAAGTCAGTACAGGAGCTGCACAGGCTGTAGAGGAAGCATTGCGATACTATGCTGATCACGATTAACACCAGAACATTTGAGAGCCTCTGCCATACTACAGAACACCAGAATGTCTGAGAGCCTCTGCCATACTACAGAACACCAGAATGTTTGAGAGCTTCTGCCATACTACAGAACACCAGAATGTTTGAGAGCCTCTGCCATACTACAGAACACCAGAATGTTTGAGAGCCTCTACCATACTACAGAACACCAGAATGTTTGAGAGCCTCTACCATACTACAGAACACCAGAATGTTTGAGAGCCTCTGCCATACTACAGAACACCAGAATGTTTAAGAGCCTCTGCCATACTACAGAACACCAGAATGTTTGAGAGCCTCTACCATACTACAGAACACCAGAATGTTTGAGAGCCTCTGCCATACTACAGAACACCAGAATGTTTGAGAGCCTCTGCCATACTACAGAACACCAGAATGTTTGAGAGCTTCTGCCATACTACAGAACACCAGAATGTTTGAGAGCCTCTACCATACTACAGAACACCAGAATGTTTGAGAGCCTCTGCCATACTACAGAACACCAGAATGTTTGAGAGCCTCTACCATACTACAGAACACCAGAATGTTTGAGAGCCTCTACCATACTACAGAACACCAGAATGTTTGAGAGCCTCTACCATACTACAGAACACCAGAATGTTTGAGAGCCTCTACCATACTACAGAACACCAGAATGTTTGAGAGCCTCTACCATACTACAGAACACCAGAATGTCTGAGAGCCTCTACCATACTACAGAACACCAGAATGTTTGAGAGCCTCTGCCATACTACAGAACACCAGAATGTTTGCGAGTCTTTGCCATACTACAGAACACCAGAATGTTTGAGAGCCTCTGCCATACTACAGAACACCAGAATGTTTGAGAGCCTCTGCCATACTACAGAACACCAGAATGTTTGAGAGCCTCTGCCATACTACAGAACACCAGAATGTTTGAGAGCCTCTGCCATACTACAGAACACCAGAATGTTTGAGAGCCTCTACCATACTACAGAACACCAGAATGTTTGAGAGCCTCTACCATACTACAGAACACCAGAATGTTTGAGAGCCTCTGCCATACTACAGAACACCAGAATGTTTGAGAGCCTCTGCCATACTACAGAACACCAGAATGTTTGAGAGCCTCTGCCATACTACAGAACACCAGAATGTTTGAGAGCCTCTACCATACTACAGAACACCAGAATGTTTGAGAGCCTCTGCCATACTACAGAACACCAGAATGTTTGAGAGCTTCTGCCACACTACAGAACACCAGAATGTTTGAGAGCCTCTACCATACTACAGAACACCAGAATGTTTGAGAGCCTCTGCCATACTACAGAACACCAGAATGTTTGAGAGCCTCTGCCATACTACAGAACACCAGAATGTCTGAGAGCCTCTGCCATACTACAGAACACCAGAATGTTTGAGAGCCTCTGCCATACTACAGAACACCAGAATGTCTGAGAGCCTCTGCCATACTACAGAACACCAGAATGTTTGAGAGCCTCTGCCATACTACAGAACACCAGAATGTTTGAGAGCCTCTGCCATACTACAGAACACCAGAATGTTTGAGAGCCTCTGCCGTACTACAGAACACCAGAATGTTTGAGAGCCTCTGCCGTACTACAGAACACCAGAATGTTTGAGAGCCTCTGCCACACTACAGAACACCAGAATGTTTGAGAGCCTCTGCCATACTACAGAACACCAGAATGTTTAAGAGCCTCTGCCATACTACAGAACACCAGAATGTTTGCGAGTCTTTGCCATACTACAGAACACCAGAATGTTTGCGAGTCTTTGCCATACTACAGAACACCAGAATGTTTGCGAGTCTTTGCCATACTACAGAACACCAGAATGTTTGCGAGTCTTTGCCATACTACAGACTGTAGATGCTGTAGAGGAAGCTTTGCGATACTATGCTGATCAGGATTAGCACCAGAACGTTCGAGAGCCTCTGCCATACTACAGACTGCATCAGCTTGTCACCATTCAAACTATCATTGGGTGATAAAACTTTGTAATTCAACAATGTTAAATTTTCTGGAGAGTAAGATTAATTTCATGTTTTACACATGAAGAGCATGGCGACCTTCCTTATACAGGCTACTTGTCAAGTAAGATAATCAGAACATCAAACTGGTCCTTGTATTTTGAAACATTGATAGAAATTGAGTTACAAGGTTTTATCACTCCATGGATGAAATATATCTCCTGAGCGGAGTATTGCTACGAGATGATTACGTTATTGAAGATTGGCAGGAACTCTCTATAACAATCTCTTTATGTGGCCTATTTATTTGAACTTGACAGAAAATGTCCTGAAGCTGTAGGATTGAAGTGTCAATGTCAAACTAATAAACTTCTTCCATCTTTAAGAGTGGAATTACTGCACGTGATAGTTTTTGTCTCGCCTGCATAGCAAAAAGCGAGACATACATGTAGGCGCCGCTTTTCCATATTTTTAATATTTTTCTGTTGGTTAAGAACCTTTCATTCCAAACATTCCATTTTGATATAAGTGCACATTTTTTGTTCAAATTTTATAGAGGATTGTGCCTTTGAAAAGAAAGTGTGTGACTGCTACATGTATATAAAAGCCCTTTAAAATGTTGTAATTTCTAGTGCATGCAATAAAATATATATTGTGTTAAATATGAATCATTTTCAGGTTGTTGTATCTATAAGATTAAGATAATGTCTGGTATGAACTGGTGGTGGCAACTAATAAGCCTGTATGCTGGGGACAGTCTCGGGGTTAAGGTACAATTTAAGTTCTAAAATGGCATTGCACCAAAATGCAACATACCGTATTCCATTTTCCCCTGCTTAATGTGCACATCAACAAAGGAATTAATAGATGAATGTCCTGGAAATGTCCAGTATAAAATACAGTCAAGGGAAATGGAAATCAATATTGAATAAGAATAATTCTGTTTGTACCAGGTTGTAAATAACTCTAAAATGAATATCAAAATAAGGAATTAGGGTCATTGTTTATTACAAAAATGGCATACACTTGTCACTACCAGTATAATCCTGTTTCCCATTTAGTGGACTGAACCCGTGTAGAATAATGTATGTTTAAAAGTTAGAAAGTACCTCAAGAAGATCAGACGATGTCAAAGATGGAACAAGGAGTGAGAAATACACTGTGTGCTGAAAGGAGGGGGAGAGAGAGAGAGAGGCACAGAGAGAAAGAGAAGGGAAAAGAGAGAAAGATGGAAGCAGAAAACAGAATGAAAAGAAAACAAAACGAAGGAATACCCTGAATAGGAAGTCAAGAAAAAGAGAAGAAAGGGAAATGGAGAGTGGCAAAGTGATGAGTGAGAAGAGAGTGAAAAAAGAAGAAAATATTACAAAAACAATTAAGTTCAAGATTTCACTCACACAGATTTTTCTGTATCAAGAATATGTAAAGTTTTAATGCACCATAAACACCTGTACACATTGAAAAGGGCAAGAACATTGGTAACACAAAACTCTGCATCATGAAACAAAAAAGGTCTAAAATCCAATAAATAGCACTGGTGCTAAACTATTTTATAAATAACATCAATCAGAATTATTTACATCCAAATTGCAATAGAAAATGTCCCTTTCCATCAAGTGGCAATGCATGTACATGTAGTTTGCACCGTGAGCGGGGAATGTCCATAAATGACATTTGGTGCAGTGCTGCTATATACCGGTACTTGACCACATGATGGGATAATCTGTATCAATTAATAACCTTTACAACAGAGCATGCAAGATGAAGAAAACAAAAGCTGTGTAGGTACCTCGGATTTCAGTACAGATTAATTTTAGTTGGTCCAAACACAAAAAGGCCTTAGCAAGGTGATTAGTTCATCTAGCATACCGGTAAACAAATTGAAAATATTCAAGATAGATTGCACAATCACAACAGAGGATGTCAACAACCGTAAAAACATGCTAAATATCACCCCGAACATTGCCTTACATATTTTTTCAAGTGTATTTCAGTTATCTGTCACTACCATGCTCTCCTTTCATACACATTCTTTCTTTTTTTTGACCTCCCAAATTACTGAATACACTGGTTACACATATACACTTTAATAAAAAATACTGGTGATTTTTGTTTCTTCGGGGTAGGGGGAGGGGGGGGGCGGGGGAAATGATTGCTTATTCGGTAGCCCACTAGTATGCTCTTCAAATATAATCTAAATTCATTAAATTGTCATTCTCCTAAGTATACATTTCATGCGAGAGGCCAAATACTGTTCCAACATCTGTATCTATTAAAATTCAGCTTCTGAAATGTAAAACACGTTTAAAATACAATTAAACACAACTCGTGAGTTAATTAAGGAAAAAAGAAAAATTACTTTTGTGAAAAAAAGTAGATAAAAATATAAAGCAAACTCTCAAACACTGTAGCAAGCCAAACTCTCATCTAATATCACCATTTAAATTCATTTTGCTGTTTTTGTCCCATGGCATGAAGTAATGTATTACCTGAGAACGGTAATGGTACAAGATATTATGTGATTTAAAATACATATATCAATCCATGTAGAATAACAGGACAACTGTTTCCAATAGCTAGAGATTAAAAGAACAATGTACCTTTAAGCCTTGTTCAGATATGATGCAGAAAGACCACAGGATTTTGTAATGATGTAAAGTGTAATAAACTTCACATTTTTGTATCTTATATTAAACACAAAGCTCAGTGAATACGCGCAAGTCCTTTGCACTTGTTATTAATTTACACGGTTTTTAAAAAATGGCGGCTTTTTTTGTGGTGATTTAGCACAACATATCTGAACAAGCCTTTTAGCCTTTACAATTGTAACATTCAGTATGGTCCAAGTCATCCGAGTCATAGTACTTCTAACATACAGTAATGAAATACATGTAACAATAACACTGTAACATATCAAAAACAAATCCAACATTATCATTTCCACATACAAGTTTTATAAAGTTCATTAAGATAATCATAGTACTAAGGTACAGGTTCATTTGAGCTTTAGAATCATAAATCTACATATCATCATCATACATGTATGCTCGGCAGAATGGAGCTAATGGATGCATGTGCAGTCAACAAATGTATATTCAAGAAAATAGGCAATATTTGTATTTTAATCAAACTTAATGCATACGTCTTTGTGAAATGCCTTGATACAATTGATTTGTTTTTTCCAGTTACAAATTATTGTATTTCAATAGTCTGTATGAAATTGCATGTATTACATTATGTTGCTAGGTAGGGCAAGTCATTTGTTTTCCTACCTAGCAACGACTAGTGTATGCAATTCATATTCTGACTATTGAAATCCAATTATTCATAACTGGAGAATGAAATAATTTGCATCAAGGTACTTCACAAAGACGTGTGCATTAAATTTGGTTACATTACAAAAATTGCATTTTGCAAAGTTTTGAACTTTCTTCAACTAAATCTATACAACACAAATTTAAGTCTACAATCCATCCAAAATTTCAAATATTATTATTATTATTCTATCAATCAAAACTAAAGACTCTTAAAATCTGACCAGAATTTGTGTTTTTTCCTCTTCTGCAGGGCATACAAGCTAAATTATGTCACATTGACAACATTCCCAGTACATGCAAGTAAGTTGTATGGAATGAGCTGATATTGCTAGCTGCCATAGCACCATCATGCACACATCATCCATCAGTCACACTGATCAATCACATCTATTAAAGGCAACCACAAGGACATGACAAGGTCATGAAAGATACATGGTAAATGCACAATATAACACCAATATTAATCTGGTATTGAATGAACAGTGGTGATCTACAAAGTACAGATCTGTAAAATGTCATAATATACAGGTCAGTGAGATAACGGACTAACTTTACATGAAACTCAACATTTTACATGTAAAAGCGATACTGAACTGATAAACTTTCTGCCCTAGCGTAATGTTTACTGCATAGCACCATCTCATGGTCAACTTGTGAACAGTGCGTAACCCATTACCTAAGTCCCACTCCGCAGAGGACTTGATGCGAGAACCAACAGTGCCAGTGAGTTACAGGACCATACTGCTATAGCTGACCTGAGATGGTTCTAGAGGGGTTTTGCGGTTGTGCTTCTAGTACAGTATGGCTTTAAGAAACCAAAAAATGTATACACCATCAATGATACATATGGGCTTGTAACAATATATAACAACTCATTCTTGCCAAGATTAGATGATTGAATAATAGAAAGATTCAGTATATATCCCTATTAAGGGCTATTCTTCTCCTGACTGCTTTTAATTTTGGGGCCATACTGCATGGAATCTGCAGAGACGTGACAACCAACCTCACTCTGAATAATTTTCAAACGATACTGAACTTTTCCAGAGGTTTGTATGGCACACACATAATTATAATTCAAAATTGAGTAGATCAGCTAGGGCCCCGTCTTACAAAGAGTTGCGATTGAATGATCCAAATCGATCGCAAGTTTTCCAATCAATCGCAAGTTTGCTGTTTCCTATCTCTTATAATATCAACTCCTTGTAAGACGGGGCCCAGAAGTATACTTATGACATTAGCATTGCTATTTGTTTGATTTGATCTTGGGTTTTATTTTATACACTGTACATCAAATGTGATACAAACAGGGAAGTATTTTTCAATATCTCTATTACTTTCACTGAAAATTGCATGGACATCACTTTCAATTATGTTTGCCAATACTGAAGAAGGAAACCCGACTGGTTACTGAAGGCTATTCGGTGTCCAAATCAAGTTAACCCTACATCATATTTGTCATTATTGGCTTCAATTGCTATATATTTAGAATACATGAAAGTCGTTACTTAATAATTAGTATAAACGCTAGTTGCCTGGTAGCTGCCTGGTGGATGTGCTATGCGTACAGTTTGAACTGATCCTCTATATCTTCTAAAGAACCGATCCCAAATGTGTCTTGTTGGTTTTGGACAAGCTTGAAGATGGCCTCCAGCTGCTCTGATTGAATCCTATCACAAGACAAGGACAAATAGGCAAAGCAAATAAGTCAGTGAAAACATTTCAAAATAAAGAGCATAGTATAATGGCATGCAGGTCAAGGGTGACAAAGTGATTGAACAACAGCAGAAGAATGGCAAAGGGAAGAAAATACAAAGGAGGACAAAATTGTAAAAACTACTTTAAATATTATATGACTTGAATGATTAAACCAGTACTACATGTAGTGTGCCCTAACAATTTCTACTACATCACTGTGGTGTAATGTAATCATAGATAAATGTCAAGGCTTGTTTAGTGATTAAACTTGTAGAGTGGGAAAGACTGACTACCTACATGTACATGTAATAGTCATGACATGACAATAACAATTTATACAGTAGGCTTGCAGGTGCACCCTGTGGGAGAGAGGGAGGATTGAGGAGTCCTGAAAAGGACTCTCTGTAATCTTTCTTGAGGGTTTGTAGTCCTGAAAAGGACTGTTTGGTATAGTCTTGAAAAAGACTGTTGGTTATCTTTCTTAGCTTATAGTTCTAAGGAGAACTATAGCGCTTGGAGAGGATGAGTGGCGGGAGTAGCTTGACGTTTCGAACAGGTTGACTATCCGTTGACATATCCGCAAGCCTACTGTATATCTACATCACCATGCAAGCCGACACTTAAAAGAAGCATCTAATAAGGATTTAATCATTTTTTTCTAACAGATACATTACATGATAGTAGTGACACACTTGAACTATTGAACATGATGCACCTGATTCCATCATCTTTATTTTATTTTTTTTAAAAAGGAGCTTTTACACTAAGATACTCAAATTCTTTAAAAAAAAGAAAGAGGTGAGGTACCGGTGGTCGATCATACATGCTAAGGCTGCGACAAGTACTCGCACTGTTGACAACTACTCGAGTACGATTTCTCGTACTCGAATACTCGGACGCCATTTTTTTTTTCCCAGGTCACTTAGCATTGTCCAGCCTGACGCTTACCCGTGCCCGGGAGAGCGTCGGCATGGTACTGTGGGTAAAAATGTTTCTCAGCTCGCTCACTGTCAACTCATTACTCAGAAACTGGGACCAAACGTCCGGTTTTTGTTAGGACTCGGAGATAAATTAGTCTGTAATCTTTGGTTTTAAAAACAGCATTGTTACTATTATTATTATTATTATTACATCGGCGCCTTCAACTGAAATAAAAATTGTGTGAGTTTTTGGGACCTGGGATTACTTCTACTGTAGTATGGTGGTGGCAACAAAAATTAAAATAATGATAATAATAATATTAATTAAAGAAGAAGAAAAAAAACATGGCATCCGAGTATTTGAGTAATCGCCTGTAAGCCTGGGAGTGTACTCAAGTACCTCATTACTCGAATATGCACAGTCTTAATACATGCATTGTGGTGTTAGGCTAAAGAAATAAAGCATTAAATCTAGCAACAAACCTTCTCTCTGCTACCTTCTGTTCATCTGACATTCTCTTAGACACCTCTTCCACCAATTTCTTGGTTTTCTGTGGACCGGCTAGATTTTTTGTCTTGGACTCGATGTCGTCCTCTTCCCCATCGCCTCCCTCTTCATTGGTCTGATTGCAATCTAACGGCTTGATGTCATCGTGGTTGATGAGAAGATCTTTGATGTCATCTTCCTCTTCATCTCCCTCCTGGATTGAAGGTGTCTTTGATGAACTATCACCATCTCCTGTTGATGCTTGTAGGGATTTATCTTCTGTTATTGACTGCATGAATACACACCAAAATAGACAAAATGATTAGTGAGCTACCATTGAGGCTGAATATAAAGTCAAAGCACTATTCACAATGTCAAGGAAAGGTATACAAGTAGGGTCAAAAGCCGACCGGCCATAACAAATTGCCTACACTTTCCAAAACAAGCATGAGTGCCTAGACAAATGGTACATGTATGTGTATGGGTATGTTTGTTTGCTTGTCAGTTATTTTAACTGAAAAATATCCTACCTATATGTACATGTTAAATGTGTTATTAAATGTGTAATCTCATTATGGCTGTGCATGCATGATCACTGTCTTTTTTATTTACACAAACGAGGTAGGGCAGGCAGGCAACATACATGTATGGTACACATTAAAATAAACACAGTCAGGCAAGCATACACATGCACATGAAAGAACATCTTTGATCATTTATGAGCCCTGAATCTCTACCACCACAAACACTTTGTTTGTACATGATATATTTGTTCATGTGGAAATGTTTAAAAACAGAAAACATGATAAAAGACCAGGCCAATTAAGCAATTAAAGCTCACCTTTGTTTGAACGCCATCTGGATGGACAGGACAGACATCTCTTGTAACAGTCTTCCTGTAGACCCACTTGAAGGAGATTATGAAAGCCAGAAAGGTGACCAAGGCAGATGTGATGTAAAAGAGAATCTCAGATTCTTGAGCTTTCCTCGCGACTTTGTCCATCGTTATTGCTTCATTCATCTACACATCAGGTCTGAAAAAAAGAAGTCAAATGATTCAATACAAGGGTAAGACATCATCTGCTACAGAAGTGGAAACATACTTAATAATGTATGCAAAGATTATTCAAAGTTAGTAAAGCTCATACAACAGAATAGAGAGTAGAGACAGAGGCATACCTGCCAACATTTGAAAATGAGAATTAAGAATTTTTAGCACGTTATGTCTTCGAAAATAAGAAATCTGTACCCTTAACAGGCGTTCGCACATGCAGCAGCAGTGTATAACTGGCAATGAGCGGTAAATCTGTGCAAAAAAGCGAATACAAATTCGCTGCTCAATCATGCATCCCTTCAACGCACGCAATACGTGAACTCTCACATCGCGGCATATGATAAAACAAGCTTAATTTGGCTTAAGCATCACAACAACTACAACAACAACAACAACATTTTTGAAAATTTTGAAAATCCGGGATATCCCGCAATTTTGGGTCCTAAAAATCGAGAAAAATAGATATTCCGGATTATTCGGGAGGGTTGGCAGGTATGCAGAAGGTGCAGAAGGTGCAGAAGAGTAGATAGAGAGATAGAGATAATATGAGAGAGAGAGAGACAGACAGACAGAGAAAAGAGAGAGAGAGACAAGGAGAGAGGGAGAGAGAGAGAGAGAGAGAGAGGGGGGGGGGGGGAGAGAGAGATTTCCTTTGTTTCAACAAATCCATGAGCAAATTGTTTGAACTGCATGGATAATTATTACCGGTAAAGGTAATTAGTTCATATTCGTTCTAGATAAAGACTAATGGCAAAATGCATACAATGCATTAAAAAAAATGGTACATGGGATCGACGAGCGATTTACATACTGTACCTATAGAAAGGTCTAAAAGAGCTCTTAAAATCTTTTTGTTAAATGAGCTCTGGTGAAAACAACAATAAATTACATAAAAATGTCTACAAATTTTGCTCCCTTTTACAACTGCAAATTAAAAACAGTGCTCTGATATATACAAACAAGTATTATTGACACAGCTATATTGTACATCATGTCTTATGAGGTTCCCTTGTACTAGATATTGCCCATGCCACATAATTGAAGGGCGTATTTGAGTTTATTGGAGCATTACCAATAAATGTGTCCTTGATCACCAAGGAATTTGTAGACTATGAAACGTTGCTAAGCATCATCAGTCTAGAAACAGTGACCATGAAAATGATATTCTATAACACAGCCTACTTGAAGTTGAAGGAAAAAAAGGTCTCATCACTTTCAATGCTGCTCTAATTAGTTTACTACACTAATGTACATGTAGATCAAAGTGAATACCCATGCATATCAGAATGAGGTTCTTGGTTTTGTACCTTGCATTTTATTTCATTTCATGAAAATGTGTAAATGCGACTCTTGTTACATGTATCTCCCTAATGAAAGTAAGAAATGAGATTTCACATGTATTACTTATGAAAGCATGTGATGTGGAATCAATCTAGTTGGTGAAACGGGAATTTCATTTAAAAGATGAGAGTATTCATAACCTATATTTTAACCCATAGGCTATGGTAGGAGTTACCCAACATTCCTTAAATTAAATTGTTGAAGAGTGCAGATGGTAAAAGATTATTAGGATACATGATGTACAAATTAAATATGAGTAGGTTGCACTGGTACACTGTATGCTGATCTGTCATCACCACTCCATTCCTTTGATCATTAAATCTTGAAGGTTCATCAAAATAGTAGGAGATCCATCATCGTGATATTATTAGGAGAGGATAAACAGGAGATGAAGCAGGCATCTATCCATGAACTCCATTCCCACTGACGGTGATTTACGACCATGCACAATTGACCATGTGATGGCCACTCTCATCCAATTTAAGGGAGCTGGTCTCAACACTGAATTCGCATAAATACCGGTATATACATGTGTAATGTACTTCTTTGAAGAAAGGTCAGATGTTTGAAAGATTCAGTTGAAATTATAAATATCACTTAAGAAGTTAAGATAATGTTGGTCTCTTTTGCATCCATTTATTTTCCAAAGACATATTAGGAATAAAAATGATTCTTTTAAAGAAAAAAAAACGCCAAAATTATGGCGAAAAGAATTAATGGGAGTCTTGCAAAAAAAAAAAAAGTGAAGATAAGTTGATGAAAATTCATATACAGAGTTTGTCATGAAACTTAAAAACTTTTTACAGCAGTGAGGGACTACATGTACATATATATGCAAAGTATACATACAGTACATGTACATGTACAACGTACTATTTATATGACATACTTTATTCACCCAGGCCCAGTATTGTACACGATGTGTGAATTATCATCCCAGCTAAATTTGAAAAATCTACTCTGAAATTCTCTGACATGTTTGCATGTCTTTAATTGAATCCCAGGAGGCACGCAGGATGAAATGGTTACCATGGAAACAATTTGTATACATGTAGGATGCATGCATGCATGTAATTAGCTTTGTATCACAGCACACAGGTTCTACTATTTACAATTGACATGGTGCTAATAGACTCAGCCAATATCACTGTTTGAATTAGACTGGTACTGGTAGGGTTATACTGTAGAAACATAATTTCTAATGCTTTTATGTCGATTTACTTGTTCATGTACATGTATATGTAGACCTACATGTACAGTATGTACTGTATGTTCTATCATGTATACTACAAGTAGTTTTTTTAAAGACAAGTGATTAACATAAAGCCTAAATAATTACAGTTACTGATAATTCAAATTATAAATCAAACAGTTATTACCATTTTTAATAAAAAAAAGAAACAATGTACATCTCTAATAACCTCTAACTCTCTAAACACTAAAAATAAAAATGTGTGACATTTTGTTGGTTTTGTAGTGCATGGTCACATTTTATAAGGGCCATTCAATCAACAACAAAAAATGATTCGCAAGACCAATGTTTTACCGCATATTAAAGCTGAACTGCAAATACATGTGTACAACACATAAAATCATTTACTGTGCACATGGAATGCATAAATAGTGGGGTAAAAATGAAGAGCCAGGTGAAGTGACAGAACATTTTGCACATGGAATGCATAAATAGTGGGGTAAAATGAAGAGCCAGGTAAAATGAAGAGCCAGGTGAAGTGACAGAACATTTTGCCTGTTTGGAGCCAGAAGAGGCGTGTCTGCACTATCTCGAGATTGCCAAATATCCAGCTATTTGAATTATCCCGATCGCAAACTATCCAGCTTATTTGCGTCTTCATTAGACCGAAGTAGCAAATTAGCTGGATAGTTGGTCGGGATAATATCCAAGATATCTCGGTCTAGTTTGCGGTTTTCCGTGTTTACTCGAGGTCAGTGGTTGCGAGGTCAGCGCTGAGCGGTATAGATCGCATGTGCGAACCGGAAATCGTTGTGCATGATGGGATCGGGATAATTGACTCCGTACTTCGGTCTAATGAAGACGGTCGCAAACTATCCCGCTAGTTCGGAAATAGAAGGATATTTTGCAAACTAGACCGAGATATCTTGGGATATTATCCCGACCAACTATCCAGCTAATTTGCCACTTCGGTCTAATGAAGACGCAAATAGCTGGATAGTTTCGATCGGGATAGTTCAAAATAGCTGGATATTTGGCAATCTCGAGATAGTGCAGACACGCCTAAGGACGTTAATTCTGTGTAAAATGATCCAAGTCAACATCCCTCTGGCTTTTAATATGCAAGAAAACATGGACATTTGTAAATTATGTACATGTACATGTATGATGTGGCTACACACATGACATACGTGTACATGTACATGTACATGTAACTACATATTTTTGTAATATTTCACATTTTCAATGTTTCTTTTACAATGTATACCACTACATGGGATAATAATAGGCCTACTAAGCTTTTGTTATTGTAACATTCTATTCTCATTTCTATCTCTATCATCCGTACATGTACAGGTATTATTTAAACATATTTGTGGCTTACACCCAGTAAATAAGATCAAATAATATGTTTAAATAATTGAAATTTCACCCAGGAAGCATTACATTTTAAATGTACATGTACATGTATGTTATAAATGATTCACAAGTACAGTAGCAGTCAGGTAATACAGTGCATGATTGTTGGTCAGGTTGGTGCATACAAAAGACATTAGCACGTGAATGAAATACTTCATCATCATCACACACGTGGAAAGGAAGCATTAGTAAATTAGAATACATTTTAATACTTAATACACAAACTTCACAAACTTTAAGTTATCAAGAAAATGTATTTCTTGGGGTGAATTTTCCTTTAAAGGGTGACTAGATGACAAATTCATGTTGACTTTTGTTGATCTGTAATAATGTATACATCATATACAATCACGGAAGAGGTTTACGGTACACCATGTGTAAAGTCCTCGAGGGACTGAGGAAAGTAGATAGAGAATAGAAGTGAGATGAAAGGCGAGAAAGTGGAGGTTAGAAGGAAGAGTATCTTTCGGAAGTGAGTTTAGTCCTGAAAAGGACTGTAACCCAGAAAGTTTGGGCAGGATGAGAGGTTTGAGTAGAAGACTGGATTGAGTTGGAGAGTTGAGTAGGCGAGTAGAATTGCAGAGCAGGAGTAGGAGAGTAGACTCGACGTTTCGGACAGGTTGACTGTCCGTCTTCAGGAGTGAGTGTTCGCTAGGCGTGCGGCGGTTCTTATGGCGTGGATGCGGACTTGGGGGAAAGCAATGAGCCGGCGGGCTCGGCAGGTTGGCAGGCAGCTGTCAGTGGTGGCGCGCGGTTGCGTGAATTGGCGGGAAACGAGTGGGCGGCGGTTATGCGGACGTCGTGTGGTAGGTGTCGGCGGGGTAGCGGGGGGGGGGGGGGGGGGTTGTGTGGTTCGTTGAGTGGGTGTATCGATCGGCGGTGAGGATAGATATTAGTGGTGTCGGTCTGTGTGTGTTGGTCGGCGGTTTCGGCGTTGGCGTAGGTTGTAGCGAGGTGTGGGCGTGGGCGGTGCTTGTGTGGGTGAAGAGGCTAGTTGAGTGGGTGTGGTTGGGTGGTTGTAGGTGGTGTCCGGGCTAACAGATGGCTGGATTGGTGAAGTGTTGGTGGTTGGCGTGTTGGTTGTGGAGTTGGTTGAAGATTGGTCGGAAGTAGGATGGTGAGGGAGGATTGGGTGCCAGATATTGTTGATGTGAAGGCCTGGGTCTTGGGGTACGGTGTTGTGTTGGTGGATCTCGATGGCTTCTCGGATCCTTCGGGTGTGCCAATGTCGGATGGGGGTGATGAGGTGACTTTTATCCCAGTGAATTTGGTGGAGCTCTTGTTGTGCGTGCTTGACGATGGCTGACTTGTCCCATTCGCTGCGTCGGTGGTGGGTCTTGTGTTCTTTTAGTCGGGTGTCGAAATCGCGGCCGGTTTCTCCAATGTAGACTTTGCCGCAATCGCAGGGAATCTTGTAGACGCCTGGTTGTTTGTTGGATGGGTGCTTGTCCTTGTGAGAGTGAAGAGTGGAGTAGAGCTTGTGGTTGGATTGGTGTCTGACGAGGATGTTAGCTGAGCGGAGGATGCGTTGTAGTCGGTGTGATGTCTTGCCGATGTAGGGAAGTACGATGGTGGCGGTGGGCTTGGTATCAGGTTGGGTTCCGGTGGTGATGTTGTTGGTCTTGTGGTAGGGAGTACGGGTGTTGATTTTCCTCCTTGGGTACTGGTTGATGGAAGTAAGTGCGTGCGTGATGTGCTTGAGTTCTTGCTGGAGATGTGCTTTATCACTAAGTTGGTGGGCTCGTCTGATGAGTGAGTTGGAGACTGATTGGTGGACTGATGGATGGTGGTGAGATCGGAAGTTGAGGTAGCGGTCTGTGTGGGTTGGTTTCCGGTATACTTGGTGCGCGGGGAATCCTGATGGTGTCTTAGTGATGAGTACGTCTAGGAAAGGGATTGAGTTGTCGTGTTCGGTCTCCATGGTGAACTTGATGCTGGGGTGTTGGTTGTTGATGTGGTCGAGGAACTGGTGGAGGTCTGGTGTGCTGTGTGGCCAGATGACGAAGGTGTCGTCGACGTAGCGTAGCCAGAGTGAGGGAGACTTGTCGGCGGACTTGAGTGCTTGGTGCTCGAGGTGTTCCATGAAGATGTTGGCGATAATTGGTGAGAGTGGAGATCCCATGGCTGCTCCTTGAAGTTGTTTATAGAAGTCGCTGCGCCACTTGAAAGAGTTGGAGTGGAGGCAGGTGAGAAGGAGGTCGTGGATCTGGTCAGGTGTGAGCTTGGTCCTAGATTCGAGGTCTGGGTCTGAGATGAGGCGTTGTTTGATGATGTCGCATGCTTGGTCTACAGGAACGTTGGTAAATAGAGAGGTGACATCGAAGCTGACGAGTGTGTCGGATGGCTGGATCTTGGTTTTGGAGAGGATGTCGATGAAGTGCTTAGAGTTGGTGACGTGGTGCTGGGTTTGGCCTACGAGTGGTTGTAGAATGTTGGCGAGATGACGTGCAGTGTTGTAGCAGGATGATCCTCGGGTAGAGATGATAGGGCGGAGAGGGATGAGCGGCTTATGAATCTTGGGCTGTCCGAAGAGGATGGGTGACTTAGCTGACGAGGATCTGAGTTGAAAGTAGAGTGCCTTGGGTAGTGCGTCAGATCTGTGTAGGGTCAAAAGTTGTTGGTTGATCTTCCTTTCGTTGGCCGGGGTTGGGTCCCTCTTAAGTTTGGAGTAGGTTTCCTTATCTTTGAGTAGGTCGCAGATCTTATCTTCGTATGTATCTTGGTCCATGACGACGGTGGCGTTTCCCTTATCTGCTTGTAGGATGTGGATGGATTGGTTCTTGCGGAGGTCTTGAATAGCGGATCGTTCTTCTTTAGATAGGTTGGGTTTGGGTGGTTTAGCTTCGGCGAGAGCGTTGGAAATTTTGAGTCGGATGTCGTTGGCACCATCCCTCTAGGCCTTCAACTCAAATCCGCCGTTGACACCCCCAAAGCCCAGCGCATACTACACCAAGCCAGTATTGACCTTACCCGAGAACGCATCGTACACACACGCCACCAACTCCACGATCTCAACATCGCTACCTCTGCATCTCAGTCCAAGATCAACCAACGACTCAATCCCGATGACCTCAGTAAAGTACAGTCCTTCAACGACCACACCGCCCAACTCGCCTTTCAGACCACCAAACTCAAGCAAATTAGGAAGTTCGACCAATTACGTTCACGCAAGCGGATCCACACCAACGACCCTCCAACGACTCAACCCATTAAGGACACAGTAGTCAACCTCAGTCAACACAGACTCTCCCAAGCCGAACACAAGGTTCTATCCCTAGGACTCAACTTCGCCGTAGCTCCCAAGAAGATACCATTCTCCGACATCGTACAACAAGTAGAACCCAAGCTCCGTTTCCTCTCCAAAGCTGCTGCCAACGACATCCGACTCAAAATTTCCAACGCTCTCGCCGAAGCTAAACCACCCAAACCCAACCTATCTAAAGAAGAACGATCCGCTATTCAAGACCTCCGCAAGAACCAATCCATCCACATCCTACAAGCAGATAAGGGAAACGCCACCGTCGTCATGGACCAAGATACATACGAAGATAAGATCTGCGACCTACTCAAAGATAAGGAAACCTACTCCAAACTTAAGAGGGACCCAACCCCGGCCAACGAAAGGAAGATCAACCAACAACTTTTGACCCTACACAGATCTGACGCACTACCCAAGGCACTCTACTTTCAACTCAGATCCTCGTCAGCTAAGTCACCCATCCTCTTCGGACAGCCCAAGATTCATAAGCCGCTCATCCCTCTCCGCCCTATCATCTCTACCCGAGGATCATCCTGCTACAACACTGCACGTCATCTCGCCAACATTCTACAACCACTCGTAGGCCAAACCCAGCACCACGTCACCAACTCTAAGCACTTCATCGACATCCTCTCCAAAACCAAGATCCAGCCATCCGACACACTCGTCAGCTTCGATGTCACCTCTCTATTTACCAACGTTCCTGTAGACCAAGCATGCGACATCATCAAACAACGCCTCATCTCAGACCCAGACCTCGAATCTAGGACCAAGCTCACACCTGACCAGATCCACGACCTCCTTCTCACCTGCCTCCACTCCAACTCTTTCAAGTGGCGCAGCGACTTCTATAAACAACTTCAAGGAGCAGCCATGGGATCTCCACTCTCACCAATTATCGCCAACATCTTCATGGAACACCTCGAGCACCAAGCACTCAAGTCCGCCGACAAGTCTCCCTCACTCTGGCTACGCTACGTCGACGACACCTTCGTCATCTGGCCACACAGCACACCAGACCTCCACCAGTTCCTCGACCACATCAACAACCAACACCCCAGCATCAAGTTCACCATGGAGACCGAACACGACAACTCAATCCCTTTCCTAGACGTACTCATCACTAAGACACCATCAGGATTCCCCGCGCACCAAGTATACCGGAAACCAACCCACACAGACCGCTACCTCAACTTCCGATCTCACCACCATCCATCAGTCCACCAATCAGTCTCCAACTCACTCATCAGACGAGCCCACCAACTTAGTGATAAAGCACATCTCCAGCAAGAACTCAAGCACATCACGCACGCACTTACTTCCATCAACCAGTACCCAAGGAGGAAAATCAACACCCGTACTCCCTACCACAAGACCAACAACATCACCACCGGAACCCAACCTGATACCAAGCCCACCGCCACCATCGTACTTCCCTACATCGGCAAGACATCACACCGACTACAACGCATCCTCCGCTCAGCTAACATCCTCGTCAGACACCAATCCAACCACAAGCTCTACTCCACTCTTCACTCTCACAAGGACAAGCACCCATCCAACAAACAACCAGGCGTCTACAAGATTCCCTGCGATTGCGGCAAAGTCTACATTGGAGAAACCGGCCGCGATTTCGACACCCGACTAAAAGAACACAAGACCCACCACCGACGCAGCGAATGGGACAAGTCAGCCATCGTCAAGCACGCACAACAAGAGCTCCACCAAATTCACTGGGATAAAAGTCACCTCATCACCCCCATCCGACATTGGCACACCCGAAGGATCCGAGAAGCCATCGAGATCCACCAACACAACACCGTACCCCAAGACCCAGGCCTTCACATCAACAATATCTGGCACCCAATCCTCCCTCACCATCCTACTTCCGACCAATCTTCAACCAACTCCACAACCAACACGCCAACCACCAACACTTCACCAATCCAGCCATCTGTTAGCCCGGACACCACCTACAACCACCCAACCACACCCACTCAACTAGCCTCTTCACCCACACAAGCACCGCCCACGCCCACACCTCGCTACAACCTACGCCAACGCCGAAACCGCCGACCAACACACACAGACCGACACCACTAATATCTATCCTCACCGCCGATCGATACACCCACTCAACGAACCACACAAACCCCCCCCCCCCCCCCCGCTACCCCGCCGACACCTACCACACGACGTCCGCATAACCGCCGCCCACTCGTTTCCCGCCAATTCACGCAACCGCGCGCCACCACTGACAGCTGCCTGCCAACCTGCCGAGCCCGCCGGCTCATTGCTTTCCCCCAAGTCCGCATCCACGCCATAAGAACCGCCGCACGCCTAGCGAACACTCACTCCTGAAGACGGACAGTCAACCTGTCCGAAACGTCGAGTCTACTCTCCTACTCCTGCTCTGCAATTCTACTCGCCTACTCAACTCTCCAACTCAATCCAGTCTTCTACTCAAACCTCTCATCCTGCCAAACTTTCTGGGTTACAGTCCTTTTCAGGACTAAACTCACTTCCGAAAGATACTCTTCCTTCTAAACCTCCACTTTCTCGCACTTTCATCTCACTTCTATTCTCTATCTACTTTCCTCAGTCCCTCGAGGACTTTACACATGGTGTACCGTAAACCTCTTCCGTGATTATTCATACCACCATGCAAACCTTCAAACATCATATACAATGTACCGTATATCTTTTTCTATTACTTTTGTTCTACCTGCTAAGCTCCACCCCTAAAGAAAAACTCTAAAAGCAAATGACTTTTGTGACATCGTCATGCCAGTCATTCATCAAAAGACAAAAGATATTAGAATGTCCCTTCCCATCAACTGACCACCTGTAAACAATACAATGGCATTGCATGTATTTATACAATGCCCACTCAATAAATTCAATTCAATTTTAAGCAGTTGCTATGTCAGGATTCTACAAGCAATACCATAAAGAAAGGTTTCAAATGGGCTAATGAAAACAATGCTATGCTCATGCAATGGTACTCACAGTGGGTGAGGACAATTTAGAAAATGAGACTGAGAGCGGATTAACGTACTGTAATACATGCGCTCGATGTAAGATAAAGTTCTGTGTGCACTACTGCCCCATTGAGAAAGAAGTTTTTTGTTTAAAGGTACTACAGTTTGTCCCTTTTGCACCCAACCTCAAATTCTGTAGAACTTTGCAGGAATTATGAATATGTATGTCCTATCTGTGAAATTTAAAACGTTAGCAGTGTCCTAATATTCAAATTACTTGCTAGACTTCACTGCCAGACACTATTGAATGACTGACTTGGCTTTTTTTCTTCTCTGGTAATAACATAC